>JAOWBW010000007.1:2839620-3423728 GCA_026119855.1 Campanula takesimana
CTCAGTTTATGAATCAGTATTGTTGTTTAGAAGTAAATTTGTTAAAATTGCAATAAATTATTGTTGTTTTGAAATGCTACAATATTTTAGACAAGAATTATCTTAATTTTAGTTATAATTTTTTAAAAGTGTAAAATTTGCTTGGAATCTATTTTAATTTTAAATTTCGTTTTAATTTGAATCTTAAATTTAGTTTTGATTTTAATTTTTAAGGTTCATAAACATCCATGTGATGTTTGATGGATTGATTATGTTAATATTGTGATGAAGACTAAGGTGGAAATACATGAAAGATAATGAGTGGTTATACTTTTGAAAGGAGCAGCCTTTTAATGAAAACTAGTTTGTCGCCCGTCGATACTCGATCGACGGGGTAAAATTGTAAATTATAAAATACAATTGAATAAACATTAATGCATAAAATAAAAATTAATGAATAACTTTAATTTGAGTTTTGTTGATATGCTTTAGGGAAGTTTAAATTTTGAATTATAATGTAAATTGTTATCATAATTGACTAAAGCTATTGGATGAAAACATCTTCAATGTCACGTGGAATTCCACGTCATAAATTCACGTGGCGTGATGAGGGAATGAATAAAGACTCTCCAATATTATATACTCACTCCGTCCCACCTCACTTGACACCCATGAGGTGGGCACAATAACTAAGGAAAATGATTAAAATAAGGAAAATGTGTGGTAGAAAATGAAGAGAGAGAATGAGTGGGGTAAATAGTAGTGTTGGTTGAATAAAATGAGTGGTGGAAAATGAAAAGAAAGAATGAGTGGTAGGATAGAGTGAATATAAAATTATAAAAAATAGGCTATTTTGAGAAGTGTCAAGTGAGCTGGGACGGATCAAAATGAAAATAAGTGTCAAGTAAGCTGGGACGACGGGGAGTATATAAATATGCACGGACCATTAGCTAAATAAAACATTAATAACAACATCTTCTCTCCAACTCTCGGTTTTTTTTTTTTTTTCCCTCAAAATTTGTTACATTTTCCGTTACAGTTTTGGTATACCACTAAAATTATTTGTTAATGTTCTAATACGAGGAATTAACTGAAATGAATAATCTGAAATAGAATAGTGAAGTCTACATATAACATTGGTCCATATCAGATCCATTTGTTAGAGAAGTGATTTTAAAATAAGTCAGAGATTTTTGAGAAGACAGCGAAAAGCGCGACCGGAGACCGCGTTTTCAAGTCAAGCGTGAATTCGACCGAGACATGCATTGGATTCGGGCGAATTGGCTATATTCGGCCGAATTAGGCCCTTAACTCGGCCGAATATTGTGGTTCCGGGCTTGATCTGGTTTGGCTTGTGCAGAAAGTAAATAAAGTCCTTTTAGGGATTTGTTTGGTACTCCTTCTGTCTTCAGGGTAAGAACTTTAGCATTATAAATACTAGTTGAAATTAGTATCCTCCATAGATGGACAGAGATACAAACAGAGAGAGAAAAGAGAGATCAATAATTCTAGATCTAGGGTTTGCAGAATCAGGAATTTTGTGATCAAAATTCGTATAACAAAGATTAGTGTGATCATCAGTGTTTCTTCTGTAATTGTTTCTCCAGCCATATTAATAATATTTGTTTCCCTTTGCTCGTGGACATAGCCAATAGGTTATTGGTGAACCACGTAAAATTATGTGTTCTTTATTTTATCGATTTGAGTTCGTTATTTTCTGTCATCTCTTGGGTCTGATTTACTAACAATTGGCACTAGAGCCTAGTTAGTTTAGAAAGATTAGGGTATTTCACTGCTGCAAGAGAGATGGATTCCGAGACGGACCAGAAGATCGAAAAGTTCGATGGGAAGAACAGGTTTTGATAGACCAAGGTGCAGATAGCGTGCAGTCCGCGTGCATATCACGTGTAGTTTTGATGTAGCGCACGTGCAGTATCCGTGCAGAATTCTAAATGTCTAGGTTGGACACAACTGGTATTGTATTTTGTTGCCTCTGACATATTTGAGTTTGAGATTTTTCTGGTTATTCTGAAGCTTTTCACTGTAGAGAATCGAGAATCAATAAATCTGAGAGTAGTCAGTGATTGCTCATATATGCTAGCAATATCAAATCTAGTAGATCTGAATCCGCAAGTTTGTCTTGTATTCATTGGTAATCCAAGAACGAATCTAGAACATTCTTGTGTTTGATATCTGCATCTAAAGTCGGAGATCTGAAGCTAAGGTTTTGTGATAAAAAATTTAGCTATCTGGTAAAATATGAAGATCTAACATCTGGTGTAGTCTATTCTAGTGATCTAGAAGTAGATACTAAATCTGTATTGCGCAAGGCAATAATCTGGTTAGATTTTAGAGTTGTACATCTGACTCCGCATCTGAATAAATCTAAGTCAGCTGATGTAGACAGTGACTAGTCTGTAGAGGATTCCTATCACATGTGTTCACGCAGGGAGTGGTTTGCAAAATATGAGCAGAAGGCTGGGGGCAATATTTATATGGCCAATGGGTTTGTGTTATGGGCTCCATAAAGATACGAACTTCCGGTGATAAATTCTGCATATTGAACAAGGTTAGGCATGTTGCACGATTAGCAAAGAATTTGGTATATGTTAGTAAGTTAGACAATAAAGGGTATAGTTTTAAAGGTGAATGTGGAGTTCTGAATGTCTACAAGGGTTTGGATGTGATTTCTGAGATGGTTGAAGGTGTTGATATTAACGTGAAGGAGCGATTTACTCTAGGTGGAAGTGAACTGGGCAAGTAATAGTTAGGAGATCAACATATACCAGTTCTGAATATGAAAAGTGAAGATGGGACCGAAGAGAGGCAGTTGGGCGTTGCTAAGGGTTCTTATGATATTGTCACTTCATCTGTTCTGGTTGGCAAGATCCAATGTCGCTTGGATTTGCAAAGTTAGAATTTCTATTAGGTGCCCATATGTGCCCATCTGGGTGTCCAGTGATATACATCTGAGGCATGCAAGGTTTCTGATTGTCTAGAGGATAATGTTGTTTGTTTAGTGAGGCAAATTCTGGGTGTCCAGCGGGATACATGGGCCACGAAAATATCTGGCTGTCTGGAGGACAAATCTAGTGTCTTTGACGTAAGGCAGGCTGAGGCAAAAGTGGAGAAATTTGTTGTGGTACGAGGGATATGGCTCAAGGTGGAGTCTATGACAGTGTTTTGTACGTCTGAATTATTAGGGGAGATTCAAAGTCAACGTAGAGATTGTTATAGAAGTGACTTTGAAATAAGTAAGAGATTTTTGAGAAGACAGGGGAAAGCGCGACTGGAGACCGCGTTTTCAACTCAAACGTGAATTCGACCGAGGCATGCATTGGATTCGGGCGAATTAGGCTATATTCGGCCGAATTAGGCCCTTAACTCGACCGAATACTGTGGTTCCGGGCTTGATCTGGTTTGGCTTGTGCAGAAAGTAAATAAAGTACATTTAGGGATTTGTTTGGTACTCTTTCTGTCTTCAGGGTTAAGACTCTAGCATTATAAATACCAGTTGAAATTAGTAGCCTCCATAGAGGGATAGAGACTGAAACAGAGAGAGAAAAGAGAGATCAATAATTCTAGATCTAGGGTTTGCACATTCGAAATTTTTGTGATCAAAATTCTTGCAACATTGATTAGTGTGATCATAAGTGTTTCTTCTGTAATTGTTTCTCCGGCCATGTTAATAATATCTGTTTCCCTTTGCCCGTGGACGTAGCTAATAGGTTGTTAGTGAACCACGTAAAATTATGTGTTCTTTATTTTGTCTATTTGAGTTTGTTATTTTTTGCTATCTCTTGGATCTGATTTACTAACACCTTTATGGATCTGATTTAATTGCTACAGCTGTATTTTCGAAACTAAACACAATTTGGTATCCTAAAAAAAAACCCCAAAAATAAAAAAGAAATAAGCATTCTCAGTTACTATTAAGTCAACAAAGAAAGATGTCTCTCTTCTCAAAATTTATTTCGATAGTTTTTATATTTATTTACCCCTTCGACAAAATAATTGATAAAATATTAACCAACCAAAACATGTGCCCCAAGTTAATTATTGCTGCTTTAACAGAGATGACTTTTACTTTTAAAATTTTCGTTTGTTTCGAAATAGAATCGTACTTTTATATTGAAGCTTTGAAATGCTTTCTTTTCTACAAGTCATGATTATGTCATAAAATAAGAAACAACATGATTGTTACTTTTTGCATAATCTAAGACAAAATACAAAAATATTAATATCTAATACTCTCTCCGTCCCAACCCAAAATACCTTGCACATATTTCCCTTTTGAGTGTCCCATTGCCCACTTTCCCAAAATGGAAAAGATTCCCACTACTTCTCTCTCCTCTCCACTCACAACAACTATCCACTTACTATTCTCTACCCCACTTTCTCTCTCCTTCCCACTCACACCACTCACTTTTCTTACACATTTTATTAATTCCCGTGCATTTCAAAAAAGGTGCAGATTGTTTTGGGACGGAGGGAGTAATTGTAAGTGAATAACTTACCCTTACAGGACTAAAAAATATGACCGAGTTAATTAGGTTTTTTTTATTAAATAACTGAAAGGTAATGTAATGATATATGATATTCTCCCAACGTTCCGCTCGAAATAAAATTATTGGTCAACTTATAGTGACCAATAATATTATTGTATCACAGTTAACAATAATAATTATTTTTAGATTTTCGTTAGAATAATTATTTGTTATTTAAATTATTGGTCAAACTATAATTAAGTTGACCAAAAATTCTATTAATAAGAGTATGGACGGTTAAGGTTACAAGGGTCGACTATCACGTATCTATATAAGTTAATGAATAAAGAATTTTCCAGTGGAAATTAAAACTGTATATAATGAGACAAGGTGGTGAGGAAATAAATCTATACTATATTTTTTAAAGTAAGATAAAATGCACATGGTGGTACCACGTTACACACTATTCAATTTTCCTGATGTTGTGGGTGAAATCTCAGACGTCGACATCTTGGAAATGACCAACATGCAGATATTTACCGAACAAGTAAAACAATGTTATTATTTTCCTGTGTAACTAAACTATTTTTTACAGAGTAAAATACAAGGGAGTAAAAACGTGCGCTATGGACTCACCCCAACGGATAAGAAGACTGGGTCAAGGCCGTTTGGTGAAGAAGATAGAAACCCGAGAATATAGGAATTTTAGTTAGGCAAGATATCTTTCTTTTATTTAAAGAGCATGGGAATGGAACACAAACACACACAATTCACGCACTCATCCTGTAATCCTCCATTGCTCAACACCATCTGTAAACTCACCTCTTTAAAACAACTGTTCGAGAAGGTAGGTGCTCATAATCACCTCCCGAGGTTTTTTGCCGGCAAGATAGTTGTCTCAAGGGCTTTTTCTCGTTACATCAACGTGTTAAACTTAGTTCTAAATTTAATTGATTATGCTCCATTGCACCCTCCTCATAATTAATTCGAAAAATATATTTAATCTTTTACTTTATTGTTTTTTGACCAAAACAATTTGGCGCTCACCGAGGGGACATTAGTTTTTTAATCGATTGAATCATCGTCAATTCACTATGTCTAGTCAACCCATGACCTCTTTTTCCGTCAAAGTTATTGTCAACCAGCAGTATGAACACTCTGACTAGGGGCATAAGTCTTAACAAATCGGCAACTAGCAACCCCACAATGCTGCCACCAGGAATTGGTAAGAAACAATCATCTCCGATACATGATGTTGACATAAAGAACATGCTCATCCAGATGAAGAAGCAGCTTGATAGACAACAAAACAACACCTCTCTGATGACTGACGCCTTTGTGAAGATGCGGAAGGAACATAAGTTATTGACGGACATGATGAATGCTGTCTCCCTGATTCGCCCCAAAGTTCTCAATTTTGATCTTGGGGGCAGTTCAAAAGTCTTCAATGAATTCATTCTGATGGCCTCGGCAGCTCATACGGGGATAATGACACCTCCCATGTCGGCGGCGTCTCCAGTGATGTCAACACCGTTTGGTTTTGGTATCTTTGAGTTACCCACGGAAAGAAACACCTCTGTTCCGCCTTCTACGCATAACATCTTTGGAATGTCACCAGAAGGATCCACCTTCACCAATAGCACCATTGTGACATCTTCTGCTGACAACACTAATCCCTTTGGTAACATTAATTCAGAATATATTTTTGATAATATTGCTCGTGTTACTCACCCTTTTGCATGTAACTACATTGCAAAGCAGTTTCAGGAATTAAGAGATTTGGTCATGAATGTGCCCAATGTCTCTCCTCCCATCCCGCAAGTCTTACCAACATGTTACAACTAGTCACGTTTTGTACCAGCCATCGCGCATATCGACATCCCTAAAGGATTTAACGTTCCAACTATGAAGCTGTATGATGGTGTTGGCGTGTATGCCATAGGCACGTTATTTGAACGATTAATGTTATCATTTTCTTTATGCTTTAATAAAGATATTGAATGTTTGATTATTATATCTTTTGCGTGTTTATTATAATAATCCCCATCCATGATAATTATGATTAATTATTAGTATAAGTTTAATAGATAATCATATGATGATTATGTGTATGCGATACAATTAGAATTATGGGTATTTGTTGGAGAACAAATACTGGACTGACCCCTATGAGATTTATGTCATGGTCACAATGTCATAATTAAGTCTCATCTAGTTATATCACTGGAATCTCTAGACCTGGGGTTATTACAGTCTTCCACGTGATGAACATTACATTTGACATATTCAAACGTTACCCTTAACCGGGTAGCTATAAAGAATGTGATTGGCATAATCGGAATCATGTAGGGAAGAGTAATAAGCCAAGATGGGATTTGTTCCTCGTGAAGAGAGATGTCAATCTTTGGCTACTCGATGAATAGTATTGATGAAATGCATGGCCATGCTCAAATGAATTGATTGGATCAATGTCATTTGTATTATCAATACATTCGGGATCGAAAAAGCATTGAACAAAGGTAAGTCTGTTGGGTTTCGTAGTAACATGCGCAGCGGAATTAAGCATTTAAAATTTATGAAACCCAAAGCCCATAGATCCATTCATATGATTAAGTCAAATACAACATAATGAATACTAGAATACTAACCCTTGATGCCTTTGATTTTGCAACCTTGAATTCGATGGAGGCTTGAAATCTTGATCATGAACAAAGCAAGAATCACGAACTATGAAGATGATAAGTTTCACCCTCTAGCGGTATCCACACCACGAACGAATATCAAGAACACTTGATCTTGGTTGCTAGACCAAATTATGAAACACGCTTTCACAATTGTAAGAACTATATGGAATTATGAATATTCTTGTTCTTCACTTTTGGGATCTTAGAACAAGAAAATAACCTCTCAAAACCTTATGGAGGCACTCATAATCATGTGTCTAATGGCTGCTGAAAGGATCTTTAAATAGGTCCTAATCCTTAACCCTTAAGGACTTAGGAAACCTAAATCCCGTCACCAAATTAGGCAACAAAGAATACTGGCCGACTTGACTGGCACGGTCGTGCCCTACAAACTGGCACGGTCGTGCCATCAGGTCCGCATGATTCCCCCATATCGACCATTTTCGGCACGGTCGTGCTTGTCTAATTGGCACGGTCGTGCCAAACATGCCGACAAGTTTTGCCTTGGTTTGGATTTATGGCACGGCCGTGCCATTTTAAGGCGCACGACCGTGCCAGAGCCAAAATCTGACATTCTTCCATAATTCCCATTTAGTCCTTTACGATTCGTTCTATTCGTGTGTGACCCTCTAGGATTACACTAAGTTGGCAATGAGTTCAAACATGAACCCATAAGATATGATTAGGTTCTAGCAAACCGTCATACCTACCCAAATAGTGTAACTAGATACAAGTTCGCATTCCTTTTAGAACATGTCATAATCCCTTTGTCCACGATATCTTTGAACACAAGTCATGGTCAACAAGTCAACTTGTTTTGTTCAAAACTTTTCTCGATCCCGAATATGTTGATAATCCAAATGACATTGATCCAATCAATCCATTTGGGTTTGGCCAAACATTTCACCAACATCATTCCTTCGAGGGGCCCAAGCTTGACATCTCTCCGAAGAGGGACAAATCCATTTGGCTTATTATTCTTCCCTACGTGAATCCAATCATGCCAATCATACCCTTTATAACTACCGTGTTAAGGCAGCGTTTGAATATGTCAAACATAATGTTCATCAAGTGGAAGACTACAATAACTTCATGTCTAAGGATTCAAATGACATAACTAATATGAGATTTATATATGACATCGACCATGACATAAATCTCATACCGCGGGTCATGTCCAGTACCTTGTTCCAAACAAGTACCCATAAATCTAACATGATCATCCCATGATCATTTAGCCTTTATACTAGTGCTTAACAAGCTCTAGGGACGGAGATTATTATAAGCAAACACGAGCCATAATAATAATCCTATTATCTCTTTATTATCATGATAACTTACAACGTTCAACAAACGTGCCTAGGGCACCAACACCAACAATCTCCCACTTGCCCTAGGCCCAATTCCCTAGGTATCCAATACCCATGGACCTAACATGACCATCATGTTTAGCTTTATGGAAGTCTCATTGTTTAGCGTGTCTGTGACGTTATCATTAGTTGGTACTTTGCATATATTTACGTCTCCCTTATCAACGATTTCTCGAACGATAAGAAAACGCCTAAGTATGTGTTTGGATTTAGGATGTGCCCTTGGTTCCTTTGCTTGATCAATAGCACGACTATTATCACTAATAAAGTCTATTGAATTAGCAACGCTAGGAACCATCTTAAGTTCACAATGAACTTCTTAATCCAAACCACTTCCTTTGCAGCATCCAATGCGGAAATATACTTAGATTTAGTATGTAGAATTTAGTGACTCTGCTTGGAACCATTCCAACTTACAGCTTCACTATTATTTATAAAACTCAATTGCGATCTTTTATCATCTTTGGCGGTTTGGAAGCATGCATCCGCGTACCCATATACGACGAGATCATCTTCCATCCCTTCATAGATCATAACAATTCTTTAGTCCTTCTTAAGTACTTTAAGAATTGTTTCACAGCCATCCAGTGATTCTCACCGGTTGTCGGATTAATATCTACTCGTCATGCTCCAAGCATTTAGATATATCCGGCTTAGTACTTATCATGGTATGATGGATTCAATTGCCGAAGCAAATGGCATCCCATTCATTCTTCTCACGCTCATCATTTGTCTCAGGACATTTGAGTCTTTGCATAGAAAACTCCATGTAACATTAACAACCGTCCTCTCTTAGAATCTTCCTTGCGGAATCTTCTAAATGACTTTTTCAATGTATGTACTTTGGCTTAAACCAATTAGCCTCCTTGATCTATCTCTATAGATCTTAATGCCAAGAACATATGTAGCTTCATCCATATTCTTCATTGCGAAACACTTTCTTAACAAAGTCTTTGTGTAGGAATGTCGTTTCCAATGAGCAATATGTCATCCACATATATTAAATAAGGAATAGCACTGTGCTCCCACTAATCTTCTTGTATATACAAGGTTCATCTTCGTTCTTGATCAAATCAAACTTTTGACTTATCGAAACGGAGATTCCAACTCCCAAAGGCTTGCTTTAATCCATCCAATGGATTTCTGCAACTTTCATAATTTATCAGAATTTTCTTTGACTGTCAAAACCTTTAGGTTGTATCCAATACATCCTTAAGTGAGTTCCCGTTGAGGAACACTTGTTTTGACATCATTTTGTCAATTTTCATATTCCAAATATGAACATGTGACTACGAGAATTCTAGTAAATTTCTTTGCTATCCATGTAAAATTTTCTCCAAGAAAACTCATTCCTCTCCTTTGGTTTTTACACCTTAGGTTAGAATGATCAAGTTCCAAACTTGATTATTACACATGGGTTGCCTTTTAGATTTCATGACTCCAAGTCATTAAAATCTAAATATGTGGAGTTGACATTGCATCTTTGATAGATGGTAAATACTTCATTCCAAATGAACTTTACCTCAACACTTTCTATTTCGAAATATCCAATATTTCTACTAATAGATTGTATCCTATCATGTATTGCAAGTATTTGTATATCTTGAACAGACTTTTCACGACTCCTTGTGAAAACTTGTTCAACTTCCATCTTAGGTTAAAATATATTTTCTAGGTCTCGAACCATTCGAGATACATTTTACTCCCACTGATTCTTTTAGAGATAAACCTTTTATCTAGAAAAATATCATCATAAGCAACAAACCATTTGTTTCTCATGAGTAAAATTTTATCCTCAAGTTTCCTTAGGATATCCCATGAAAATATATTTATTAGATTTAAATGTGAGTGTGTCCCAGACAACTCCTTTCCAAAAGGTCTCACCATCTTAAATCTTTGCGAAAGGCAAACCGAGTTTTCTTTCATCTTTTAACCTCTCTTGATGGAATTCAGATTAGTATAATCATAGCGGTTTTAAATACATAACCCCAAAATGAATAATGGAAGATCACTTTGACTTTGTCATCCAACGAACCATATCAGATAAGGTTCTTATACTTCCACGCAGACATATCATTTGATATTCTTAGTGAAGTTAATTTGTGAAACCATTTCACAACTTTAATGATGACTGTCAAATTCTTGGTTTAATTATTCATCATCATGATCCAATCATAATTTTTGAATAGTTTTACCAAGTATAACCAAAATTCTCTTTTAGCATTTCTTCTTAATGCACCATACACATTGAAATGTATTGGGTCAATTAAGACATTATCCTTTTAACCAATCATAGTAAAAGATGTCTTGATCCAAGTAAATAAGATTTGCATAAATCATGTGATTCCAAATCATATGACTTAAAACTCCGTCCCATGGAATTTTAGATATGCATTTCTCATTTATTTGATCAAAACAATAATGCATAAAGAATTTTAATTATTTATGTTATAGACTTTATTATTTTGTTCTTCAAGATTTAGGATATAAGATTTATTTATATGATAACACAATGAAGTAAATCATAATAAATAAAGCACTTTTCTTATTCCAAATAAGAAATTAATATCCTTCATTATCTTATAACAAAATAATGTTTTCTACTTCATCAGTAAAGTCACTTTACAAGTGTTCTACGAACAATGTTGCAACCATTGCATCATTACTGTTTGTAGATAAAACATTACTATAAGTAGTCTTTCATCTTACTAATTATTCTGGTATCCAATACCCAATAATTAAATTTAGAAAGAATAATTTATAACATAAATATTCCGAGTGGTAGTCCCACTACCATTCCTTTTATTGATCACCCAGAATTTTGACTACAATTCTAAATGGTCAATCCAATTGCCATTTTACCAAATTGCATCTATTAGAGTTATTATTATAACCAAAATTATTTCCTTTAGGTTTGACAACTCTTGTCTTACTTTTCTTTTGGCATTTGGCCTCTTTCCATCATGAACCATGAGCATTGGAGAACCATTCTCCAATATCTTCATCTTCGCAGTTTTTCAGCATGTTAATGCAATTCGAAGAAATTCTTATTCATTTTAAGCATGTTATATTCCATCACTAAGTGATCATAACATTTAAACAATGAATCAAGAATGAGATCCATGGCTTGCTCCAATCCAATTGGACAACCAAGTTTCTCAAGATGCTCTACGTAGCCTTTATCTTAAGCATGTGAAGTTCCATTTATTGCCCTTTACTCATTTTGCAATGAGTGAATGCAACAATGGTTTTATACCTCTCTTGCTTAGATTGCTCTTTGAAACATGTAACTCAACTCCACGCCTATCTAATAGGCTTCCACAAGTTCCAACATTTGTTGGAGTTTTGAGCACATAATCGCGAGCATAAGACAACTCACATTCCTAGAATCATACTCATGATTCTTGTGATTGTCTATTCCGGCTTTGGGTTCTTTAGGAATAGGCCCATCAAGAATGTACAACCCATCTTCTTGCCTTAGAACGATTCTTAGGCTCAGGATCCAATCCATGAAGTTTGTGCCATTCTTTTGAAGCTTTATCCTTAACAAGGATTAATCGCAACGATTTTAGATGTCATCTACAACTTATGCAAAATTTTCAAAATTTTACAAGTACTAATCTCATTAAAGAGATAAATAATGTATTTTCCAAAAATACTCCCACTAAATTATATAACCTTCTTATACATCCAATGTATAATATAATTTAAATGGGCTAAGATCCAACTTTAATTTAATCTTGAGTACGCTTTGGCGCACCGCTCAAAACCAAATTAATTAGGTAGACAACCCTGTCAATCATATCTCATATGACTCTCAGATTCTTTTATGAGATTCCTTTAAATTTGGGCTAAGATCCAACTTTAATTTAATTTCAAGTACGCTATGGCGCACCGCTCAAAATCAAATTAATTAGGTAGACAATTTCTTGTCAATCATATCCAATATGATTCTTAGGGATCCAATTTCAAAAGCATGTTTAATCTCATCTTTGCCTAGGCCCAAAACTGTTTTGACGCCTAATTAAGTCCAACCATTTTAAACGCATAGGAAACTCTTATTCACTCATCTTGCTCATACAAAGATAAAATCAATGCACCTCGCTTTGGCGAGCCCACATGAAAATACCCGTGTACTTACAAGTGTTTTAATCATGGCATGGCAAAAAGGACTTAAAACTTTCTTGAAGGTTCATCACCATATAGCATACAACACATTTATGAGCACACAAGATAAACATGTTACGCATCAAGTTTAGCCACTAAATTAATCTCCATTAATTTAAGCATAATATTTATGTGTCATTAGTTTCTCTATTATTATGAGGATGAGATTATTTGAACTTTGGTCATCATCTCCAAATCAAGACAACAAGAAGTGCGGCCGAACTAAGCCATTGGCAACCACAATTCCGCACTAATTCAAGAAACCAAGAAAGTAGTCCATGTGGCCGAAACTAAGCAATAGATGGTCTCGATGAACGTAGGCCAATTTCATTCACAATTCCACATGGATCTCCAATCATTGAATCAAGAACTTTGTTTCTCAATTTTAGCAATTATGAACTCTTCATAATTCTAATTTCGTTTTATCTTTGAAACCTTGATTGCGATCAAGTTTGGAAAACACAATCTCGATGAACGTAGATTAGCCATCCAAACCTTGAACTAATATTAGAATCACAAAAATAAAACAAATAGGAGATTTAAACCCAAGATCCACACCCAAAACTCAAACCCTACCCCCGCGCCAAACCCTAGGTCCGGCCGGGTCAAGGCTTGGGTCCGGTCGGACCCCTTGCGAAAAATCCAAATTTTTAAAGTTCCAAAATTTATCTCAAAATTGTTTTACCCGATTCAATTAGGATTTGGTGTTCTTGGTGATCCAATCACTATGATCATCAAAACCTTGAATAAACGATTTATTCTTGAATCCCTAGAATATCAAAACTTTGATCCAATCAAAATTGATAATCCAAACAATTTTAAATCCACCATAATTTTAATTGCGATTGAACAGTGCGATTAAAGTTTATAAAACAATAAACCACATAAAACGCATAGACCACATAAACATCATAATCCCAATATTCAAATCATGCTAGGCACATAAACAATTTATATACACACAACATGATTATGTATTGAAATAATCAACATGAACGGGGGCTCTGATACCACTGTTGGGTTTCGTAGTAACATGCGCAGCGGAATTAAGCATTTAAAATTTATGAAACCCAAAGCCCATAGATCCATTCATATGATTAAGTCAAATACAACATAATGAATACTAGAATACTAACCCTTGATGCCTTTGATTTTGCAACCTTGAATTCGATGGAGGCTTGAAATCTTGATCATGAACAAAGCAAGAATCACGAACTATGAAGATGATAAGTTTCACCCTCTAGCGGTATCCACACCACGAACGAATATCAAGAACACTTGATCTTGGTTGCTAGACCAAATTATGAAACACGCTTTCACAATTGTAAGAACTATGTGGAATTATGAATATTCTTGTTCTTCACTTTTGGGATCTTAGAACAAGAAAATAACCTCTCAAAACCTTATGGAGGCACTCATAATCATGTGTCTAATGGCTGCTGAAAGGATCTTTAAATAGGTCCTAATCCTTAACCCTTAAAGACTTAGGAAACCTAAATCCCGTCACCAAATTAGGCAACAAAGAATACTAGCCGACTTGACTGGCACGGTCGTGCCCTACAAACTGGCACGGTCGTGCCATCAGGTCCGCATGATTCCCCCATATCGACCATTTTCGGCACGGTCGTGCTTGTCTAATTGGCACGGTCGTGCCAAACATGCCGACAGGTTTTGCCTTGGTTTGGATTTATGGCACGGCCGTGCCATTTTAAGGCGCACGACCGTGCCAGAGCCAAAATCTGACATTCTTACATAATTCCCATTTAGTCCTTTACGATTCGTTCTATTCGTGTGTGACCCTCTAGGATTACACTAAGTTGGCAATGAGTTCAAACATGAACCCATAAGATATGATTAGGTTCTAGCAAACCGTCATACCTACCCAAATAGTGTAACTAGATACAAGTTCGCATTCCTTTTAGAACATGTCATAATCCCTTTGTCCACGATGTCTTTGAACACAAGTCATGGTCAACAAGTCAACTTGTTTTGTTTAAAACTTTTCTCGATCCCGAATATGTTGATAATCCAAATGACATTGATCCAATCAATCCATTTGGGTTTGGCCAAACATTTCACCAACATCATTCCTTCGAGGGGCCCAAGCTTGACATCTCTCCGAAGAGGGACAAATCCATTTGGCTTATTATTCTTCCCTACGTGAATCCAATCATGCCAATCATACCCTTTTTAACTACCGTGTTAAGGCAGCGTTTGAATATGTCAAACATAATGTTCATCAAGTGGAAGATTATAATAACTTCATGTCTAAGGATTCAAATGACATAACTAATATGAGATTTATATATGACATCGACCATGACATAAATCTCATACCGCGGGTCATGTCCAGTACCTTGTTCCAAACAAGTACCCATAAATCTAACATGATCATCCCATGATCATTTAGCCTTTATACTAGTGCTTAACAAGCTCTAGGGACGGAGATTATTATAAGCAAACACGAGCCATAATAATAATCCTATTATCTCTTTATTATCATGATAACTTACAACGTTCAACAAACGTGCCTAGGGCACCAACACCAATAAGTTGACCATTGACCATGGCTTACGTTCAATAGACATCGTGTAACAAAGAGATTGTGTTATGTTCTATTTTAGGAAACTTTGGATTTCAAAGTTATACTAATTGGGTAGTCATAATGGCTTGCTAGAGTCCGCTTATGACTTTTTGAGGACAGTGAAGCGTGGATGTAGGAGAGTTGCTATACTCTAAACCACGTTACATCGTTGTGTTTGTGTCTCTTTTACTCACACTTAGTCACACACTTATCACTTCTTTTTACTCATTGATTTCTTCCATTTACTTTATCTTTATTCCGCTGCATAACTCAACAAACACACACTGCACCTCAAGATAGTCGACATGTCCTACGAATATAGTCGACCTCTTGTGAACTAACTGATTACTTGTTTAAGTGCATTAGTGTAACAGGTTCTTTCAATTGGCACCAGAGCTGGTTTCTAAGAGACTTAAGTGTCTTCAAGCTTAACATCTTGTGAAGAATCCAGAAGCATTATCACCATGCCTCAACCAAGAAGAAGCAATGAGAAAGACATTCCACATGTTGATGACTGTGGATCATTTGAAATATTCTCTTCCAAAATCAAGACTTACCTTGATGCCAACAGTGTTTGGAACTGGTTTGTACTTCATGAAGAAGTCAGAATACCCACTCAACCTGACACAAATGGAGGAGATGACAAATATAAACCCCAGATCTTTGGACTGAAACAGAAAGGCACTTAATCACAGCTAATCAAAAAGTCAAAAACATTCTTCAAAAAGTGTTAATGACTCTTTGGCTCAAGAAATTGGGAAAGTTGAAACTGCCAAAGAAGCTTGGGATCTTATTAAAACCAAGTTTACTAAGCACACAAGTGTAAGAGCGTAAAACTTATATAACCTTTTAAGGAAACTTGACAACTTTAAGTTTGCCACTGGTGAAAGGGTCAGTGCTGCCAAAGGCAGATTTGAAGACCTACTCAGACTAGTGTCAAACCATGGCAAAAAATTGGACCAACAAGACCTATGTTTGAAAATATTTTCAAGCCTCCCTTAAGAATATGAAAAAGTAGCCCTACCCATAAGGGAAGGTGTTGAATGGCCAACCATGACTGTTGAACAATACTTTGGAAAATTGGAAGCATATGAACTTGAAGGGACTGTGAAATTACCTACCATTGCATCATCTCTAGCCAATGCTCACACCATGGCTCTTGCTGCACAAAAAACTCCAAAAGCTTACTCACAACAGGACATTGACTCCCTTATCTGTAATGCTATTCATAAAGTCAATTTGTCCCAAAAACAAGAAGTCAAACATTTGACTCAAGAAGACATTCACAGTCTGATAACCATAGATGTTAAAAATGTTATGAAACATCAAAAAAGGATGTTTGACAAAAGAAACAATGCATCTACTTCTAACCAAGTACAAACTGAGACGAAAGAAGTCACTTGCTATAACTGTGAAAATATAGGTCACTACTCACAAGAGTACCCTGAACCAAAGAAATCAAGAAACTTTTCATCCCAAAAGAAGCTATCATATTCAAAAGATATCATACACAGATCTAGGTGTAACTGCTTCAACTGCGCCAAAGCCAAACATGTTGAAATGAAGGAACGGGTCATGATAGCAGACCTGTTAAAAGTCAGGATGATGAAAGTGACTCCTCAGACTCAGATAATGACATGGAAGCCATGATATGTCTCATGGAAAATGAAGAAGATGACTCAGACAGTGAAGAGGAACTTGAAGCTCTTGCAGCTGCTGAAGAACTAAAAGAGGTAAGTGATTTTAATTCTCTTGACCTAAAAGGTCTTAAAAATTTAGCTTGCACTTTGTTTATTCTGAGAAAGAAAGAAGAATCAAGTCTTAGGGTCTTGATAACTGAAAATTTACAATTTTCTAAGGAGTTAGATAGCCTTAAAACCAAAAACACCCTTCTTGAAACCCAAAACCTCACTCTTCAAAAACAGAACAAACAGCAAGAAGATGAGATAGTAGCCCTTCATGCTGATGTTTTTAATGCAAGAAACAATCACCTCCACATCAGCAGTCAACTAAAAGAACTGAACCTGAGAATAGAGGCTTTAAATGATGAGAACCAACCATTCAAAACCAAAATTGAATCTTGGAACAAATCAAGCACATCTATGTCACACTTCTTGTACACTCAAAAGCATCCTCTTGACAAAACTGGATTAGGAGCAAATAATCCAACTATAGTAGAATACAAACTTCCTGAAGGTGAAAGAAAACTTGAGAAAATGCTTCTTGTTAAAATGGGAGACAAAACAATAAGAAAGCCCATTTATCATGTCCAAACAAAACAAGATGTATACAAGGCTCAAGGTAAAATGAAGGAGGTCTGCTATCATGATCAAGCCTCCAGTAACAGGGTTCAAATGACAAAACCCAACAACAAAATTGTTGCCCCAAGTCCTCCAAAGCAATCCCAGACTTGGAAAAGCAATCAAACAGGTCAGTTCAACAGAAGACAGCATACCTACCAAGGTAATTCTAGAAGACAGCAGACCTACCAAGGTTACTCTAGAAGACAGCAGACCTACCAAAGGAGAAACAAAGGAAGAAAAAGTCAATATAGCACTTCAATTTTCCCTATAACCCATGCCTCACACAACTTATATAATCATCACCCTCACCATAACCACCATCATCAACAATTCAGAATGACACCCTATATGTACCAAATCCTGTCTTACCTAGACTCCTTCAACCAAAAACCATTTGTCCCAAAGAACAATAACCCTCATAAGAAAATTGTGAAAGTTTGGGTCCCTAAGGCTATCTAACCTCCTGAACCCACATTCAAAAAAGGGACCATGTTTATTTTTCTTTATTTGTTTTGTAGGAATTTAATAAAAGAGTTTGGTACCTAGATAGTGGTTGCACCAGACACATGACCTTCAACAAGCAATGACTTCAGAACTTCATTCCAAAAGATGGTCCAAGTGTTATT
Source organism: Campanula takesimana (assembly GCA_026119855.1). Classification (NCBI taxonomy): domain Eukaryota; kingdom Viridiplantae; phylum Streptophyta; class Magnoliopsida; order Asterales; family Campanulaceae; genus Campanula; species Campanula takesimana. The sequence goes on from JAOWBW010000007.1 coordinate 2,857,821, forward strand.
TTTGGAGACAATTCTCAAGCCAGAGTCAAAGGACATGTAGATTTGATCACAAAAAGCATTACTCTATCAAATGTCTCCTATGTGGAAGGTCTCAAGCATAACTTGATTAGCATCAGTCAGATCTGTGACAAAGGATTTCATGTTGTTTGCTCCCATAACTTGTGTCAAGTGAAGAATTCAAAAGGTGAAACCATTCTTACTGGCTTCAGAAAAGGAAATGTGTACTGCATATCCCTTGAAGTTGTTCAATCCTCTAAAGCCATGTATCATATTATACTTTAAAGATAAGAACACAGAGATCGGGTTTTTCACAATTTACAAATGTATTGTAAGCAAGCCACACAAATAAAAAGTTTAATTACAAAATATTCGCCAAATGTTACAAGGATTATAACCATTACAAGTGTAAAACTAAAAGAAGAAATACTAAACCCAATGTTATCAAAACCTAAACGACTATTGGATTACCATTGCTTCCAGATCATGAGCAAAGTCAATATGATTGATATTTCTTGATTTTCTTTAAAAATTTTGAGTACCATTTTGCTGACAACTTTGGATATCTTCTCAATTTCTCATCATCAAAATCAACGAAGTAAAGTCCGTAGCTTTCATTGAAGCCATCAAAAATTTCATAGGAATCTAAAAAGGACCAAACGAAGTATCCTTTTGTGTTTGATCCGTTCCTTTTTCCCAAAAAAAAAAAAGAAAAAAGAAAAAGAAAATATTAAGTCAGCCACATGTTAATGCCTCGGAACGAACCATGAAAATTGAAAACCAAAATAAAAGGGACCAGATAACTTGTAAAAATTATGTCCTCAGTTCCTATTTGGAGATGCCATTATGTTGCATAATTGGGGTGAAACTATACCAACTTGATATACTAAATGGATATACCTTATTGCCTGAAGCAAATTCTTGATGAAAGCTTGCAAGTATCTCAACCTTGACATATCCTCAAGCCCACTGTTGTGATGCATCATTTGACCTGTGACAACCAATTTGTAAATATCACTATTTTTAATATTTCCTCCGTCCCAAATTGAACTATGCTAATTGAAATGTGCTCATTAAGGCATTTAATTTGAATAGTTTTCGAACTGAATTGGTTATTTCCAATTAGTTACAACTAGCTTTTACACTACACAACTTGTGTGTGTGCGCGCGCATTTTCTTCAATCTTTTGTGCATGAGAGAGAGAGAGAGAGAGAGAGAGAGAGAGAGAGAGAGACCATTTTCTTGGATAAAAACAGGTGGATTTCCATATGTGTTCTTGAGATACTCCAATGTTCTTTCCAAACCCAAAGATATGACAGGGATCTAAGACAGGATAAAGTTGCATATTAATATACCTTAAACGATTCGAAAGGAAAGTAGATTAGAAAATCATTTTATGTAATTATCCGTTACCTGCCAGATTGGTATCTCATGATTCTCGTCCCCTGGCTCATGCAAACAACAACAACAACGCCTTAGTCCCAATATAATTTTATCTAGTCTTGTCCAAAATACTTCAACACTTCACCCATTTTCCATGCTATTGTTATAATTATTCAAGCAAAGGTTAGTGATACTTTGATTCATATAGATAATGTGATTGCCTTGGAAGGGAAGGGATGGGAAGCCAAGCTTATGTAAAAGCTAGTCTATCAAAATAATTGATCAATAGACAGCAAGTACTACACGGTGTTTTTTCGCAAATAATGTTCTCTACAATATTGTACTTAGACAAAATCACAGAGATGTTGAGCAAGGAAGAAATCAATTTGTACATAAAGAAAAGCTATTTACCTAAAGGATTGAATAATAAAAGTTTACTAGAATGCTTTAAACAATATTCTATGTGAATTAGATCATGTTGGTGTTAACGGTTTGCAATATCTCTTCTACTAGCATCGAAAAGATGTCGACTTTGATTGTAATAGTATAGTATCCACCCACTCCTACTGGACACCAACATCATACAACTATTATTCATAGGATTGTGACACTTAATATGCGTGATGTACAAAATACATCATTTTGGCAGATAATTCTATAAACAAGGTTTCATAAAATAATGATATTTTGTGATTCATTTTGTGTGGGACGCAATATTATACTTACAAGGTTGTTAGTTCATAGAGATCGAGAAACTTCAAAAAGGTTGAAGGAAAGGGAATACTCATAGAGTGAGTATTATCACAGTTATGAGACTATATATGTATATTTAGCACAGCTAGAAATAAGTAATTAACATACCTATGAATTCAGCGGCCATGTCTGCAGTTATATCCCTGCTCTCCAGAGGCAAATTGTTTGGTTTATCCACTACATATATTGTTGTATAGTGGTTCAAACCAAGAAAATCTAATGAATCCTTAACTAGCATTGATTCCTCTTTGGTGAAGGTTGGAAGTTTTGAGCCTGAATTCTTTTTCATGACTTCTGGATAATCACCAAATACCAAAGGATGCATGAACCTGAACCCATAAAAAATAAAAAATAAAAAATAAAAAAAAATTGGGCTTAAAAGTGCATAAACAAAATATGGCTAGTGAAGAAAGTCTTGTTATTCTTAAAAAGATTGAATAGTAAAATGGGAAGATCAATTAGGGACGGAGGGAGTATCTTAATATTTGATTGCAGACACGAAAATAACTTCTAGCTATATGAAAAGTTTAGGAATAAATATATTTGTAGAGTGTTTGAAAAGTAGGAGAATCAAAGTATTTTGATTTGCTGGAATTTACTCCTTCCATACCAAATGAATGTCCAACAACATTCAAATCTTCTCTTGATAAAGTGTAAATTTAACAAAAAATAAAATAAAAATTGGCCATTCAGTTTTTTGCGGAGGCAGTGATTATTCTGTGGCATGACCACATCACTAAATATTCGTTAGTTTCACCAATGCAAATTCATCACCGTAACCTACCCTCAACCTAATTTCCTGAAATTTTTAAAAAAACAAATAAAATTCTAAATTTAAATGTTAGAAGTATGGTTAGTTTTAGTTTGAAGTTATTGGTCAAGTATTTTCTTTTCAATTACGAATGGTGGCCTTATGAAACTGAGTCAAAAAAAAATTGTATTGCTAATGTGTGTGGTATATATTTATGTGTGGGTGTGTGCTGTGTGTGTAAGGACACTAACTTACCAACCAATTTGATAATCAATAGCTCTTTGAGTTGCTATGTCATCTTCACTTGAATTTGTGAAAGGATTATACCACGGAGCGAAGAGGTTTATTCCTATAAATCCAAGCTGCGTCCCCTGAACCATGGGTACACAAAGAGTTGAGCCAAAGGGTTAATATATATAGATGCTAGTACACTCCCTTCCAAACAATCTTAGAATTATCTTTGACTAAATGAGTAATTTCATAATTGTAAATATTTCTTGTAAATAATCTAGCTAGGGAATGTTACCATTGTAAATATGTTAACATTTTAAAGAGTGATTGGAAGCCATATGAATCGACTTGTGAGTGAAGGAAGTATGGCGTTGAAGAGAACGGGGTAGAGGGCAAAAATATAAATGATGACGTGGTTTGTTTTACAATCAGTTTTTTCTCTTCATTACTTTCATACTTTTTTATCACCTATTTCATTTCTAAATTTCTTCTTAGATTTAAAAAAAATCATTTATTTATCATCCCACCTATTTTATTGTCGATATCATATGATGATTTATGTTACCGGCCACAAATAATTTTTTTTGATGTAATAAATAACACATATAGGAGGTGAGATCCTTTGTACCACAATTTGTGTACCACTTGTGTACCACAAGTGATCTGACGGCTATGCATCATTTGTAATATTATAGGTATCTCAATCGTAATAAGATATAACCATTGGATCATTGGTGGTACACAATGGTACACCAAAAGTGGTACAGAAGATTTCCTCTCCACATATAGTTAGTTAGCCTAATCAAGATTGAGTTTCCCCTCAAACTCTCTCTCTCTCTCTCTCTCTCTTCCATTCTAAATTTTGAGAGCTTCACTAATTCATTCTGTAATTTCTCTCTTTGAATCAATGGAATCAAGTTTTGATTTAATTTTATGTTCTTACGTTGATGTGAAGATGTTATTAGAGCATGTTGATTGATGATTCACCTGTTTGATTCAAAAAAAGGGAAGAAAAAAGTCACAAAGTTTCAGTTCTGATCGCAATCTGCGAGATAGGGTTTCACATCTTCAAGCAACTTAATTCAATCGATTTCCTTCAACAAATTTGAGACGTCATAAGTTTTGCACCTGATTCAAGCTCGTGTAGGCCAAGTTCTTCGTCAAGTATGCAAATTGGACTAATCAAATATGCATCCCTTAATTCTGCACAATAACGATCATCTAGGTTTGATTGTGATAGTATTTTGTCTACTAAGAATTGTGTTAAGTCGGTTCTACATGTAGTGTTTAGAGTGCATTGAATCAGTGATTTGCTAGTAATGATGGCTCACATAATTTTTCAATTGAGTAGTGATTTACATTCTCATGAACAATGTAAAACTCTTTGTAGACACCCCGCCTTGGACCGCTCACCCCGATTGCATACATAGTATTTTTTATTTAACTTGTTTTCGTTAGTTTCTGTTACTTTCGTTAAGTTCCTGACTGACTCTGTTAAGTCTGGGGGCTAAACTGAATAACAATTCTAACTTTCCAGTCCATTCTGTCAAAAATGACTTTTCAGAGTCTGGTGCCTCTGCCCTTTGCTGTCAGACGCGTGCGCCTTCCGCCCTAAAGGCCGGAGGCGCACGCTTCTGGGTGTCAGTTACAGATTCTCTCCAAGAATCTCTCCCTTGCTCAATTTACATGATTTTGCCCGGAAATTCCCTCTTTGTTGACTCTGTTTTGGTACCAAAAACATATTCTTTTCACCTATAAAAACCCCCCTTCTCTACCATTTCAAAGGGGGGATTTTTGAGACCAAAATTGAGTACCAAAACTCTACCTAAAATTCTTCTCTCCACACAAACTTTACACAAAAGTCTTTACATCATCTTCAAGTAAAACTTTGAATTCTTCATCTCCTTTCCAAGTCAAGGTACAACCTTTTCTCTTTTATTTCTTATTTGATTTTTATGTCTTTTTAATGTGTGCAATCCCCATCAAAATGGGACATGACTAATACGACTACTTCACATATTGAAGTTAGTTAAGTTATCTCCCTACATTTCAAACTCTCATTTAATTTCTCCTTTTTTCCCTTAATGTAACAGTTAGCATAAATTTACTTGGTAATTCCCCTTTTTCTTTCAATGTAATTGTTAGCACGTATTCATATAAATAAAAGAATGACTTTTTTACATTAAAACACCTATAGTAGCAAGACCGTCTTTAGCCGGGCGGAGTGGGTGTTTAAGTACTTCCCACTCCGTAACCTATCCCCCGAACCCATCTCTTCCCGAATCTCTGGTTTTCGTAACAAACATTAGGTTATTTCTTAGGTTTTTCTTATGTTCCTTTAAAAACATAGGTGGCGACTCTAATTTCTAAAACCAAATAGACATCCTAGGATAATTCACCGCTCTAGCCAAGCCGTGGTTTTCCCGGGGTATCTACACACTTATGTTGAATTTTATCATCACACATTAAACGGACTTTGGGATGGGGATATTCCTTTGGATATTATAACATATTCATGCAATGCAATTGTGCTTGTGGTGAAAATAACGCTCAAGAGGAGAGGAAACAAAGAAAATGACAAATATGTTTTTTTGATAGACCTGCATGAATGTTTTCTTTAACATCTGAAGGATATTTTGAGAATGAAACAACTTCACATTGTCAATGAAGGAAGAATCCTTAAGACAACACTATATTCCTAAGAATCTCACAGTAGCACAGCCATTTCCCATCTTTCCTCACATTCTCCTAGTCACACATATTCCCTTGTCACTAACTTGTGCATCTTATCAATGTATTTCGAAATCTACTTTGTCTAAACCATCTTTCAAGTATGGAGTGTTTTGAAAGTATTGTAACATGGTGGGACACTTCAAATCCCGTTGGACACCTCGCCTATCATTTGAACAATGGCACGGCTATCACTGGAAAACGTTTTCTTATCCAAAAGGAGTTGGTCTAAATGTCAAGAATGTCATACAGCTCTTAATCTATGGTGGAAAGGAAAATGTACCCTTGACTGAATTTGAACAGTTGCAGAAGAACCAAGTTATCCAACTCATGTTTATGTTGAAGGGAAAGGATAGCCTTAAAGATTGTTGCACTAGTCAAACTCATGAAAAAGGGACATACTTTTACGTTTCTCCTCTATCTCTTTTCACCATGTAGATGCATATGTTTATACTACACATATTTGGATGCCTGATTTAGGGGCTATTGACCGTATTTGCAATTCCATCTATCTAATGCATGCCACAACTAATTATAATCTTAATGTTTCCATTAGTCTTTCTTTTCCCATACTTGATGAAGGTCATACCCATCATAGAAATGCATAGTGGAAAGTATTTGCTTCATGGTAGCCTTATTGTTTTTTTTTTTTTTTGCTAATCATACTTCTATAACTACTTGTTCAAATATTTGGCATTAAAGATTGGGTCACTGTACTATAGATACCAGTTTGAAAGTACGTAGTTTCTCATCTCAAGCCGAAAGCCAGGAACTGTCATTTAATTTACTCTAAATGCTCCTTTTGTTTTTGTGCGCTATGATTTGTGGGGTAGTTGATGATTACTCTAGAAGTGTATTAACCTATCTCATGCCGTAAAAAACACGTGTCCAACCTTCTTAAGTCCTTTTGCATAATTGTACATAACCATTTCAATATCATCATAAAACATGCAAGAACATAGCATGGTACTTAATGCTTCAATCAAGAAGTCAAAAAACCACTTTCTTTCCAATTGACATCTTTCATTTTATTTCTTGTGTAGACACCCACAAGGAATGAAGTTGTTATGAGGAAACACTAATATCTACTTAACATTGCATGATCTTTAAGATTCAAAGCCCATTTTCCGGTTCATTTTTGGGGCTATTCTCTTCTCGCTCATGTACCTTCTAAACAAAATTCCAACATCCACAAATTTAAAAACACCCAATGAACTTTTATATATCACCCTTCCTACCAATGATCATTTGAAAGCTTTTGGTGGCCTTTGTTTTGCCACAATTCACACTCATTACATATTATCATTGAGGTAAACTTAGTCCATTTTTCATGGATATCCATTTGGACAGAAAGGTTAGATTGTATACAACATGAAAACCAAACAAAAAATTGTTTCTAGATATGTAATTTTTCATGAGACTTATTTTCCTTTATCACCATCATCTTCTTCTGTTACCAATTCTTCACTCTCTCACCTTCTTTTGCCTATTACTCACTTACCCTCAACCATAAGTTGTCTTTCCCCTACTTATTTAGTCCATCTAACACCTATTCAATAAGAATCCACCACTTCTTTCAATCATATTCCTTCAGTTGGTCTTAGACGTTCTAATAAGGTTAGATATATCTTCCTTTAAATTCAATGATTACATAAATTCAAATATCTCCATACATATGATATTCATAAGTATAGTTCCTATGATCACTCTACTCATTCTTCACATCATTTCATTAATACATTGGATAGTATCATCGAACCCATATCTTAAACTCAAGCTGTAACGGATAGTGGATGGATAGATATGCATTGCAATATGAAATTGAAGCTTTAGAAATAAATCAAACATGGACTCTTATGTCTCTCCCTCCTAGAAAGAAACTAATTGCATGTAAATGGTTATATAAAATCACATATAAATCTGATGGTTCTGTAGAGAGGCTAAAGGAAAGAACTTTTCCCAAGGGATACACACGGACCCAAGGTATAGATGAAAAGGAAACTTTTGCTCCTGTAGTCAAAATGGTCATCATGAGGTCGCTCTCGGCTCTAGCAGCAATGTTAGTACATGGTGAATTTGATGAGGAAGTGTATATGGATTTATCACGAGGCTATTCTCAATTTTCGGGTTAAGGAATGGTCTAAAAATTGAACAAATCTTTTTACGGTTTGAAGTATAGGCTTCAACACACTGGTTTGCTAAAGTCGTTGCACCTTTTTTACAACTTGGATACAATCAATACCATGTTATTATTCTATGTTTACACTGAATTTAGAATCTTGTTTCATCATTGTGTGTGTGTGTGTCAATGATATATTGGTAACTAGAAATGTCTTTAAGGTTGTTTAGTCTCTTAAAACCTATTTTTATGACCGATTTAGCATCTAGGAATTGCGACATCAAATATTATTTGGGGTTGGAATTTTAGGGTTGGTGATGGTATTCAGTTTTGTTAGTCCCTACTATGCGTAATCTAGCTTAATCATAGTAAATATTTGTTTTGATAAAGAAATAATCAATCCAAAATCATTCATGAGCAAATTCATCAAGCATGCAAAGACCTCAATGCACGCACCCATCTCAACAAGATCAGACAGCTAAGACAAATCTACAAACATCAAGATGTCTGATTAAAACATTGATCTAATCAGGGAACATCATCAAACTAACACATTTATATCCTAAAACAAGATTCAAGACCAACCATTCATCAACACTCAATATCTGAAACTCTAAAGATCTAGCAGCTAAGACTCTGCTCTCTACAGCTAAGATCGTTCAAACTGAATAGCCAAGCCATCCATTCTGATATCTGCAAAAGCAATTATTTTAATAATTGAAAGATCATTCAATCATCATGAAGACACAAAGCAAAGAGCATGGAGCACCTGAACATCAACTACAAGCCAGCCTTTCAAGGCCTTACATTGTGTCAGTCAAACTTTGACAAACCCAGTCAAAGCTGTTGGTGTTGTTGTCCTAGGCACGTTTGTTAAACGTTGTATAAGTTATCATTTTATTCATAATAATAAAGATATAATAAGATTATTATTATGGCTCGTGTTTGCTTATAATAATCTCCGTCCCTATAGCTTGTTAAGCACTAGTATAAAGGCTAAATGATCATGGGATGATCATGTTAGATTTATGGGTACTTGTTTGGAACAAGGTACTGGACATGACCCGCGGTATGAGATTTATGTCATGGTCAATGTCATATATAAATCTCATATTAGTTATGTCATTTGAATCCTTAGACATGAAGTTATTATAGTCTTCCACTTGATGAAAATTATGTTTGACATATTCAAACGCTGCCTTAACACGGTAGTTATAAAGGGTATGATTGGCATGATTGGATTCACGTAGGGAAGAATAATAAGCCAAATGGATTTGTCCATCTTCGGAGAGATGTCAAGCTTGGGCTCCTCGAAGGAATGATGTTGGTGAAATGTTTGGCCAAACTCAAATGGATTGATTGGATCAATGTCATTTGGATTATCAACATATTCGGGATCGAGAAAAGTATTGAACAATACAAGTTGACTTGTTGACCATGACTTGTGTTCAATGACATCGTGGACAAAGGGATTGTGACATGTTCTAAAAGGAATGCGAACTTGTATCTAGTTACACTATTTGGGTAGGTATGACGGTTTGCTAGAACCTAATCATATCTTATGGGTTCATGTTTGGGCTCATTGCCAACTTAGTGTAATTCTAGAGGGTCACACACAAATAGAACGAATCGTAAAGGACTAAATGGGAATTATGGAAAAATATCAGTGTTTGGCTCTGGCACGGTCGTGCGCCTTAAAATGGCACGGTCGTGCCATAAATCCAAACCAAGGCAAACCTGTCGACATGATTGGCACGACCGTGCCAAATTACCAAGCACGACCGTGCCGAAAATGGGCGGCTGGGGAATTCGCGCGGACTAGATGGCACGACCGTGCCAGATTGTAGGGCACGACCGTGCCTGTCAAGTCGGCCAGAATTCTTTGTTGCCTAATTTGGTGACGGGATTTAGGTTTCCTAAGTCCTTAAGGGTTAAGGATTAGGACCTATTTAAGGATCCTTTCAGCAGTCATTAAGCACATAATGATGAGTGCCTCCATAAGGTTTTGAGAGGTTATTTTCTTGTTCTAAGATCCCACAAGTGAAGAACAAGAATATTCATAATTCCGTATAGTTCTTACAATTGTGAAAGCGTGTTTCATAATTTGGTCTAGCAACCAAGATCAAGTGTTCTTGATATTCGTTCGTGGTGTGGATACCGCTAGAGGGTGAAACTTATCATCTTCATAGTTCGTGATTCTTGCTTTCTTCGTGATCAAGATTTCAAGCCTCCATCGAATTCAAGGTTGCAAAATCAAAGGCATCAAGGGTTAGTATTCTAGTATTCATTATGTTGTATTTGACTTAATCATATGAATGGATCTATGGGCTTTGGGTTTCATAAATTTTAAATGCTTAATTCCGCTGCGCATGTTTCTTCGAAACCCAACAGTGGTATCAGAGCCCCGTTCATGTTGATTATTTCAATACATAATCATGTTGTGTGTATATAAATTGTTTATGTGCCTAGCATGATTTGAATATTGGGATTATGATGTTTATGTGGTATATGCGTTTTATGTGGTTTATTGTTTTATAAACTTTAATCGCACTGTTCAATCGCAATTAAAATTATGGTGGATTTAAAATTGTTTGGATTATCAATTTTTGATTGGATCAAAGCTTTGATATTATAGGGATTCAAGAATAAATCGTTTATTCAAGGTTTTGATGATCATGGTGATTGGATCACCAAGAACACCAAATCCTAATTGAATCGGGAAAAACAATTTTGAGATAAATTTTGGAACTTTAAAAATTTGGATTTTTCGCAAGGGGTCCGACCGGACCCAAGCCTTGACCCAGCCGGACCTAGGGTTTGGCGCGGGGGTAGGGTTTGGGTTTTGGGTGTGGATTTTGGGTTTAAATCTCCTATTTGTTTTAGTCTTGTGATTCTAAGATTAGTTCAAGGTTTGGATGGCTAATCTACGTTCATCGAGATTGTGTTTCCCAAACTTGATCGCAATCAAGGTTTCAAAGATAAAACGAAATTAGAATTATGAAGAGTTCATAATTGCTAAAATTGAGAAACAAAGTTCTTGATTCAATGATTGGAGATCCATGTGGAATTGTGAATGCAATTGGTCTACGTTCATCGAGACCATCTATTGCTTAGTTTCGGCCACATGGACTACTTTCTAGGTTTCTTGAATTAGTGCGGAATTGTGGTTGCCAATGGCTTAGTTCGGCCGCACTTCTTGTTGTCTTGATTTGGAGATGATGACCAAAGTTCAAATAATCTCATCCTCATAATAATAGAGAAACTAATGACACATAAATATTATGCTTAAATTAATGGAGATTAATTTAGTGGCTAAACTTGATGCGTAACATGTTTATCTTGTGTGCTCATAAATGTGTTGTATGCTATATGGTGATGAACCTTCAAGAAAGTTTTAAGTCCTTTTGCCACGCCATGATTAAAACACTTGTTAGTGCATGGGTGATTTTAATGTGGGTTCGCCCTAGCGAGGTGCATTAACTTTATCTATGTATGAGCAAGATGGATGATGTGGGCACGCCCTAGCGAGGCACATCAACCATGCGTTTAAAATGGTTGGACTTAATAAGGCGTCAAAACAGTTTTGGGCCAAGGCAAAAGATGAGATTAAACATGCTTTTGAAATTGGATCACTAAGAATCATATTGGATATGATTGACAAGAAATTGTCTACCTAATTAATTTGATTTTGAGCGGTCCGCCTCCGTGGACTCAAGATTAAATTAAAGTTGGATCTTAGCCCAATTTAAAAGAGTCTCATGAAAGGATCTAAGAGTCATATGGGATATGATTGACAGGGTTGTCTACCTAATTAATTTGATTTTGTGTAATCCGCCATAACGGACTTAGAATTAAATTAAAGTTGGATCTTAGCCCATTTAAATTATATTATACATTGGATGTATATGAAGGTTATATAATTTAGTGGGAGTATTTTTGGAAAATACATTATTTATCTCTTTAATGAGATTGGTACTTGTAAAATTTTGGAAATTCTGCATGAGTTGTAGATAATGACAACTAACTTCGTTGCGATCAATCCTTGTTAAGGATAAAGCTTCAAAAGAATGGTACAAACTTCATGGATTGGATCCTGAGCCTAAGAATGGTTCTAAGGCAAGAAGATGGGTTGTACATTCTTGATGGGCCTATTCCTAAAAGAACCAATGCTGGAGTAGACAATCACAAGAATCATGAGTATGATTCTAGGAATGTGAGTTGTCTTATGCTCACGATTATGTGCTCTTAAACTCCAACAAAGTTTGGAACTTGTAGAAGCCTATTAGATAGGTGTGGAGTTGAGTTACATGTATCAAAGAGCAATCTAAGCAAGAGAGGTATAAAACCATTGTTGCATTCATTCATTGCAAAATGAGTGAATGGCAATAAATGAAACTTCACATGCTTAAGATAAAGGCTACGTAGAGCATCTTGAGAAACTTGGTTGTCCAATTGGATTGGATCAAGCCATGGATCTCATTCTTGATTCATTGTTTAAATGTTATGATCACTTAGTGATGGATTATAACATGCATGGAATGGATAAGAATCTCTCCGAGTTGCATGGGATGCTTAAAACTGTGGAAAGTGGAGAAAGGTTCTCCAATGCTCATGGTTCATGATGGAAAGGGGCCAAGTGCCAAAGGAAAGGTAAGACAAGGGTTGTCAAACCTAAAGGAAATAATTGTGGTTAAAATTATAACTCTAATTGATGCAATTTGGTAAAGTGGCAATTGGATTGACCATCTAAAATTGTAGTCAAAATTCTGTATCATCAATAAAAGGAATGGTAGTGGGACTACCACTTGAGAATCTTATGTTATAAATTAATCTTTCAAACTTTAATTATTGGGTATTGGATACCGGATATGGATCCCACATTTGTATAAATGTGCAATAATTAGTAAACTGAAAGACTACTCATAGTAAAGGTTGATCTATGAGTAGTAATGATGCAAGAGTTGCAACATTATTCATAGAACACTTGTAAAGTGGCTTTACTAATGAAGTAGGAAATATTATTTTGTTATAAGATAATGAAGGATATTAATTTCTTATTTAGAATAAGAAAAGTGCTTTATTTATTATGATTTACTTCATTGTGTTATCATGTAAATAAATCTTATATCCTAAATCTTGAAGAACAAAATAATAAAGACTATAACATAAATAATTAAAATTCTTTATGCATTATTGTTTTGATCAAATAAATGAGAAATGCATATCTAAAGTTCTATTGGACGGAGTTTTAAGTCATATGATTTGGAATCACATGATTTATGCAAATCTTATTTACTTGGATCAAGACATCTTTTACTATGATTGGTAAAAAGGATAATGTCTTAATTGACCTAATACATTTTGATGTGTATGGTGCATTAAGAAAAAATGCTAAAAGAGAATTTTGGTTATACTTGGTAAAACTATTCAAAAATTATGATTGGATCATGATGATGGATAATTAAACCGAAAATTTGACAGTCATCATTAAAGTTGTGAAATGGTTTCACAAATTAACTTCACTAAGAATATCATTCTAAATGATATGTCTGCGTGAAAGTATAAGAACCTTATTGGATATGGTTCATTAGATGATAAAGTCAAATTGATCTTCCATTATTAATTTTGGGGTTATGTATTTGAAACCGCTATGATTATACTAATCTGAATTCCAGCTTGAGAGGTTAAAAGATGAAAGAAAACTCGTTTTGCCTTTCGCAAAGATTTAAGATGGTGAGACCTTTTGGAAAGGAGTTGTCTGGGACACACTCACATTTAAATCTAATAAATATATTTTCATGGGATATCCTAAGGAAACTTGAGGATATAATTTTACTCATAAGAAACAAATGGTTTGTTAATTATGATGATACTTTTCTAGATAAATGGTTTATCTCTAAAAGAATCAGTGGGAGTAAAATGTATCTCGAATGGTTCGAGACCTAGAAAATATATTTTAACCTAAGATGGAAGTTGAACAAGTTTTCACAAGGAGTCGTGAAAAGTCTGTTCAAGATATACAAATACTTGCAATACATGATAGGATACAATCTATTAGTAGAAATATTGGATATTTCGAAATAGAAAGTATTGAGGTAAAGTTCATTTAGAATGACGTATTTACTACCTATCAAAGATGCAATGTCAACTCCACATTTAGATTAATGGCTTTGAGTCATAAAATCTAAAAGGTAATTCATGTATAATAATCAAGTTTGGAACTTGATCATTCTAACCTAAGGTGTAAAAACCAAAGGAGATGAATGACTTTTCTTGGAGAAAAATGTTACATGGGTAGCAAGAAACTTATTAGAATTTTCATAGTCACATGTTCATATTTGGAATATGAAATTTGGCAAAATGATGTCAAAACAAGCGTTCCTTAACAGGAACTCACTTAAGGATGTATTGGATACAACCTAAAGGTTTTGACAGTCAAAGAAAATTCTGATAAATTATGAAAGTTGCAGAAATCCATTGGATGGATTAAAGCAAACTTGTGGGAGTTGGAATCTCCGTTTTGATAAATCAAAAGAGTTTGACTTGATCAATAACGAAGATGAACCTTGTATATACAAGAAGATTAGTGGGAGCATAGTGATATTCCTTAAATTAAATATGTGGATGACATATTTCTCATTGGAAACGAAATTCCTATACGATAGTCTGCAAAGACTTTGTTAAGAAAATGTTTCGCAATAAAGAATATGGATGAAACTACATATGTCCTTGGCATTAAGATCTATAGAGATAGATCGAAGAAGCTAATTTATTAAGCCAAAGTACATACATTGACAAAGTCATTAGAAGATTCCGCAAAGAAAATTCTAAGAGAGGACGGTTGTTAATGTTACATGGATTTTTCAATGCAAAGACTCAAATGTCCTGAGACAAATGATGAGCATGAGAAGAATGAATGGGATGCCATTTGCTTCGGCAATTGGATCCATCATACCATGATAAGTACTAAGCCGGATATATCTAAATGCTTGGAGCATGACGAGTAGATATTAATCCGACAACCGGTGAAAATCACTGGATGGCTGTGAAACAATTCTTAAAGTACTTAAGAAGGACTAAAGAATTGTTATGATCTATGGAGGGATGGAAGATGATCTCGATGTATATGGATACACGGATGCATGCTTCCAAACCGACAAAAATGGTAGAAATCGCAATCGAGTTTTATAAATAATAGTGAAGCTGTAAGTTGGAATGGTTCCAAGAAGAGTACAGTCACTAATTCTGCGACTAAAACTAAGTATATTGCTGCATTGGATGCTGCGATGTAAACTGTTTGGATTAAGAAGTTCATTGGAGAACTTGAGATGGTTCCTAGCATTGCTAATCTAATAGACCTTATTAGAAATAATATTGGTGCTATTGATCAAGCAAAGGAACCAAGAGCACATCCTAAATCCAAACACATACTTAGGCGTTTTCTTATCGTTCGAGAAATCGTTGATAAGGGAGATGTACATATATGCAAAGTACCTACTAATGATAACGTTACAGACACACTAAACAATGGGACTTCCACAAGCTAAGACATGATGGTCATGTTAGGTACATGGGTATTGGATACTTAGGGAATTGGGCCTAGGGCAAGTGGGAGATTGTTGGTGTTGGTGCCCTAGGCACGTTTGTTAAACGTTGTATAAGTTATCATTTTATTCATAATAATAAAGAGATAATAAGATTATTATTATGGCTCGTGTTTGCTTATAATAATCTCCGTCCCTAGAGCTTGTTAAGCACTAGTATAAAGGCTAAATGATCATGGGATGATCATGTTAGATTTATGGGTACTTGTTTGGAACAAGGTACTGGACATGACCCGCGGTATGAGATTTATGTCATGGTCAATGTCATATATAAATCTCATATTAGTTATGTCATTTGAATCCTTAGACATGAAGTTATTATAGTCTTCCACTTGATGAAAATTATGTTTGACGTATTCAAACGCTGCCTTAACACGGTAGTTATAAAGGGTATGATTGGCATGATTGGATTCACGTAGGGAAGAATAATAAGCCAACTGGATTTGTCCATCTTCGGAGAGATGTCAAGCTTGGGCTCCTCGAAGGAATGATGTTGGTGAAATGTTTGGCCAAACTCAAATGGATTGATTGGATCAATGTCATTTGGATTATCAACATATTCGGGATCGAGAAAAGTATTGAACAATACAAGTTGACTTGTTGACCATGACTTGTGTTCAATGACATCGTGGACAAAGGGATTGTGACATGTTCTAAAAGGAATGCGAACTTGTATCTAGTTACACTATTTGGGTAGGTATGACGGTTTGCTAGAACCTAATCATATCTTATGGGTTCATGTTTGGGCTCATTGCCAGCTTAGTGTAATCCTAGAGGGTCACACACAAATAGAACGAATCGTAAAGGACTAAATGGGAATTATGGAAAAATATCAGTGTTTGGCTCTGGCACGGTCGTGCGCCTTAAAATGGCACGGTCGTGCCATAAATCCAAACCAAGGCAAACCTGTCGACATGATTGGCACGACCGTGCCAAATTACCAAGCACGACCGTGCCGAAAATGGGCGGCTGGGGAATTCGCGCGGACTAGATGGCACGACCGTGCCAGATTGTAGGGCACGACCGTGCCAGTCAAGTCGGCCAGAATTCTTTGTTGCCTAATTTGGTGACGGGATTTAGGTTTCCTAAGTCCTTAAGGGTTAAGGATTAGGACTTATTTAAGGATCCTTTCAGCAGTCATTAAGCACATAATGATGAGTGCCTCCATAAGGTTTTGAGAGGTTATTTTCTTGTTCTAAGATCCCACAAGTGAAGAACAAGAATATTCATAATTCCGTATAGTTCTTACAATTGTGAAAGCGTGTTTCATAATTTGGTCTAGCAACCAAGATCAAGTGTTCTTGATATTCGTTCGTGGTGTGGATACCGCTAGAGGGTGAAACTTATCATCTTCATAGTTCGTGATTCTTGCTTTGTTCGTGATCAAGATTTCAAGCCTCCATCGAATTCAAGGTTGCAAAATCAAAGGCATCAAGGGTTAGTATTCTAGTATTCATTATGTTGTATTTGACTTAATCATATGAATGGATCTATGGGCTTTGGGTTTCATAAATTTTAAATGCTTAATTCCGCTGCGCATGTTTCTTCGAAACCCAACAAAAGCTGTCACTTATTTCCTTGTCCCCCAAAGCCTCCAATGGCTATTATGCCTCCCCTATATAAATGTGCTCACTGTTGTTTAGTACCATTTTTACCCATTTTGACCAACCTTAACACCCTTTTCAACCTGTGCATACCTAAGCATCCCTTCCTAATACAATTACACTTGTTAAACCCAGCAACCTCTGTAAACTCTTGTGATTTTTATTTTTCCATTTCTTTTAGCTTTAGATCGCAACCTAAAAGAGTATGAATATACTCTAAAATATTCTCTTTAGTATCTTTGTGATTCTGAATTTTTATTAGGTAAATATTTATGTATATTAATTTATTATGTAGATAGTATTTTATTCTTGGGTATTTATTTGACTAACCTACTAATAATTCTCTATGGTAAGTTAGTGATTTATTTTAGGAAAAGGTGGAGTCTTTTTTTATTGGTTGATTGGTAAATGATGACTTTCCAAAGAAAAAGATAGACACGGCATCTCACAATACCGTGTATATATTAAGGGAGTTTGTAGCTGTTTTTCCTACGCATTACACAGAATCATCGAGAGAGAGTTTCCTTTGTTCGTAGAGTTCTTATTCATTAAGAGTTCAAGTCTTTTATGTTTGATTTGTTCTGGTATTCTAGAATAGTTTTTTGTTCTTTTAATTAGTTTTTGTTCTTTCATAAACCTTGTATTCTGCAAGATCCTTTGGTAATGAAAGTTTTCCAGCAAGAAGTTTCTTGCTGAAGTGTTTATTTTTCGTTTATTCGGCTGCTATTTATATTCTCTGAACGTGTGCGTGTTGTCGTGTCAGTTTTTAAGACAGTTGTGATCGTATTCTCGATCACATTGGCTTTACCCAGAAACAGTCCTAGCTAAATTTCTTTCAATTGGCACCAGAGCCTGATCTCGATACACTGAGAAGTGATATTTGAAAGTAGCCATTATGTACTGTACTGTACTCATACTCGTAATAAGCCGCCTACACTAGATGGTTCAAACTATACCATTTGGAAGGAAAAGATAATCATGTACATTAAAAACATTGATCATCGTGCGTGGGTCAGCATTCTTGTGGGATATACATCCCCTACTATGGAAGTAGTTTATCCAAAAGCAAAAGCTTCTGCTTTTGAAGAAGAGAAAAAGGAAAAAAAATTGTCCCAAAACCCGAGCAAGAATGGAATGCGGAAGAAATTGCTCTTGCAAATTACAATGCAAAGGCAATGGCAGCCATATCTGATCATGTTGATCATAATCTGTATCGGTTATTCTCTAACAATACAGTTGCCAAAACTGCTTGGGATATTTTACAACTTCATTGTGAAGGGTCTGATAGTGTCAAACAAACGAAATTAAGGAGATTGATGACAGAGTTTGAAAATTTAAGAATAGGAGAAACTGAAACTATTCAAGACTATTCTGCTATATTAATGGATATTTCAAATGAATCCTTTGCTTAGGAGAATCCATCTCCAATGCAAGGTTAGTTAGTAAAATTTTAAGAACTCTCCCAGAAAAATTTAACAACAAAGTCTCTGTCATTGAAGAAACTTGTGATACTCGGACCGTGAGTCTTGAAAAGGTTCTAAGTATTCTTACTACGTTTGACTTGAACCTAGAAGTGCAAAAATCCAGCAAAGCAAATTCAATTGCTCTTGCTAGTGCTCTAACCGTGTCCAAAGATCTTGTGCAATTGTCTAAAGATATTGATAAGTCAACCTTGGAGGAAGATGAGTGTGCCTTAATAACTCAAAAATTCAAAAACATTCTGAATAAGAAACGGCAACTAAAATTTCCCAATAAAGGCTTCACTCTTTCCACCAAGGCTGAACCATTCAGGAAGGAAACAAGTGATAGTGTGAAAAAACCTTTTTCTGAGAACAAAAAACCAATTGAGTCTGTTCAATGCAGGGCATGTCAAGGATACGTCCACTATGAAAATGAGTGTGCAAGCACACTCAAAAAGAGAGGGATGAGTTTATCTGCTACATAAACTGATTCAGATGATGACGATGAGATAGCTAACCTGTCATGTTATCGATCATCACAATCCTCCCTTTCTGACAGTGAAAATGATAGTGAGAATGTACTGTCAAATGGTAGCACAACTGACTATGAACAAAAAAGGTTTTTGGTTTTAACCATTGTTTTTTAAAACCTAAAAATGAAGGAGAATGAAACCATTAAGTGTGTTTTTTGATAAGTTAATAAACATTGAGAATGAGTTATATGAGGAAGAGGAATCATCCTCTGATGCTAGACTTGTGAGCAAAATGTTAAGATCCCTTCCGAAACGATTCGATGTGATAATTTATGTGTTAAAAGAATTCTGTGATGTTGAAACGATAAGTTTTATGGAACTTAGAGGGATTTTAATTGTTTATGAACCATCTCCTTCATCTTCTAGTGAAAGTTTTGAGAAAAAGATATGTTGACTCTTAGTGATAGTGAGCCTGACAGTGAATCTGACAGTGAAGATGAGTCGTCAAATGTCAGCACAACTGTCAGCTCAAATTGTACTAATGAGTATACTTGCTTGAATTCTACATCTGCAGGCGAGACTGAAGAATCAAAACAAGATGAAGAAGACTTTCTCACGTATGAAGAATTACATGAGAACTATGTTGAGTTGTTCGCAGATTGGTCCAAACGAATGGAACAACTCAAAATGTATAAGAAGGTAACTGAAAAACTCACCGTCACTAATTTGTCTCTTAAATCTGAAAATGAGAAATTGAAGAGTGAAAATGATTTTCAAAAAGACTACATAGGCAAGTTAGAAGTCATGCTTACTAAAAAGGAAATAGAGTGTGAAAAGTATAAAAGTGATCTTGAAAAAGAAACTAACACTCTCACAAAGCTTAACAATGGTAAGGCTAAGTTAGATGAAGTTTTAAACATAGGAAATCAAGGAAAATCAGGATTAGGCTATGGAGATCCAATTTTTGTCAAAGAAGGAGAGAGCATTTCGAAAAATAATGAGAGATTTAAAGCTAATCATGTGTCTCCTCGCAAAAACAGAAAAAATAGAAAAAGGAGATACGTGTGTCACCATTGTTTACCCCTGGACATATACGTCCATTTTATTACAAGTTGAAACAGGAACTTGGCTTGGAGAAGAACAGCGGCCACCTGAGCGGACAGTTGTGGGCTCAATCAGTGACTCAACTGCCACGACAACTTCAGTCTGCAACAAAAGCCGTTTGGGTAAGAAAGGAAAATCTGAACTGCAAAGTAGTTCTTACCTCCTTCAAGAGTTGTGTGGAAAGCGGCTGGTACTTTGACAGTGGCTGTTCTCGCCATATGGCTGGAACAATTGAGCACCTCAAAGACTAGGTGGAAAAGTCAACTTTGGTGGAGGAGCTAAAGGTCAGGTAATTGGCAAAGGTATGTTGAATGTTGATGGTTTGCCCAACTTGCATAATGTTTTGCTTGTTGATAGGCTAAAGTCAAATCTGATTAGCATAAGCCAGTTGTGTGATGATGATTTGTTTGTTAAATTTGACAAGTCCAAGTGTGAAGTCTTTGATAACAAAAATGCGTGTGTACTTACTGGTATTCGATCCTCTGATAATTGTTACAAAATTGGTAGTGTTGAGACTTGTCTCACTACTAAAGTGGATGAGTCTGAAATCTAGCACCAAAAACTTGGTCATGCCAGTGAAAGAAAAATCAGTGACTTAATAAAATTTGGGGCAGCAAAAGGTTTGCCCAACTTGGACTTGAAAAAGTTAAGTGTGTGTGGACCATGTCAAAAAGGAAAACAAACAAAGTCCAGTCATAAAAAGGTTCAAAATTTTGGGACTAGTAGATGTCTTGAGTTGATTCGTACTGACCTAATGGGTCCCATGGAAGTGGAAAGTATGTCTCGGAAAAAAATACTGTTTTGTGTGTGTTGATGATTTCTCGCGCTATACTTGGGTCATATTTTTGAGAGAAAAATCAAACACAATTGAAGAGTTTAAAATATGGTACAAAAGGGTCAAAAATCATTATGGTTTAAAAGCCGTTAGGGTTAGGTCAGACCATGGTACGGAATTTGAATACTCTACTTTTTTATCATTTTACAATTCAAAGGGGATTACTCACGAGTTCTCAGCCCCCAAAACTCCGCAACAAAATGGAGTAGCGTAAAGGAAAAATCGCACATTACAAGAAATGGCTAGAGTCATGTTGAGTGGTAAAAATCTGTCTAAAAAGTTTTGGGCAGAAGCTGTTAACACGTCTTGTCATATAGGGAATCGTGTCTTTCTAAGAATTGGAAGCACCATGACACCCTACAAAATTTTACTTGGAAAGAAACCCACCTTAAAGTACTTTCATGTTTTTTGTTGTATTTGCTACATCTTAAATGATCGTGAGTATCTTTCCAAGTTTGATTCTAAGAGTGACAAGGCCATTTTCATCAGTTATTCTCAAAACAGTAGGGCGTATAGAGTCTATAATCTGAAAACCAAAACAGTTATGGAATTTATAAATGTTATTTTTGATGATGCTACTGATCTTAATGTCAAAACGGCTGAGGATGATGTTACAGGTTGCACATGGGAACCTGAACTGGTTGATGACGAATCTGAACTGAAGAACTCAAACGAATCTGCTGATACTGCACTTGAGCAGTCAGTTGATTTAACATTTGAGCCGACAACTGACACCACAAGTGGACAGACAACAGCAGATACTCGTTCAGATTCTGAAACTGAGGAAGATCATGTAAGCAGAAGAAATGATGTCTCTTCCAGGATACAAGGAGATCATCCTACTTCCCAGGTCATTGGGGAAGTGGATGAAAGAATGAAGACAAGGGGAAAAAGGATCAATTACCGTGACTTAGCAGGTTTGTTGTGTGTGCAATCCGCATACCATCAGGTAAGTTCTTGTTGTTTTGTGGCTAACTTTGAGCCCAAAAATTTCATGGAAGCCTTGAAAGATGATAATTGGATTAATGACATGCAAGAGGAATTGATTCAATTTGAAAAGAATGACGTTTGGTTCTTAGTTCCTAGACCCTCTCACATTAATGTAATTGGGACTAAATGGATATTTAAGAACAAATCTGATGAACAAGGCAATATAACAAGGAACAAAGCACGTCTGGTGGCTCAGGGATACACTCAATTAGAGGGTGTGGACTTTGATGAGACCTTTGCCCCGGCAGCCCGCATTGAGTCTATCAGACTGCTCTTAGCAATTGCTTGCTTTCTTAAGATCACGCTACACCAAATGGATGTAAAGAGTGTGTTCCTAAATGGTGTTTTAAATGAGGAAGCTTTTGTTAAATAACCCAAGGGGTTCGAAGACCCCCATAAGCCTAATCATGTGTATAAGTTGAAAAAGGCGCTCTATAGTCTAAAACAAGCCCTTCGTGCTTGGTATGGAAGACTAAATGAGCACCTAGTTCAACTTGGATTTAAAAGAGGAGAGGTTGATAAAACCTTGTTCATTCTTAGGAACAAGAAGGGTATACTTGTGGCTCAGATCTATGTGGATGACATAGTCTTTGGTTCTACTTGTAAGAACATGCTTTTGTAGAGAGTATGACATCCATATTCGAGATGAGTATGGTTGGGGAATTGAAATTCTTTCTCGGACTTCAAATTGTACAGTCTAAAGAAGGAATGTCAATTTCACATCCAAGTATGCTAAGAATTTGGTTAAGAAATTTGGTCTTGAGAATGCCTCTCACTTGAAAACTCCCATGGGCTCGTCTCAAAAATTGTTTAAAGATGAGGATGGTGAGAATGTCGATCACACTCTTTATAGGAGCATGATAGGAATCTTGTTGTACCTTACGGTAAGTAGGCCTGACATAATGTTTAGTGTCTGTCTTGGTGGTACCACGAATCTGGGGTTAAGCTACACAAAAGACACTAACACCAATCTTGTGGGGTTTAGTGATTCAGATTGGGCTGGGAATACTGATGATAGAAAAAGCACCACGAGCGGGTGTTTTTATCTTGGGAATAATCTTGTGTCTTGGTTTAGTAGGAAACAAAATTGTGTTTCCTTATCAACTGCAGAATCTGAATACGTAGCAGTTGGTAGTTGTTGTACCCAGTTGTTGTGGATGAACCAAATGATAAAGGATTATGGTCTTAAAAGTGAAACCTTGACTGTATTCTGTGATAGTTTGAGTGCCTGAAATATTGCCAAGAATCCGTTACAACATTCCCGAACAAAGCACATTGACATAAGACACCATTTCATTAGGGATCTCGTTGAACAAAGAACCATCACTCTTGAACATGTAAGTACAACGGATCAACTTGCTGATGTCGTTACCAAGGCTTTGGGTTTCGAGAGATTTTCTTCCCTTAAAAAGTCTCTCGGACTGTGTGATACCAGTTGACTGCACAAGTGTGCAGACAACTGACTGCACATCTGTATAATTATATATTACAGTTCACGAAAAAAAAATCTGCATTCATTCTCTGCATGATTGTCTCTTGTAATCACTTGGTTGACTTGTTCTTTGACTCTGAGTTTTGACCCTTTAATGTGAGATCCTTCTTAACTTGATAATAAAATTATCCTGTTAATTCCTCCGTGCTGTTTATCATGAAGTGAGCTCTTAATCTTAGTTTATGGGGAAAACAAGCTTCCTCCAATCTTTGAAGTCACTACTCATTTAGGCAATATGCCGACGTTGTTTAAAAAACATCACTTGACAAAGAAAAGTATGGTGACACTGTATTGAGAGAGTGAAAAGCTCCTCCCCGTAACTAGTTCATTGCTTTATATGAATGTATTCTAAGGCTTCATGATTGAAGGGTATCTCATTGAATTTCTGTGAGTCAAAACCGGGTCATAGATCTTGTTATCCATACCATGTCACACTTTATTGAGACTAATCTTCACCTGTGTGTTTTAGGCATTTTTTTTAGGTTTTTTCTCTCCTTGGTATCTACATCGGCTAATTGAACTGTTGTCCTTAAATGTTAAATATTGATGAAGTTCATATGATTATCGATGGCCTAATGTTCTGGTGTTTCAGTCTTCTTATGTGCAGGTTAAGGATTTTTTTTTTGTGTACCTTTGTGGTTTTATGGATTCTGTTGAGATTGGCAAGTTTTGTTTTGGGAAGGATTACTCATCATGGAATATAGAAAAGATCTTATTTTTAAAATCACAATCCTAATTTATTTTGGAATTCTGATGGGTGTCCAACACTAAATATTCACTTGTTTTTTCTCCCTCTTCATCTATTCTGGGTCTCAAGGTCTTCTCATTATTCCTCTTGATTAATTTCTCCTGTCTAGTCTCTCTTCCTCTCTCTTAATCAAAGTTTCTTTCACTTTTGTTGGCTTAAAAATCTTGTTTGTTCTAAGCTGTGCAGAAATCAATGGCCACTCCCTCATCCACTGGTCTCTCCAACCCCGCCGATGCCTCCTCTGCTCCACCGTCAGACTCTCCTGTAGATGCATCCGTTTTGGGGCTACTGGAGCACGCAATCGACGTTGATAATCCTGCCGATTTAGAAGCGGTTGAAGTGGCTCATCTTCCCATTGCATTGGGAACTCGCCGCTCCTCTCTCCTGTTTAATACCGGAAAAGGGCCGTCGAATGCTTGGCAAAAGTCAAAACCCCCTTCGTCTTCCAAGAAGGTCAAGAGATCTGGTCCTCCACGGTGAAAATTGAGGCTCCGGGATGACTCCGATGACGAAACTGTCTCACCCACTCCTTCCAACCTGGTGGTGAACTCTCCGACTGATAAGGATGAAGTTCCCCAGGTCACCTTGGTTCCGGCTATACCTAGGGTTCCGGCTAACGCCTCAGTAATTCCAGCGCCGCCCAATCCGCATGTCTCAACTCCTCGGATTCAGACCAGAGCGGCAAAGCGAAAAGCTGCATCTACTCCAATGGTTGAAGAAGGGTCATCTTCCCAACGTGATGATTCCAGCGATGCCGATGTCTCTCTAGACTCCGATGACACTCTCAGTGAGACTGAGATTCCCTCTTTCGATTCTCAAAAGTTCTAAGGCAACTCAGGTAACTACATCTCCTTCATCTAAAAAATCTCCCAATTTTGTTGGTGGTTCATCTGGGTTGAAAGTTCGTGTTAGAAAACCAGTTGCTAAAGCTCCCTCTGAACCATTTAGTCTTGCTTCAAAGTTTAGTTCTAGGTTTTATACTTCAGAGGCCAAACAGAGGTTCCAGAAAAGTGGTAGTAGGGTCCTCATTGTTAAGAGAATTATGGATGAAATTGTTTTCAAAAATCTAAAAGTTTTGGGGTTCTTTACTGAGCGGAGTCTTGATCATTCTCTGAAGTTTGCCATTCCCTACTCTAGGAAATTGGTTCTAGAATTTTATGCTAACTTGACTCAGGACATCAAGTTGAATCATTCTCCAAATTTTCACAAGGTGTTTTTTAGGAATTAGATAGTGAATTTCTCTCCTGCGATTATTAATTCCTTCCAGAAATTTCCCAGTACTCCTCTTGAGAGTTCCCCGGTAGATGATCATGGGTTTGTTCGTGCCATTACTGGTGGCCAAGTTGATAAGTGGTCAAAACGTTTCTCCACTACCTTGTTATCCAGGATGAATGTCTTCCTCCACCAAATTCTGAGATCAAACTAGTGTCCCACAACAAACACCTCACCTGTCACCAAAGAACAAGTACTTTTGCTACATGCCATTCATAACAAGAAGGTTAATTTGGGGGAAGTAATTTTCAATAACATTGTGAGCTTTGCCGAAACCCCTAACCCCTCTTGCAGGTTTTCAAACCCTTGTCTCATTTATGGGTTGTTGAAATCCCAAGGAGTAGCTGATATTGAGGGGGAGTGTTTGTGTGAGTTACCCGATCCATTTGGCCAGCCCCTGTCCATGTTTGCACCATCCAGGTTCAATGATGTTGATGAACCTGTTGACCCTTCTGGTTTGTCATCTGCCTCATCGTCTGCCGCCTCGAGTGACAACAAAGCTCTCCTAGCTCAGATAAGTCAAACTCAGTCTCAGATCAACTCTCTCAAGGCAGAAATTGCTTCTCTTCAGGTCAGCATGACAGGTAAACAAATCCTGGTCGACAGTTTGGAGAGCTCCCTGGTTCGACTAAAGGAATTGTTGGGTCTTATTGGTTCTTCCCAAAAAGGGGGAGAAAAAGGTGGAGAAGCTGAAAGAGATGCGTGTCCATCAAGTTGCAGGGGGAGAATTGGTTCTCTTCAAGGGTGTTACAAATAATTGATTCTGGAGTATGTTTTTTTTTGTGATAATTTTTTTTTTGTTTAATGACTCATAGGTTGTGAATGACTTAATTCCTTTTTAACTTTGGTGTTGATCACTCTCAGTTTGTGGAAGGGTTAAATTGTGTTTGCTATCTCACAGTATGAGTTGAAGTAAATGAATTGTTTGTGTGGTATTAATCTTGTTTTGCAGATTTTGATCAGAACCACAAAGATAGGGGGAGATTGAAAGAGTATGAATATACTCTAAAATATTCTCTTTAGTATCTTTGTGATTCTGAATTTTTATTAGGTAAATATTTATGTATATTAATTTATTATGTAGATAGTATTTTATTCTTGGGTATTTATTTGACTAACCTACTAATAATTCTCTATGGTAAGTTAGTGATTTATTTTAGGAAAAGGGGACTCTTCTTTTATTGGTTGATTGGTAAATGATGACTTTCCAAAGAAAGAGATAGACACGGCATCTCACAATACCGTGTATATGTTAAGGGAGTTTGCGGCTGTTCTTCCTACGCATTACACAGAATCATCGAGAGAGAGTTTCCTTTGTTCTTGGAGTTCTTATTCATTAAGAGTTCAAGTCTTTTATGTTTGATTTGTTCTAGTATTCTAGAATAGTTTTTTGTTCTTTTAATTAGTTTTTGTTCTTTCATAAATCTTGTATTCTGCAAGATCCTTTGGTAATGAAAGTTTTCCAGCAAGAAGTTTCTTGCTGAAGTGTTTATTTTTCGTTTATTCCGCTGCTATTTATATTATCTGAACGTGTGCGTGTTGTCGTGTCAGTTGTTAAGACAGTTGTGATCGTATTCTCGATCACAAGTGGCTTTACCCAGAAACAGTCCTAGCTAAAAAAAATTCACAACCTTAATTGAAGTGTCAATTAAGTAGAGGGACTTCAAAGGAACTTGCCTTATCAATTCTTGTAATTCTTGAAAAGTAGGTTAGAGTGAATTGGTCTCAGTGTTGCTAACAGTGGGGGTGGACGTAAGAGAAGGGTTTTCCTCTAAACCACTTCAAAATCATGTGTACATTTCTTGTCTCAATATACTCACACACTCTACGCCTTGTCATTTTCATTTATTCTTTATTATTTTTTCCGCTGCACATTTTATTTACTCTGTTTATTATCAGACAGCTAACTAAAAAGCTTTAATCTTTTGTTCATTAAGCTTACAGGGCCTTTCAACCTTAAGCAAAATAAAAATCATCTTTATTTAATTGACTATGCAGGTCTTCTCCAAGCTAAACCTCTCATCATTCATTTGGATACCATTGAGAACTTATTTGCCAATCAAGGAAGTTTCTTGATGTTCCAAGTTCTTACCTTGTAAATTAAAGAGATTTGGGATACTATAACATACCTGGTATTTTGTTCGGTAAAGGGTTGCAGCCGCTGCATGTGCCAGCAACAAATTATGTCCAACTATGAAGGGCTCACTTGAGGAGTTTCCATCGGTACAATTTTCTCTTAGACCAAATGGGGAAGAACATCGACAAGGTGGAGTGAGGCCTTGGTCATAACCTCCTATTGCAAATATATTGCCCTCATTGATAGTAGTCCAATGCAACACCCTATTCCCAAATTCTCTGAAGCAGACATCCGCATAGCCAACAAAGTCTTCCCTATAATCACACACAAAAAAAATTGAATTTATATGCTCATTTCTCTAAACGAGTTTCATTTTTAAATCAAGTTACTAAACATATCCAGAATAACTATTATATTACAATGGCTATTTGTGACACTATAATTTTGTGTTAAGGGAGTTGAAATTAGAGTAAATTAAGTACACTGATTCTCGACTACGCCATCCTCCGTATTTCTCTTCGAGTATCTGTGGAAAATCGTCGTGAACTAGTGTCACGTGTGGTTGTATTCCTGCGTGCCAAAATTAAAAACCGTAGAATAACATGCATTATAATTTCTCCCGTTGAGGGATGTTATCAAATTCAAAGTGATTCAAACCTTGAGAAGTTAATTCATTTATCAAATTGTTGTAGTACTCTAAGCCCTTAGGGTTGACGAGGCCACTTCCATCTGTAGAAACAAAGGAATGTAGAAACACATTAGCCTTTCCTACCTATACACAACATTTGGGGCAAATTGTAATTTAGTTACGTGTGTTTATCACTGTGTTTCAATTGGTTATTTAATTTGTGTTCGTTACAATTTAGTTACTGAATGTGTCTTTTTGTTGCAGTTAGATGTAATTTTGATACGTTTTTCATCTATTTTCGTTAGTTTTTTAACGGGTCATCCAAAATTAAATCTGATTGACCAAAAAGACACATTTGGTAACCAAATTGTAACGAACACAAATTAGATAACCAATTCTAAACACTGTGACAAACTCAGGTAACTAAATTGCAATTTGCCCCAATATTTGAGCAAAAACTATCTTAATTGGCACCATTGGCACCCTATGGATCAACTGCTTTTTATTATTCTCTCTTTCTCTATTTCTAAAGATAATAAGCATGAGAAAATTTTGGGGAAAACTAGTTTCTCCATAAGTTATAAAAAGTCATGTTTTATAGGGGTTAAAGTTTAGGGTTTAAGGTATAGGGTTTAGGCCTTTTAGGGTTTAAGAAGGGTTAAAAAAACATGACTTTTTATAACTTATGAAGGAACTAGTTTCCCCCCGAAACCAACTCAATAAGCATTATTCTTTCTTGCCATAATGTTTAGACAAATTCTTAGGAACGGCGGCCGCATCCCGTGCGGCTGGTATGCCCACGGGTCGGCCCGCCCGCTCCATGTAATATCCGCCCGTTTCCATCCTTTCCACCTTTCCGGTCGTGACATGTGTCCCTTTCCTTTTTTTTTTCTTTGGTGAAAGCGTCATGTGTCCTTTAAAAGAAAAAACACCCAATAACTTCAAAATGCTATATCTTGAGATTTATAAATCGAAAAAAATATTTAAAAATACCGTTGTGTTCGTCCCGACAAGACGAAGAAAACTACATAGGTCATGATATGGTTTGATTTTTTTAAAAAAACATAATTTTTAAGACAAAAAAAAATTGATCTACTTGTCAACTGAAATGTAACACTTGGTTCTGATAAAAGTAACAATTTCATCTTCAAAAAGTAACACTTTTTAATGTTAAAGGTAACATCAGTTTTTACAAAAAAAAATGGGTTTGCATTTCAATTGTTACTTTCTCAATAAAAAATTGTTACATTTCAGATATAATGTTACATTTAAGAATATAAACTGTTACAAATTGAGAAAAAAATGTTACATTCATTTTTTATAAAATGTAACATTAGTTTAGTTTGTCAATCCTATGTTAATTTTCAGAGGAAAAAAGTGTTACGTTTGAAAAAATGAGTGTTACATTTCTTTATAAAATGTGTGACATTGGTTTAGTTGTCAATCTATATGTTATATTTTATCTATTGCATTAAAATTGTGGTATATTTTGAAAAGAAAAAGTGTTACATTTGAAAAAAATAGTGTCATATTCATTTATAAAAAATGTGACATTAGTTTAGTTGTCAATCTTTATGTTATTTTTAATGTATTGCACCAAAATAGTGGTACATTTTGGAACAAAAAGTGTTACATTTGAAAAGGAAAAGGTGTTACATTTTGTTATAATAAGTGTTACTTTTGTTGGGAGAAAAAAAGTTTGAGGTGGCCAAAAAAAAAAAAAATTGGAAAATCCCGTCGCACCGTGCGACGGGTGTACAGGAGAGTTGCTCTAATGTTTATATCATTACCCAAAATAGGGTAGTTATATTAATTACCCTAGTAAAAATTGTAGGTGTGAAGCAGGTGGAAGAGAAACGTACTAGGAATAAGCCTAGACCATGAGATGGAAAATCTGTACGCCTCCAAACCAGTCTCCGCCATCAACTCTACATCTTCCTGTTACAAATTTATATCTTTACAACCATATACTCCCTCTGTCCCTAAATGAGTGTCCAAATTTCATTTTAAGGGACACTGAAAATCTCAATTTTTTGAACAATTTGATAACAACGATTCATATATAATCTTGTAATCTCCTTTCCAAACCTTTAGTTTTGCACATATAAAAAAACCGGTGAAATTTTTTTTCGAAAAAAAACGTTTAGGGAGAAAGTTATGTTAAAAAAAAGACACTCATTTAGGGACAAAAATTTCTTGAAAATGGACCCTCATTTAGGGACAGAGGGAGTATTATATATTTGTTGATTTAAAAGTAAATGGAGTAACACTTTCTTAGTTCCCCAAAATTTGGTCTTATATTTGAAATGATAGTAGTAAGATTTTTTTCGCTTTCTCTCGTTATAAATCATTTTCTATCCTTGCTTCAAAATACATAGCAAAGATAAACAAGGAAAAAAAATGCCTATAAAGAGAGAAAGCGAAAAAAAATATAGGCAAAATGCATATTTTGGTCACTAAACATTAGGTCAATTTCAAATGTACTCATTTAATTTTTTCTCTTTCAAATGTTCTCACTGAAGTTTTAATGTTTTTCAAATGCGGTCATTACGTCCGAAAAATCATTAAAACTGTAAACTTCCGTTATTAATTATACTTTATTAGCTCATGTCAGTCACAAAGATTTTTTTCACTTTCTCTCGTTATAAATTATTATTTGTCCTTCCTTCAAAATACATAGCAAAGATAAAAAATAATAATAATAATAATAAAAAGTTGCCTATAAACAGAGAAAGCAAAAAAAAATAGGCAAAATGCATATTTTAGTCACTAAACTTTAGGTCAATTTCAAATGTGCTCATCTAATTTTTTTTTCTCTTTCAAATGTTCTTACTGAACTTTTTATGTTGTGCAAATGTGGTCATTCCCTCCAAAAAAAATCATATATATATATATATATATATATATAGGTAGGTGCTCAAATGAGAACCTAAATATCGTGAGAACCGTGAGAACCAATCATAACCATTAGATTAAAGAAAAAAATCAATGGTCCATATGTTAGATACAATTGAGACACTTAGATACATTACAAAAAATTCGATATTACACTTGGATACAATAGGTTAATAAGTATTGTATCTAAGTGTTGCACTTGGATACACTATGTTAAAAACCAATGTATCCAATTGTTTTTCGAAAATTAACTAATGTATTCAAGTGTATCCAATGTATCTAACATCTGGACCCTTGATTTTTTTTTTTAATCTAATGGTTATGATTGGTTCTCACGGTTCTCATATAAAATGGTTCTCACAGGAGCGCGACCCTATATATATATATATATATATATATATATATATATATATATATATATATATATATGGTCGCGCTCCTGTGAGAACCATTTTATATGAGAACCGTGAGAACCAATCATATATATACTGGTTTGAGTGACGAGGATGCCACACTTTTTGTTTGTCAAACTCGTTTGAATTTTTGCTGTAATAACCGGCCTTTTTGGCCATTATTATTATTATTATTTATTTATTTTCTTTTATATTAAATGCTTTGTGATCGGGCTCATTAAATAATTAATGAATTGGGCTAGTAAAGAAGGGCCCATCTAGTCAAACTTTGGAAAACCTTTTTGGAATAGGAAAAGGAGAACCCTAAGTATTTAAATCCTCTTTAACCCTCTCCCTACTATTTTGTGTCAACCACAAACCCTAAAGAAAGAGAGAGAGGAGGCGGGGAGAGAGAGAACCGAGAGAGGGAGAAGAAGGAGAAGGAAGGAGAAAGAGAGGAGGAAGAAGAAGATTCAACCCCCCCCCCCCCCTTCGAAGGTAATTCCCTCATCTCTAAATATTAATTCTTGGGTTGGGTATCACCTAGGAATTTTGAAACGAAACTTAGAACCCTAACCCTAAAGTGATAAAACTAGGGTTATTATTAATCTTTGAAAACCTCTTTAATGGAGGAAGTTGGAATGGAATAGACATGCATGCATGAACCACCACCACCACGACGGCGGTGGCAGCAGCGGCGGCGGCGGCTGGCGGTAGTGGAGTGTGTGTGTGTGTTTGTGCGTGTGTGCAGTGTGTGTGTAGTGCGTGTGTGCAGTGTGTGTGTTTGGGCAGTGTGTGTGTGTGCAGTGTGTGTATGCCGAGAGTGTGTGTGTGTGTGTGTGTGTAAAGTGTGTGTCACAAATTAGGGTTTGTAAATTAGGGTTTTGTGTGTGTGTGTTCATGGTGTTCCAAGTGTGTGAAAAGTCAACTGGAATATTGAAAGTCAATTGGGATAGGGAAAGTCAAACTGTGAATAGTGAAAGTCAAACTGTGAATAGTAAAGTCAATGCTGGAATCGTGAAAGTCAATGCTGTGAATAGTGTTTTCATGAAATTAAGTCAACTTAAGACATTTGGGTTGAAAGTAGACTTTTACGTAAAACCTAAGGGTATGTTGGGAAAGTTATGAAGGGTAATGTAAACCCTAAACTAAAGAAAGACCTTAAAAAGGGGTTTAGGAAATAAACTCATAAGGTTAAAGATAGAAAATGAAGTTGGGGGACGGGGTTAAATATTGCTCTTGCCCTAAAAGTAGTATCTTTGCGTGATTGTAGATTGTACGCAAGAACCCGCTAGAAGTCAACGCTAGCAAGGTAAGGGATTACGTTCCTAAGTATCTTGAATTCTTTATTCATTGGAACTCTATAATTCTTTCATGAATGCTATATGGTCCATAGCGCTTGAACTCTACGTTGATGAACGTCTTCTGTATATCTTACCTATGACGTGTTTTGGTCGTAGGGAATCTTAGAACATTTGAATTTGCATGTGCTCTCGTTTAGGGAACACTATTTTGGAAAGTATGATATATCTAATTGCAACAGGTGTAGCTGTATAGTCCCTGAAAAGGACTAACTAGTCCCTGAAAAGGACTAATGTGGAAACGGTCCTAGGAAACGGACTAATGGAAATAAGTCTAGTTAACTACGTGTAACTTAGACTTTGTGGAACTCTAGATTATCATGATAACTCTAAATAAGGGAGCACCCTGAAAAGGTGTAAGGTCTCTTATTCACTTAACACCCTGAAACTATTTTGGAAAGTATGCTATATCTAATTGCAACAAGTGTAGCTGTATAGTCCCTGAAAAGGACTAACTAGTCCCTGAAAAGGACTAATGTGGAAACGGTCCTAGGAAACGGACTAATGGAAATAAGTCTAGTTAACTACGTGTAACTTAGACTTTGTGGAACTCTAGATTATCATGATAACTCTAAATAAGGGAGCACCCTGAAAAGGTGTAAGGTCTCTTATTCACTTAACACCCTAAAAAGGTGTGACACCCTGAAAAGTTGTTTGGAACTTGGAATTGACGGAATGGAATTAGGACCACAAATCTTTGAATAGTTAACTGCATTCGTTACATGCAGTTAGTATTTTAAATAATGTCCGATCTTTGAAATTACCAATTGAGTCCGTTCTTTCGGTCACTTCTCCTTAGCTATCGGAGAAGTCCGTATGAACTTACTGAGCATTGTTCGCTCACCCTTTCTCTAATAAACCTTTTCAGGTAACGACTTAAAGAGGTAGACGGATCGCTAGATGGAGCTGTCCGTGTCAGTTATATTAAGACTTTATGGTTTATTTTGTTTAGCTAGTGGTTGTACTGGCTTTGAAGACTTAGCATTTAATTCGCTTCCGCATTTATTGTTGAATTGGTGGTTTGAGACTAGCCGTTGGGCTGTTTAAGTAGGATTTTGTAAGATAACTATTGGTATTTCCATGTTTTTATGGATTTGTCTACTTTATGAAAATCTGGGTCGTTACATTTGCAGTCTTCTTGATATATTTACTTAAAATGAATTGGTTTGGGATAAGAAGATGGGTGAGACCCGAAACTTTGGGTCGGATGGGGTGAGAAGCTCTTTGATTTCTAAAAAAAAATCTGGATTTGAGTCTTTTTTTTTTTTGGAAAGGATTTTGTGATTCTTAAATAGATATTAATGATTTTTTTGGAAATGATTCTGAGGAAATTGTTCACAAAATATGCGTTTAATTTTCTTTGATTTGTTCATGCATTAAGCCACAGCTATGATTTACTTCAACAGGGGAAGTTGATATTAGCAGCTTCTAAATTTGTGATTTCTCCAAAAAAATCTGGGGTTTAGATAAAATTTGTGATTTCAGGCCGGTTAACTAGTTATTGTGCATACACTGTTTGCAGATGGAAGGTGTACAGATGTGTGTGTGTATTTTGACGGAGATGGTGGCCGTGGATGAGTTGGCAGAGATGGTGGCGGTGGCTCTATGACGGTGGTGGCTGCATTGTTGAAGATGGTGGAGGTTGTAGGTAGGGATTGTATTTGTGTGGCGGTAAAAAAAGAGTTCTTCAAATTTAAAATTAAGGTTACAGAACTTTTTTTTAGAAGTAAAAAGTTACAAAACTTGATGTAGTTAGTCATGTGGGGCCACATAACAACATTTCGTCAACTTTTTAATGTAATTATGGATGGAGTGAGCACACTTGAAAAAAATTAAAAAGTTTAGTAAGAACATTTGTAAAAAAATAAAGTTTAGTGATAACATTTGAAATCGGTCTATAGTTTACGGACCAAATTATGCTTGTCGCCAAAAAATTAATAGCTCTCCCGAGACTAAGGTTCTTAATTTCTTTTTTGATCCGTCCCAGACTAAGATTCTTGAGTCGAGATCTCCCGTACCATTTTTGTGTGCCACTCCATGTACCACTCGTAATCTAACTGTTCATATATTTAGATAATATTAATTTAATGTCAATCTCAGTAACTGTTAGCTATTAGGTCTATTGTGGCACATGAAGTGGTACACAAAGTGGCACAGAGGATTTAGACTCAAGATTCTTAGTTGCTTTATTATTTTAAAATTGATAATGGGACCCACTTGTCATTTACATAACAAAAACTCCAAACCTATTTTCTTTCTCCTACTTTACTTTTCATATTCATAATATTTACTTTTTCTTAACGTAATATACGTGTGAAGTTAAACTAAAAACTTTTGTCTGGGACTACTAATTGCAAAAACCATTAAAGCAAGGATAAAAAATGAATAGGAGTAATATTTTGAAGCAAGGATATGTGTACCTTATATTTGTGATAAGTATCACATGCTGTATCTCCATTCCCAGTACCGGTAAAAGAGTAACCTGAAGTTGTCAAATAAGACACACAGACACATGGTCAGCTAAATTTTCTATTCAACACATTAATTAATTAAATAAGAAACTGTGACACTATATTATAAGGAGTGGGTAACTGTTGTGTTTGTCCATTTGGATTGATAAAGCATAATGATATTATTTCTGAAAGATTCGGTATAAATATATACTCCCTCCGTCTTATTTTAAACTTCAAAAATTTCTCTTTTTTGGTGTTCCATTTTAAACTTTAAAATCCAAAAAATGAAAGCTTTTTATACTTTTTTATTTACCCGTTTGGCGCAGGTGATGGCTGATGACTTATGGCTGATGGCTGATGACTTTTGGCTGAATGACTTATGGCTTATTGTCAGAATACTGTTTGTTTTTGCTGATTTGAAAATGCTTATGAGTTGTCTTAAGCTAAGTGTGACTGTTTGTTGAAAAAGCTAAAAAATGGCTGAATATAATACAAATACCAAAATACCCCTCATATATAAATAAACACATAATAATTATAATATAATATAATTGTATAACTAATATTATCTAATTATAACTATTTAATTGTTATAATTATTAATAATTATATATTCATAATAATCATAATTATATAAAAATTAATATTATATATAATTTTATTAAGTATATATTAATAATGATAAAATAATATTAATAATAGTAATATATTTTTAATAATATGATGATTATATAATATTAATAATATAATTATAGTAATAATAATATAATATAATAATAATCTTTAATAATTTTTATTATTGTTAATTTTATAATGATAATAATAACACAATTGTAATAATAATATATTTATGATTATATAATGATAATAATATAATTATAAAATAATAAAATTATTATTATTATTATTCTTATTATTCTTATTATGTAACTAACTTATATAAATCATACATAGAAAAGGAAGAGTATTATTGACTTACCAAAAGTGATGAAACTTTCATATTTTCAATAAGCCAAGAAAAGTATCATTTTTCTAGCTTTTTAGCTTTTACATATTTATGCTTTGAGGGAGTTGTACTTAACTTATTGGCTTTTAGCTTATAAGTGAAAACAAACACTACTAAAATAGCTTATTTTTTTAAGTCAAAAGTCATAAGCCAACCCAAATAAGTGAAAACAAACAGACACTTTATTTAGTGGGACCTACATGTCATACACACAACAACTATCCACTAACTATTCCCTACCCCACTTTCTCTCTCCTACTCACTTTCTATAATCACAACACTTTACCTCACTATATATATTATACTCCCTAAGTCCCACCCAAATTAGGATTTTTGGGTTGGACACGGGGATTAAGGAAAAAATGTTAGTGGAGTAGGTGTTGTGAGTATGAAAAGTAAAGTAGGAGAGAGAAAGTGGGGTAGAGAATAATGAGTGGAAAATTGTTTTGAGTGTGAATGTGGGTCTCATTAATAAAACACTCCCATATTTGGGTTTTCCTAATTCGAATGGGACACCCAAAATTGAAATTTGTCCTAATTCGAGTGGGACGGAAAGAGTATAATATAAAGATTCTCATCTTAATTCTTGTGCCACTTTTTTTTTTTTAAGTATAAGATGGGACGGAGGGAGTATATATATATAAACAAAAACTATGTAAATACAAAGTTGTTATTAGAGGCCGTGACGGAGCTACAAAGAGCTCAAAAGTGGGCAATTGCCTCCATTGAATTTTTAAAAATAAAATTTTACTAGTGCAAAATTTACAAAATTTGGGAGTTTAGTGCAATTAGTTGAAATTTGCCTCCTTTGAGATAAATTTAATAATACACTAGATTTTTTTTTTTGCCCCCATTGATTAAAATACATTTAAAATATTTATGTTGTGCATCTTTGCCTCCGTTGACAAAAATTTCTGGCTACGCCACTAATTAGAGGCAAACATATCAAATATAAGTAATTGTAAAATTAAAGCGAAGCATCACCAGCATGAGCAGTAATATCCCAAATGCTAGGAGTTCTTCCATCTTCAGATGCAGCTCCCTCAACCTTTTTACATACACGCACCCAATAACAGACAAAATGAGGGTTGATTGTAAGAATATTTATATTAGCTAAGAAATAAACTTATTTTGATAAACAGTGATAGTTGGACTCTCTACTATTCCCACTCTCCTTTCATTCTCTCTCTACACCATTTGGTGAGACTATAATAAACAATAACTACTCCATATGCTTCAAAATACATCTCGTTTTATACTTTTTCACACATATTAGAAAAATTAAATTAATACATATAAAAAAAACTTATCTATCCTTAAAAGAATCTAGTTATCTATGCAATTAAATGTTTAAACAAGAAATAGGTTGCAACAAATGAATAAGGGTATAATTGGTATACAAAAACAAAATATTTCGGAATTAGTAAAACGTCATATATTTTGGAACAAAATTGAAGTTCTAAAACGTCGTGTATATTGAAACGGAGGGGGGAATATAACGCAATAATATAATCATTGGTAGAACCAACAAATTGGAGAGGAAACTAAGACCTGATAAGCGGCAGACGAGGCTCCAAAAACGAACTTGGGAGAGGGAGGGAAGTCTTCTCGACTGTAATCACCGGTAGCATGAAGCTTAAAAAGAAGTAGCTGGAAACAAAGAAGAAATTGAAGCCCAGAATAGAAGTTGAAAACCAAAGAGGAGAGCATTTTTGTTACCATTACCATTTACCACTAGTTGCATTAATCTGTGGTTTGGCTCCATTTATTGGTATTGTAAAGATTCTCTTGGTCTAGTCTATACAAGTTGCATTTGAAAATTGTTTTGAATTAGAAAATTGTTTTGAATGTACAAGAGTCTATCATTGCCTTGGGCCACGTTCGTTTCCCTAAAAGTAAATTAAGACTTACCCATAGTCTTAAAGAAATTACTAATACTCCTCCGTTCCAAAAAGTTAGCAATATTTTGCTATTTAGGGTATTTCACAAAAGTTGCAACAATCCAAAAATAGAAGCTTTTTATTACTTTTATAATCCTCCACACATTCTCTCTCTTCCTCACAACCACTCATTATTCTCCACTCATTTTCTTTCCACCCCTACTAATTCTCTCTCTTCCTCTCTACCTTTCATTCTTAATATAATATTATATCCTGAATTTCTCAACTCCAAAGTAAATGTTTCAACTTTTTTGGAACGGAGTGAGTATAAGGTTACTTAGTAACTCTTTTGAATAATGTGTTTTTCTAAATGATTAAAAAAACGTGGTTTTAAATGTCCGGTGACATTTTTATATATACCTGAATCTTTAAAAAAAAACGTGCGGTGACGTTTTTATAAATAATCGGAATTTCTCACCACTTGCTCTCTTCAACACACGAACTGGAGTTGTGTACCATAACAACATGTCATCTTAAACAACACCACGAATTGGACAGTTGTAGGTGTTCAAGCTTGAGTGAGGGTGTTAGGAGATTGTTATGAGATTGAGAGAGTTATTCTCAATCAAGTAAAGTATTTAGTTACTTAAGTTGCTCTTTGTTTTGTTACTGAGCCAACTTAAGAAAGTTAGTTATATATTAGGAGTATCTCTAATTAGAAATAAACCCATATTAGAATAAGGAGATTCGTTAGATACCTAACGGAATTAAGACTCATATGGTTTGGGTATGAATATGAGTTTATTTTATTTTATTTGTTTTTAAGTAGACATTGAGAGATTGAAGAACAAATAAATATTATAATTCTCTCTCTATATTTTATCACAAGCTACAATAAATTTGAAAGAGTACGAAGATACTCTTGAAATAGATTTTTAATTTTTTTAATTTTTGTTTGTTTATTATCTCTATTTAAATTGTATATAATTTAGGCATTTGAAAATTTCTTAAATAGATTTAATTTAGTATTATTATTTTAGGTAGTTGTATATTATACTTGTTTAACTTGAGAGTTTTATGTTTTTATCTTAAGAGGGTGTTTTTCATTGATAGTATTTATATTCTTGAGAGTGATTTATGGTGGCGATCTTAACAGACATGTAGTGTCTAGTCGACACGGCATTGAGAGCATTCATAGAGGTTTTGGTTTGGAGAGAGCAATGAAGCCGAAATGGTATCTTGGATTTTGCCATGGCATATGACTTGAGTATTTAATTAACACTTGGTTCAAGAAGATACAATCTCACTTGGGGACCTATAGGAGTGGAGGTAATGTGAATCAGATTGACTTCTTCTTAATAGGAAACACTTGTAGAAAGAGTTACACAGATTGCAAGGTTATTTCGGGTGAGAGTACATCAACTCAACATAGACTTATGATGCTTGATTTTCAAAGTATGAGAATTTTGAGGAAGAGAAAACCGCAAGTAGACTGAAGAATCAAGTGGTGGAGGCTTCAAGGGGAGAATCAACAGAGATTTTTAGCTAAGATGACCACTACAGATATTTGGTCGGGTAATATGGATAACAACGATATAGATTCGATCTGGACTAAGATGATGCATACTATAAAGGAGGTTTCAAGAGAAGTCCTTGGGAAAACTAAAGAAAGCGTATCACCAAGTAAAGATACATTATGGTGGGTGGAACGAGGAAGTAAAGCTAGCAATAAAGAGCAAATGAGAATGCTAAAAATTATTGGGAAAATGTATGAGTGATGAAAAATATGAGAAGTATAAGGAGGCTAGAAGTGAAGAAAAGGAAGCAGTAAGAGCCCTAAGAGCAAAGGTAAATCAGAAACTTTATGATAGATTAGATACAAAAGAAGGGGACAAAGACATCAATAGACTTGCTCGTATGAGGGATAAGAGGACATGAGATATTGGGAGGGTGAAATCTATGAAGGATGTCAACTAAAGAGATCTGGTCGGGGATAAGGATATACTCCCTCCGTCCCATCCGAAATAGGATTCTTGGTCCCGACACGGGCATTAAGGAATAATAATCTTTTATTATAAAAAGTTGTTTGAAAAGTAGGTGTTATGAGTATGAAAGAGAGAGAAAGTGGGTGG
Source organism: Campanula takesimana (assembly GCA_026119855.1). Lineage (NCBI taxonomy): Eukaryota > Viridiplantae > Streptophyta > Magnoliopsida > Asterales > Campanulaceae > Campanula > Campanula takesimana. The sequence goes on from JAOWBW010000007.1 coordinate 2,898,191, forward strand.
GAAATAATAAATGAAAAGTTGTTAGTGAGTATGACAAGTGGGTCCTACTAATAAAAAAAAGTAATAAAAGCTTTCCATTTTGGGATGTCCTATTTCGAGTGGGACACCCAAAATGGCAAAACGTCATATTTCAGGTGGGACGGAGGGAGTAAAAGATAGAAGGAGTTTGTACTTTGATATCTTGTTTAATAGAAATCAAGAGCATGATATTAGAGATAATATTAGTGACGCAGCACAGAAGCGATAGGTTTCGTGAGTAGCGCACTACACACAAGATTTCACAAGCGATGAAACCTCAAACACATAAACCTTGGAATCCACCAAGAAATAGAGATAAATCTCCAAGAACAAAGTTCAATTGATAATAAAAGTTGTAACCCTAGAATAATGAAAGAGATGAGTATTTATACTCCTAACTAAACCCTAGCAAATAATAAAGAAAGTCCTAATTTTAAAAGGAAACAAACAAAAAGTAATAATAAATTGTTTTAATAAAAACTGCAATTAATCTCGACAACTCGTTTCCATTCGGTGGCACCGGGCGGGCGCTCGGCTTGGACCACGCGGGCGCTCGCATGAAAACAGAAGCATCAGCCGTTTTTGGACAAGGTAAGCGGGCGCTCGGCTTATAGCGGGCGGGCGCTTGGTCTGGCGTTTGGTCTGCGTCGCTGCACTTCAGACCTCGATCTCCTCCTACATCAGTCACTCCCTCTTCAAAAGAACTCGTCCCCGAGTTCATCTCCGAAGCTTGGAAATTTCCGTCCCACTTGAATAAATATTTTGAATAGATCCGCTCCTTAAGCACAATTTAACGCAGAACAAAATTTTCAAAACAAATAATCAAACCTTCAATATTTTTTCTCGAACTGTTGCCTTTGAAACGAGATCTTCAACCTTGGACAGAAAATTATTACTAATTTTCTCTCCTTTGAAATCTTCATTCATTATTTGTAGATCCTGATTCGCGGATTTGACTGCCACTATATCTTCTCCGTTTGAATCTGACTCTTTCTCTTTAACCGGATCGACGCGGTGGATATTTTCCCCGCAACGTTCTTCTTCAGCAATAATCTTGTTATTCTGCAACAATACCTCGAACTGAACCCGACGTTCTTCTTCAGCACGTTCATAGACTGCAGATCTACGCGCTTCCAGTTTCTGAATTTTGGCAGTGTAGTGATCGGCTTTGTCAGCAAAAAATTTGGCTTCCATCCTATGTCGCTGCCTAAGCACTCGCTCCCTTGCTGCTCGATTCAGATCTCTGATTGATTTATATTTCTGCACACTTCGATCATGCCTGTCTGCTTCGTCGAGTTCTTCGTCCTCTAACGCTAGGAAATATTGTTCCTGTTGTCGAGCACGATCCAATCGAAGATCGATTTCATGAATAACCTCGTCATCAGATCTGGAACTGGAATTCCCTTCGTCCCGATTTTCGGTCCCTTGAGGACGTCGTCTTGGATCAACCCTGTCTCTCTCACCATGACAGTTTTGATTTTGTTGAGCGGCAACCAACGCTGCAATCTGCGTTGCCAAGGAATTGATAGCGGTGGTTATACCATCGATACTAGCCTTTATTGCCTGATCCCCCATTATACTTCAGTATGATGCAAAAGACAGGATATAGCCTGCTCTGATGCCAACTGACTCAGCACGGAAGCGATAGGTTTCGTGAGTAGCGCACTACACACAAGATTTCACAAGCGATGAAACCTCAAACACATAAACCTTGGAATCCACCAAGAAATAGAGATAAATCTCCAAGAACAAAGTTCAATTGATAATAAAAGTTGTAATAAAAGTTGTAACCCTAGAATAATGAAAGAGATGAGTATTTATACTCCTAACTAAACCCTAGCAAATAATAAAGAAAGTCCTAATTTTAAAAGGAAACAAACAAAAAGTAATAATAAATTGTTTTAATAAAAACTGCAATTAATCTCGGCAACTCGTTTCCATTCGGCGGCACCGTGCGGGCGCTCGGCTTGGACCACGCGGGCGCTCGCATGAAAACAGAAGCATCAGCCGTTTTTGGACAAGGTAAGCGGGCGCTCGGCTTATAGCGGGCGGGCGCTTGGTCTGGCGTTTAGTCTGCGTCGCTGCACTTCAGACCTCGATCTCCTCCTACATCAATTAGAGATATAATTATCTCTTTCTTTGAGTAAGGTTATTCAAGTATGCGGAGAGTTCAAAAAGATGAAGTGGAAATGACAATGAAAAAGATGGGATCGAAGAAAGCCGTAGGACCGAATGAAATACCAATTTAGGGTTGATGTATTTGTAAAATATATTACTAATCTTCAAATTCATATTTTATATTTTCCTTTATGTGGGTTTAGCAAATAATTAAAACTATAACTGAAAGTATACCTTCAATTACTAGTCCATTTATCATATTGTTAATAATCCTTTGGAATAACTTGCGTGATTTTTGTTTCCCTTTTAGTTGTCCTTCCTTGGAAACTGGCACTCATTCTCATTAGTCTTATTATAATGATAATATCATTCGGTTGTCCATGATCGTTGGCTATCACATTTGTCAAAATTTAAGAAAACGTTGATATCTTCTTGCGATTGTTAGGAAAATTATAACAATAAAAAAAAAGACTTTCTTGAATTAAACAAAATAACAAATAACATAAATGAACCAAAACATATTTAATGGGGCAAGAAATTATGATAAGCTAGATTTGCGGAAATTAAATCAAACCGGACAAATAAATGAAGTCGAGTCTTATGTTGGAAACAATCTTCGTAAAAAGATATTGCCCCGCACTGGTAATAACGATATGTGGCAATCTCCTCTCAAGATAAAACGACTTTATAGTATTTGATAGAAGCACTTCAAAACAAAGACTTCGAGGAACATAATTGTGTTTTACACTTCCAAACATTGAAGAAGACTCTATATACGCAACAAGATGATTATTACTCTAATATATGATGTTACAATTCCATCGAATTATCTGACTAGATTCGTTAATTCAGTTAATTCTGTGTGTATTCTATAAATAGGCACAAGTTAGGATCTGGTGAATCTGGACCGTTGGATCGTACCTAATTTGACCCTTGATGATCGGATGCGACCTGTATCCAACCGACCCGCGCCGAGACAAATCAGCACGGATCCGATCCTCGGATCTTGTTCGTTCCAGCCACAACCACTAGATCCATCCAGATGGGCCGAGGCCTATCCAACCAAAAGCCCAACTTCCACAAGCCCACTGCTGAACTGGATCGAGCCACTCCTACACGCTTGAGCCGAACTGGATCTAGACTAGACCTACTAGAATCGAACCACCATTGACTTTATCAAAAGTTTAAGGCTTCACAACTCCCAGTGACCCATGCGTACGTGCAAAATGTGTCTCTAAAGCACCCTTTGCGGGTGCGGATGATGCTTGCAGCTTGGGTTGCGCTAGCTTAAAGCTAGCCCAATGGGCATTAGGTTAACCCAAGGATGGAACAACTTGATGACTCCTGGTTAGATGGATTCACTTAAATACACTCATTATTTTCATTAATAAAACAATATGGGATAACTACTTCATATTTCGTAAACTCTTCATATACACATTTCCTATTGCATGCTTTGACCATTAATTTTTCATTCACCCCAAATTAGTTTTGAGAAAGTAAATATATCAAATTAATCTACTCCAAATGTAGATTACAAATATACAATTAATTTCTATTTGCATAAAATGAAACCTAATTAAATTTTTGGTCAAAAGTTGGTCAAACATTATTTTATCAAAACCAAAATTCCAACCCAAATTACATGAAAGACAATGGCTATAATTCTGAGAGGTGCGTTGTTGTATTTTCTAATGGTGAAGATGGCCTTTTTAGAAAATAAAAATTGTACGGATGAGTAATTGAATAACAACTTTTTTAAGGAAATAACAACGTTAGTAACCGAAAAAATCAATGACTGAGAAAAAAGAAAAACTACAAACGTTGAAGATAGAAACAATTATTTAATTCAAATATATAATCTCTAGCCTAAATATTCGTACCGTAATGATTGAAAATTTACATGTGGCTGACATTCAATTCATTTTCATTTTTTTCTTGGTCACCTTGATTTACTTTTTGTGTGAATGTCATAATTATGCCATAAAATAAGATATAACATGATTATTACTTTTTGTAGTCCCTCTGTCTCAAAATGATCTTCTCATTTGCCATGTTTCATTGTTCCAAAAAATTCTTCTCATTTCTACAATCTAGGCTTTAAAAATGTACAAACAAAGCATTGCTAGTGAAGCAAGTATTCATATCCTTCAATAGTTTGAATAGTCAAACAGAAAGATCATTTTGGGACGGAGGGAGTATAAACAAAGACGAGTACATAGGTTATGATAAATTTTTTATTTTTTTCTAAAACAAGAGAATCAAAAGCGCCGGTCGTGCCGAATTTGGGACTCAAGGCAAATAATTTCATCGAGGCCCGTTAATTCTCCCTATAGGTAATAGTTCGGGATTTTTTTTCCAAATAATAGCTTTTTGAAATTTTATGTCCCAAAGTACCGCCCAAATTCAACTATATACCAAAATGACACTTTTTTTATGAAAACGGCACAGGCAATACCCTTTTTAGGGCGAAAACGGCACTACCAGTGCCGTTTTTAAGCTTGACCAAAATCCCATTTTGACTCCGGTTTGGTTAATGGTTTGGTAGGTTAATTAAGAAGAGGGGTTGGTTAATTAAAAAGAGGGTAATTAAGGCTATGCGGTGCGCTGACAAAAAGGCAAAAAGGTAAAGGTGAAGACGGCATTGGTATTGCCGTCTTCTGGGAAGTCGTCACTGCCAGTGATGTTTTCTGCGCACCTGATTTAACGCGCTGACAGCCTCCCCATCCACCCACCACTTCCTTATTAAACCCTAGCAGCCCCTTCCCCTCTTCAACAAAACACACACACACACAGCAGTACACACACACACGAAATTAAAAAAAAAAAAAAAAACTGCCATTGTTGAGCCGAGAAAGAGAGAAACAGACGAGGAAATTTGAAATTTTTGGTGAAGTCGTTACTCGTAGTGACGTTTTTAAAATCATAAGGTTAGTATTATTCATACTTTGTTTTTTTTTAATTAGTTTGTGGTTATGTTTATAAGTTTTTGTGATTTTGAAGTCGTTACTCGTAGTAACTTTTTTGTGATTTTGAAGTAATTTAACACTAGGTTTAGTTTATTTGTTAGAAAGATCACAAAAATGCCATTTTCTGTCAAAAAGTTAACTGCAATGTCAGAAAATTAATGGGATTCACACGTTTCTGTTATATATTTAACGGATCAGCCTCTTTTTGTCAGAAAATTAACGGGATTCACACGTTTCTGTTAAATTAGTTTGTGTTTATGTGTATGTATGTTAACTTTTAATTTGGCAATATATGTTAAATTGTTGTGTTTATTGTTAAAAATGTCAAAAAATACCACTTTCTGTCAAAAACTTAACTGAAAATGTCAGAAATTTAATAGGATTCGCACGTTTCTTTTGTTGCATCAAATGATGATTAATTATATAGTTAAAAATTGTTTTTGTTAATGTATTTAGCAATTTAACTATGGTATTGTTGTGTGTTTTAGATGGACCAACATGAACACAGACCCTTTGTTGATCCTGGGCTTTTAGATCCCACTGTACTTACATTACAGTCATCCCACCGATCTCATTATATCTGGGCTCAACAAGAAGTTGATAGTCTTAGATTAAGGCATGGTCCGGATCTACCCAAGGATTTGGATATCAGGATACAATAAAAACTGTTAGATGTGGGGTTTTACGGCGCATATAGACTAGGCCATTTCAAATATGATTGGCCTTTGATAGAGGCTTTGATTGAGCGATGGCGTTCAGAGACCCACACATTTCATTTGCCAGTTGGGGAGATGACGATCACCCTGGAGGATGTTGGCATGTTATGTGGTCTTCCTATAGACGGGGTAGCTGTGACAAGTTCCGAAACCACCAAGTCAAAACCCGAATGGATTCAGTTATGCCTAGAGTTACTTGGGATTCAACCACTTCCCTCATACTTGAGAGGTGGTAGATTGTCGATTAAGTGGATTATAGAACAATTGCCTTTGTTCGCAGAGCTTCCCGAGGATGCCTCCCCCACTTTGATTGACATGTATACTCGGGCGTATATTTTTATATGCTTAGGGGCATATCTGATGCCGGATATAAGCAATTCTTTGGTGAAGTTGATGTACCTCCCACTACTTAGGGACGTGGATACGATTAAGAATTACAGTTGGGGTAGTGCGGTTTTAGCCTTTTTGTATCGGGAGCTATTTGTAGCGACGAAGCCCGATTCGAAAGGCTGTGCTGGATTCTTAACACTAGTACAGGTATGTCAATTATATTTGATTATACTGTATTATACTAGTGAATAAAATATTTTTTGTACGTGACACTTATTTTTATCTTTATTTTTTTAGCTTTGGGCTTGGGAAAGGTTGTTGTGTACACGACCAAAAAGGACACGGGGAGATGCCATACTTCAAGAGGGTGCATTCTTGCCATATGGTTGCAGGTATTCTAAAATTACTTCATTAACTGCACAAAATATGTTATTTATTTATGAGGTTTTTTATTTACTACTTTTTATGTCAATTGCTCCATCTAAATGTTTGTTTTGTTGATCTACTAGGTTGTTGTCTACGCCGTCTCACGATAAAAAAAAGTCCTTAACATTACACTTCCTAATGTTTCCAAGGTATTCCCTAAGGATAGTTAAGTTAATTTGATTAATGTAATATTTGGATTTATGTAATATTTCCTATGTGACCTGGATGTGGTCAATGAACATTTGGATTTATGTAATGTTTTTTGCCTAGACCGCCCTTTCGGGTTTTCAATCTAGCGGGCATCTCTTTTGCGTCTTCATTTTGACTCGATTAATGAGGAAGTGTGCATTGACTCTAGTTGAGGAGATAAGACATGTGATTTTGCGGTGAAGACCTCTTGTCACTAAAGATGAGTGACATTGACTTGGCTAGGGAAGTAGCCCCTAGTATTAACTTTGTATATATTTGTTGAATGACTCACGAAGGCAAGTAAGTCATTAAGAGAGAAGAGAAGGAAAACCCTAATTTGATTGCAAGAAATTGGGAGTATGCAGAAAGAATAGAAGCCCTAGACTCGACAAGGAACGGAAAGTGATTCCAAATCTAGGAAAGTTGTTCAATTTTGAGGTGATTAATTCATTGGCAAATGAATCGTACAAAGATGTCTTGACAAGTTCGAGATGAAGGCCGATCACCATAACGCGCTAGGGCTAAACATATCTTCTTTCTTGCGTGAGACCGGACCCGAAGGTTGCCTACGTTCCTCCAGTGTAGAAGCTCAGGTCACCGTAGTTCTTGTGGATTCTCCATTCGTCGAGATGGTTGTTGCTTCGTCCTTCATTGGTGGAATGATGATGATCTTGTACTTCTTTGATTGAGGGGGATTTTTTTTTTTTTTTTTTTTGTGCTCTAACTTTTGCCTAGGTTGATTTGAGGATTTCAACCTAGCGAGCTTTTTTTTTTTTTTTTTCCCCTTTTTGAAAACTTTGCTTGATTTCCTCATGGTTGTTGCTCCTTGATGTCTTGGCTTTTTCTCCGTCGTTGATGTCGTCGTCGATGTTTAGCCTCTAGGCGTTCAAGTGATAGCCTTCGTTCTAAAACGTGTTTAGACATTTTTTCACCATTTTGCCAAGAATTAAATTGAACAACTTGGAGGAGTGTATGAGGACAAGAACGACTTTTATTTGATAATAAGACTTGACATTGAACATGGGATGAGAGAAAACTTTAATGCACACTAAAGAGGACTTTGACTCTTTTTTTTTTATTCCTATTACTAGGTAGAGAAAGAGAAACGGAGATTGTTGCTGTAGTCCCCATTGTCGTTGTAGCCTTCCTTGTGGCATGATCTCTTGTTGAGACCCTATTTCAAATCTGAGCCCCTTCCTTGATGAGTTCTTGCATGTTCTCACTCTCTAACTGTTGTTCTTCAACCACGGTAAACTCACCATTGTCAATCAAGTCTTGGATGATGTTGCGGATGGAGAAGCAATCCTCGGTGAGGTGACCGCTGCATAGGTGATAGTCACACCACTTGTGGTGGGCATAGTTGCGACGCAATGGTTGTGGTTGCTTGTACCCTTGGAGATGAGAAATTTGTCCATTTTCTTTGAGATCTTCATAGGCCTTGGTGACGGTCATACCTTGGAGGGGAGTGTAGACACGGTCGTTGGTAGAACCTTTGTGACTTTTGAGAGGCGAGCCACTTGAACATGCCTTACCGTTGACCTTTGCCTTGTTGTCGGTGAACTCCCGTAAACGTGCCTTAAGTTCGGACACTTCTTCCTTATGAATTCTCCTCTCGAGATCAAGACGGGCTTGCCATAAATCATCCTTGCGGCGGGCATCCTCGACAAGTCTATCCATTTGTTCCCCCATGGCTCTTATTATGTTGAAGAGTCTTTTGTTGGACACGGAAGTATTCTCACCCTTGTTGTTGTTGCTGTTGGAAGCCATTGGACCTATTGAGAGAACACGGTCGATCTTAGGTTGGCCCCACAAACATATTTTGAGTAAAATAATTAACCCACAAACAAAGGAAAAAGACTTAACCACATAAAAAAATGACTCTTTTTTTTATTTATTTACAAAAGTCGGAAGGACGTGGTCCTTTTTGGGGTTTCTAGAAAAATAGTGGAATCGTCACACTAGTATATAGACCTTCTCGTGGTCCCATATACCCATCGGATTCCACCACGCTTGTGAATCCTAAATGTATCGGGATTAAACTAAATTAATGTAGTAAAGCATACATGCGGGGATGGATTTTTATTTTCGTCCATAATAACCACTTGGGGACGGAGTTTTATTTCGTTCAAAACAACGAGTGGCATGTATGATTTGAAGACATTAGTTTAGGGAAATCTCGGCACATGGAAACCGACTTGAGTCACGGAGTGTTAGACCCTAACTAGAATTGTGTGGTTTGTGCTCGGCTAAAGAGAGGCTTAAAGGTCACCCCCTGCATGTAGTCGTGAACTACGCCACGGGCTGAGGTTTACCGCTTCGGAAGAGTCAAGGTCGAGTGGAGCTTGAAACTTCCTAGGACGGGCCTCGACGGGTTTGGGGTTGGACTTGTGCGACTCGATAGTGAGCAGTTGATAAGAATTGTGTGCTTAGTGTGAGCTCTAACAAGTGACAAAATATATTTTTTTTCAAAGGAAATAAAAAAAACAAATAAGCACGTAATTTACAACTTTCGAATCACCCGTGTGACCGATAAAAATGAATAAACAAAAGTAAAAGGGGGTGTATGCAGACCTGGTGCCCACACACTGTCAAAACTGCCCATTCTGTTCACTGTTCTGTTTACTGTTTTGTTCTGGAAAATGGCCCAGAAGCGCGCGACTCAGGGCAGTTACGTGGGAAGCGCGCGCATTTCGCCATGAATGTGGGAGGCGCGCGCATCTGGGGTACCTGTCAGAATGTCAGAAGAAACCGCGGACTCAGGGGATTGCCCTGGTCCCAAATTATGTAACTTTCCCCTGCAGAAACTTGTTAGCATAGAAATATAAAATTTGAAGGACAAGATGGAAGGTGGGCTCGGACGCGCGCGCTTTAGGCCAAGAAGGCCGGAGGCGCGCGCTTCCTACCCTTTTTACCAGAATGCCCAGAAAACAGATATAAGAACACCAAAAGCAGAAAATGCAAGTTTAACCCTCTATGTCCCCAACAGAGTCGCCACTGTAGATACCCCGGGGAACCACGGCTTGGCTAGAGCGGTGAATTGCCTAGGAGGTCTACTTGATTTTAAGAGTCGCCACCCACATTTTAGAGGAACGCGAGAAAACCTAAGAAAATAGCCTTTTTTATTGATTACGAAATCAAAGATTCTTGAGATGAGGGGCTCGGGGGTTAGGTGACGAAGTGGGAAGTACTTAAACACCCACTCCGCCCCGCTTACGCGAGTCTTGCTACTTTTGGTGTTCTAATACTAAAAAGAAAAGTCCTTCAATTATTAATGTAAGAAGTGCTAACAATTACAATGGAAAGAAAGGGGAAAATTAAAAGGAAATAAAAGAGAATTGTTTTTATTTATTAATTTATGCTAAAATATTACATGTAACAATTATGCCAAACAATTAAATGAAGAAATGAAATGAAAATTAAAGTGGAATTTGGAATGTTGGGATGTAACCTTGGCCAAACTTCAATAGTGAAGTGGCCTTTTGGTTCTATCCCTTTTATGGAGATTGCATACACATTAAAGATGAAGAGTGTAATAAAAAGATTTTAACAAGGAGAGAAAATAAAGATGAGATTAAAAGTTTATAAGAGAATGAACATTGTACCTTGTGCTTGAATGGGGAAGAACCAAATTGTCTATAATGACCACTCTTTGAAAATGGATTTTATGTGTTTTAAAGTGTTTTTGATTCAAGAATTCTTCCTCCCTTTCCATGGTGGAATGAAGAGGTATTTATAGGTGTTAGGGAAGTGTTTTTTGTCACAAAGATGGCCCTTCCCCGGATCAAGCCAAGGCATAATGGCCGTGGGGGTTACAAATCAGAAAAGGAGGAAAATTTGGCCAAATCTGAGATTCTGGAAGCGGGAAGCGCGCGCTTCCCACCCCCTCCCTATGGGAGGAGCACGCCTCCCATAAAGGAGGGCAAAGGCGTGCGCACCTGAGATTCAGAAAATTCATATTTTAGCCCAAATGTTAACCCCGTTATGCAGTTAAGCCCCAAAACTAACAGAATTAGTCCAAAAACTTAACGAACTTCACGAAAGTCAACGAAAATAAATGAAACAAAGACTCAAGGTTGACTTTGCCACTTAGTGAAATCCAAGACTAACGGAGTAAGTCAGTAACTTAACGAAAAGTAACGAAAGTTAACGAAAAGTAATAAAACTTAACAGAAAAGAGGAAGACAAAGAATGTGTATGCAATCGGGACATGAGAGGTCCAAGGCGGGGTGTCTACAGTTACCCCCTTCGTCCCGGTTTAAGGTTCTTAGTTTGATTTTGCACACTTATTATGGAATCAACGCAAATTTGAGTCAAGAATAGTAGTGGGCGGAGGATATAATTGTCCATTCATAAAGCAAGTGGGTGAAAAGTTGATAGATAAGTGATGGTTTTTTTTGTAATATACTCCCTCCGTCCCACCTCACTTGAGCCTTATTTTCGTTTTGGTCCGTCCCACTTCACTTGAGACTCCCCAAAATGGTAATTTTTTTATAATTTTATATTCAATCTACTCCACCCACTCATTCTCTCTCTTCATTTTCCACCACACAATCCATTCAACCAACCTACTATTAACCCCACTCATTCTCTCTCTTCGTTTTCTACCACACATTTTCTTTATTTTATTCTTTTTCCTTAGTTATTGTGCCCACCTCTTAGGTCTCAATTGAGGTGGGACGGAGGGAGTATAAACTTTATGAGAACAAGATTGTCCAAAATACTATTCATCATTTGCCGTTTAAGGTATAAAGCAACTAAGAACCTTAAACTAGGACATATCAAAAAGGAAAGTAAGAAACTTAAACTGGGACCGAGGGAGTATTTTGTAAGTAAGTAAAATAAATAACATACTGGTCATAATCAACTCAATTTTCCCCTAAGAACCCATAGGGTCGTAAATCACGAATTTTTATTAGAGGTGGTCTCTTGTGAGAACACCTAGATCCGTCTCATAGAAGAGACGGGTTGACCCATGACCCGTGTGCAACATTCTCCGCGAAGCATAGGGTCCCAACCCATGCTCCACTCAAAATCTGCACGTGGCAGCGACCCATTGCCCAAAATTTATTTATTTTTTTTCCAGAAAAAAAATTGTTTTTTTTTTTTGTTTTTTAGTTTTTATATTATTATTTTTTTGACTGTTTTTTCGTTTGCCAAAAGTAATACGTAGTATAATAAATCATATGTAACAACTGTGTTACTTATAAAGTAACATTGTTTATAAGTAAACGTAACACCAGTTTTACAAAAACAAAATAGCTCATTTGACTCATCTTTCAACTGTAATACTAACTATAAATACGTGTAACACTAACAATAACTAAATTTAATTATCGTTATACTGAAATGTAATATTGTTTTTCCAGATTTTATTTTTTTTTGAGTATTTTGATTTTATTTTTTGAAAGAAAGTAACATTTGAAAAATAACAACTTATATACATGAATGTAATTCTTTGTAAAAGTAAATGTAACACTTTAGTAGTTGAAATTGTAACAGATTTCAATAGATAATGTAATACTTTTACATGTAACATGATAAATTGACCCATTGTAACTTATTTTTGAAAACATATGAATATACTATTATACAAGTAAACGTAACTGTTTTACAATGTTATTATACAAATAAAATGTAACATTCATTTATAAAATAATTACTTTCTTATTTTTACAATATACTAACACAAGTGTTTTTAGCTTTAAAGTGTAAATGGTTGAATTATTACTTTTCTATACATATGTGTTACAATTATGTATAAACACTGTTACATATAAGTAACACGTTCGTTACATTTTAGTTATAATAAGTATTACTTTTGGAAAATGAAGAAAACGTAAAAAAAAACATTGTTACTTTTCTGTGTATATGTATTACTTTTATGTATACAAACTGATACATATAAGTAACACGTTTGTTACATTTAGTTATAGTAACTATTACTTTGGCAAACCGAAAAAACACTAAAATAAAAATATAAAACCTAAAAAAACTTATAAAAAAAACTTAAAAAAAAAATAAAAAAATATTTGCTGGCGGATCATGAGTACGGGTCGTGGGTCAAAAATGACTCGTCTCTACTATGAGACAGGTCATAATGTTATCATACAAGTTTTTGTCTTTTTATTATTGTAACTAGGCAACTTTTTCTCCACCAACCCCAAACATCACTCATGTTGTCGGAACTTGGAACCATTTCTTTTCCCAAGCCACCTACCAATAGTTTTAGGGTGATGTTATACACACCCGTAAAACTTATGAATACACCCGTAAGTAGCTTAAAAATTTAAATGGTATAACAATGTAAAGCACAGTTACGGGTGTATTCATAAGTTTTGCGGGTGTGTATAACAACACCCTAATTTTAGGGTAAATTGCATATTATTTACTTGAACTTTCTCAAGAGTCGCAATTCGATCCCAACATATCATTTTCTGCAAGCCCGTCCCCAACTTGACTTTTGTTGCAATTCAATGTAAATTTCATTAAAAATCCTAACTTCCGTTAGAAAACTTGATCATGTGCCACGCACATGTTCTTTAAGGGGCAAACATGACATTTAACATTGAATGCCAACTATTGTTAAATGTTTCTCTCCTAAACCTAACGAAAAATTAACTACAGTTACAAAATTAGTTCCTTAGACCATCTTTATTGGCGATCTTCCACCAAGATCGTAGGAAGAAGACAAAACATTTTGCAAAAAAAAAAAAGAGATTGACGATCCGTTCGGTGAACCGAACGTGATCACAATCTTGATTGAGCAAAACAAGCCAAGTTGGTGGGACACTTGACACTTGTTTGTTGGTTGCTTTTTATTTATTTTTTATTTTTTTTAGCAATCCATTACAATAATACTCCTTCCGTCCCAGAAAGATAGTCCACTTTTTTTCGTTGTTACTACGAGGGAACTTTGAGCAGTTATAAATGCTACTTATAATTATGTTAATGTGAATATAAAAATTGATATTAATAGTATTTATAATGGTGTATCAAGAACAATTTCAAAAATTTCGCAATAGAGAAGCTCACAAAGCTCTTAAAGATGATTTGATTGAGCACATATGGCAAAAATTTGGAAATAATAATTGAATATGTAATTTTTTATTTGTTTATTTGGAATTTTATTTTCGTCATGTATTTGTAACGAGTGAAATGGAATTTTAAGTATAATTTCAATTTTATATGTTTATTTATTTTCGTCATGTATAGCTATTATAAGATAAAAGAATAATAAAAATTGAATTTGAAAATACATTTCATAAAAGAAATAAAGAAAAATGAGAGTTAATTTGGGTTGGGTTGGATTGACTTAGATTGTGAATAAAAGATGAAAAGAGAAAAAGTTGATTGGGGTTGTAGATTGTGTAGGTGGAGGAGGAAAAAATAGTATTTTATTTGTAGATTGAGTTGAGTGAGATTGTTGATAAAGATGGTTTTAAACCACATGCATGAATAATTAACTTTAGTTAAAAAATAGAGGTAAAGATGATATTAATTATTTATATGTAATTATATTAACACATCCACCATCTCCATCACCATTCGCCACCACCAACACCATCAGTACACCGTTCGCCACCACCAACACCTTCGGTACACCGTTCGCCACCACCAACACCGTCGGTCCACCGTTCGCCACCACCAACACCACTAATCAGCCACCACCATCTCCATGTTGGAAAAATGTGTAAATGTGTGAAGGAAATTTGAGAAATTGCGCGCGTTTCTTAAATAAAAATCATTTGTTGATTAAAGAATAACTCCTACTTGTTAGTAATAAATTGGTGTGTCCAATTTATGTAATGAAAAGTAGAAGTTGAAATGCTCAAAAATGAATGGGTAAGTTGGGGAAGTGGGTTACTATCCCACATGGAAAGGGAAGGGAAAATTCCCTAGGATCCTTCCTTGTAAAAGGGTATCCCAAATGGGATAATGGGAGAAATAATGTTCTAAGACCATTTGTGGGTAAAGCCAAGTGAACTTCTCCCACATTGGTTTAGAATAAAAAGTTGAGCTAGTATAAATACAATTACCCATTTGTATGGGTTAAGATTGTGTAGACTAGAGGCTCTCTCTCGCGCCCGGGTGCGCAGGGGGGGGTGCAAATTTAGTTGGAAATTTGTCGATTTATGCCACGGACCACTGGACTCATGTGTGCGCGTCCTGCGGACACGAATGTAGCTCCGAAATGGCCTAGGCGTGACAAGCTCACTTTTTGATTATTTTTTCCGTCCCTGAATTTTTGAATTCGGCTAGAACAGAATCTGTAACAGTCAGAATTAAAAGCCATTCATTGCATAATTAATTTTGTAACAGCCAAATTAATTCCATTGATTCCCAGATTAATTGGGTGATTAATTGGGTCATTTGAGCAGTATAAAATGGTGTTCTGGACAGCCATTTTAACACACATTTTCAAACAGTCTCTCATCTTTTTGCTTAGCGTTTTCCTTGGCCCTCCTGCTTTTCTGGTGGTGATTCTTTCCAGGCACATCGAAGTTCGCCGGAGGCACTATTGTGCAGTCGTCGTCCGGTCCGTCCGTTGTATCTGGGAGACAGGCGTCCAACGTATCCTCAAGCACAACACCGGTGAGGGGACGAATTTGTCTTAATGACAGTGTTGGTTTACACGACTCGGACAAACCCAACTACACCTCGCTCCAGTTTCTAATTTCTGTTTTGTATTTCAATTCTGTTTCTATTCAATATTTGTGTAATATTTATAACACTCCATCTAAGCAGCCACCACAAACAACAAAACCACCACCATTCCCACTCAAAACCACCACATTTGTGAACTCACCCTACATTTCCATCACCAACCAAAGCAAATAGTGTGGAAAATCAAGTTACTGCGGAAAAAAATTGCAGCAGCAAAAGGCATAAATCCAAATAGAATATGGAAAAATCGAAACAATAACTACCTGAAACCATGAATGGAAAGCAGGTTGTGAAGGAGCAAACCGAAAATAGCATAAATTTGGCCTGCCATAGGGAGAGAACATAAAATTGCCAAAGAAAACTTCATATACAAAGTTCTTGAAGAAGCTCCATTTTCGGTTTTACTGTAGAACCACCGGAAAACTTAAATTTTCATAACCTAGAAAGAGAAATCTCAAGGATCTGAGGCCAGGAAGAGAGCAAGGATGAAATCTCAGAAAAGAATCTCATCTCAAAGGCTCCATGGAGGTTAAATTTGGCCTGCCATAGGGAGAGCATTCTCCTAACCTAGAGAGAGATTTTCTCAAAATTCATTGACGAAGGAAGAGGGAAGACGAGACAGAGAGGGTAGGAGAAAGAGACGGAGGAAGAGGGTGCGCCGGTACAGCAGAAGAACGGGGGTGGAGATGGGTGGTCGGTGGTGGGGATGGGGTGGGCATGAATGTTGAAGAAGGGAGAATTTTTGTTTGGGTTTTCTCTTTCTAAAACTAAATGGGGTTATTTGTTTCCATTACTTGCAGCTACGGAAAAATTTTACTTTAGCCCTTCAAAATCATGTGCAAAGCATATGAGGTATTTTTTAACGGAAGTTAGCTTTTTAATGGAATTTACATTGAATTGCAACAAAAAGTCAAGTTGGGGAAGGGTATGTTGGGAATCGAATTGCAACTCTTGAGAAAGTTCAGGTAACTAATACTCCCTCCGTTCCATTCGAATTAGGACAAATTTCCATTTTTGGTGTCTCATTTGAATTACCCAAAAATGGAAGTGTTTTATTTTATGGGGCCAACATTCACACTCACAACAACTTTCCACTCATTATTCTCTACTCAACTTTCTCTCTCATATTTCATTTTTCATACTCACAACACTTACTCAACTAACACTTTTTCCTTAATCCCCATGCCCAACCAAAAAATCCTAATTCGAGTGAGACAGAGGGAGTATGCAATTTGCCCATAATTTTAAGGCATAAAATGGAACTTGGAACTATTTTCATCTGCAGTGCAGTGTACCCCTTTGTTTTAAAATATCCCTTTGTATTAAAATATAGTACTATGAAAAGATAGCTAAATATTTCCACAAAATTTTGGGGGAAACTAGTTTCCCCCTAATGTTAAAAAAAGACTGGTTTTGGACAACCAGCAAACCAACTCCTACCTTCTCTAAACCGGTTCTCGCTCATTAAAAAAATTCGATCAAAATTTTTGTAAACCGGCCTTTTATGCGGCTTTGGATGTACGACTCTTTCTCTCTCCCATCTCTAACCGTGCTCTCTCCATCTCTCTCAGACCTAGCCGCCTCCATCTCTCTCACTCCCCGACTAATCGTCGCCGTCGCTATCTCCATCTCACTCTCTCTCAGACCTAACGACGGTCATACTGACTCTATTTCACTCAATTTCAAGCAGAATGAGGTTGATTTCAAATCCAAACGCAAAGAAATATGTAATGAAGAAGAGGACGGGCATGATGGAGGTATGTGTTGATTTCAAGCTTTTTCCGCTTGATTCTCACTCTATTTTGTTCGCTTATTGTGTTGATTTCAAGCATTTTTTGTTATGTTTTTGTGATGCTTGTTTAGTTATGTTGAGTTTGGTACTTGTTACTAAGTGATTTAAACAAGCAAAGGAGTCTTTGTTGAATAAAGTTGAAGACTTTTCGGCAATCAAACATGATCACATTGACAAGGTTGTTGGGAGAAAAGACATCGAGGAGAAGAAGAGGAAGAAAGCTGATGGTTCAACTGCAGCATATGTCAGCAAACTAGGTCTAGAAAGGGTGTTAGTGAAATTGTAACTTATTGTTTTTAAGTCCAAACTTATTATTTTAACTTATTAACTTGCTGTTTTTTATGATTAAACATGTGTATTAAGTTGTATTATAAGCTCATGTTCAAACTGATTGTTTCAAAAGAAATTGTACGGTTATTATAATATCAAGTTTGTCTGTTAAATTACGAAGTTACACTAATAAAACACCAAGTGTAGATCCGATACTGCATAACTTGATTAACCACCAGGCTTCACTAATTAAACACAAAGTCACTGTACTAAAACATAAAGTTAAAATAGTAAAACACCAAGTTACTATACTAACAACACTAAGTTATATTATAGTTGATGTTCAAAATGCTTATTTCAATAGAAATTGCATGGTTATTATAATAACAAGTTTGTCTGTTCCAAAGACCAAGTTACACTACTAAAATATCAAGTATATATCTGATATAGCATAACATCTTTAACCAGCAACTTGCACTAACAAATCACCAAGTTATTGTATTAAAACATAAAGTTACAATACTAAAACACCAAGTTACTAAACTAAAACAACACCAATTTATATATATCTCGATATTCAAAATGCTTTATTTCAATGTTATTATAATATCAAGTTTGTCTGCTTAAACACCAAGTTACGCTACTAAAATACTAAGTATAGATCTGATACAACATAGCTTGATTAACCACCAGGCTGCACTAATAAAAAATCAAGGTATTGTAATAAAATATCAGTTACAATACTAAAACTCCAAGTTACTATACTAAACAACAAGTTACACCAAATCAATTCTATTTCAATTTGAGCAGCTTGAACATCTCCATTTCAATTTGAGCAGCAAACTACTACAGGATTCAAATTAAGTGTAGATTTTGTGTTTTTGAGCCAAATGAAGATATCCATCTCTTCAAATTGATTTTCATTGTCTTTTTCAATCTCACTCTCGTCTGGTTCAAGGACATTGTGATCTGCTATCTCCATCTCCATATACATCTTCTATAAGGAGAAAATCAATTTCAATTAGATCAGTTAGAAAATTCGAATATCAATTTCAATTTCAATTTCAAATTAAAAAAAAAGTGATAATTGATGAACAAACTTATAGAGATTCATACCTTTTCAATCGTTTTTTTGAAGCTCATCTCGTCTGCAATGGCGGTAGAGAGATGGAGAGAGAGAAAAAGAGAGAGAGATTCCGGAAGAAGGGAACAGTCGGCGGCTACTAGTGTTTTCCACGTTTTATGCCCTAATTTTGTTAATGAGCGAGATGTTGGACCGAACAGGTTTAAAAAAGGTTGAAGTTTGGTTCATTATTGCTTGTCAAAACCGGTCTTTTTTTAACATTAGGGGGAAACTAGTTTCCCCCAAAACCAACTCAAATATTTCCTCCGTCTCTTAAGTTAGTGGGAAACAAAAAATTAAGCACACAAATTAAAGAAAAATAGGAGAGATAAATAGTAGAAAGAGGTGCTTGTTTGTATGAAAAAAATAAATGAGAGAGAGAGAATGAGTAGGAGAAATAGTAAATTGGTTGGTGTTGTGAGTGTAAAAGTAAAGTAAGAAAGAGAATGAATGGGAAGAATAATAAAGAATTTTTGATATTTTAGGTAGTTCACACTAACTTGGGACAAACGAAAAAGGAAATAAGTTCATACTAACTTGAGACGGAGGGAGTATGTTTTAAAAAATATATTACTCCCCCACTCCCATTTATATTGTCCACATTCGTTTTTTCCAGTCAACAAAACTGAACTTTAATTGAGCATTAATTTCAATCAAATCAATTTAGTGAAATTTTAAAAATTGTTATTGATAAAGTATTAAGTGATTTATCAATAATAATATTAATTTTTAAAATTACATTAGGATGATTAGATTAATATATTAATCTAATATGAACAATATAAATTAGACGGAGGGAGTAGTAGTTTGTTTTTAAGCAAAAAAATGTTGTTACGTTTTTGACATCTGTTATTTTCTTAGCATAATATGTTAAAAATATGATTTCTCCTTCATTTTAATTGAAAAATTGTTACATTTTTTACGTAGTTCACCAAGTTGATTATGTTTACGGGGGGAAGGAGAATATATTATTATCTCTTGGCAATCACTGATACAAATCTTACTTATCTAGTTGCACGAATTATTGATCATAATAATTCCTGACTATGCAAACCCTAAAACTAGAATTACATATTTCTATTGTATGTCTCTGAACTTCTGTCTAATTGACAAGTTATTATACTAGTTGATTATTCTGCTATTGAGGTGTTTGTATTTATAGTCTCATAAATACCAAAATCATGGCAATAATTTTTTTTTCTTGAGGATAAAAAAAATCTTTATCCAGATTCAACCATTTTTCTTTTTGATACGTTCTAAAGTAAGAGTCTCATTCTTTAAATGAAAAATAATGAATAGTGTATTAAACAATTTTGTCCTTATAATGCTTATTACGCGTCAGTTTTGAGTAAGATTTGATCAATAATTTAGGTAAATTTAATTATCTAAATGAAAGTCATATTTTAGATATTACTCCATATGTCCCGAATGATTCTTTTATTATTTTTTATTGTGCCAAAAAGTTTTTCTCATTTCTACAATTTAAACTTATTTGTGCATAAGTACAATATAGCTAGTGAAGCAAATGTTCATATCCTTAAAAAGTGAATATTCAAATATAAATATCATTTTTTGAGACGAATTATTTTTTCTTTTTATGATATATGAAGATTAATTAGAAAACTTCATAGAGATAATTATTTTTTTCTAAATCTAAGATTAAAGTTCAATCAAATTTCTTTTGAGGATAGATGGAATACAATGGACGGTTATGTTTTTTCCTAGAAAGCTAGAACAAGTTTTTGTGACACTAACTTCCAATTGGTATCATTCTACTTCTCTCAATTACTCAATCCCGGATTAATACTCTTACTTTATTTTATTTTGTTACTCAATATGAACTTTCAATAATAATTTTAAATTAATTTAATTATCTTAATTAATGAGAATCTAACACTTGTTATTAATAACAACAACAACAATAACAACAACAACAACAAACTAAAGCCTTTATCCCAAAATGATTTAGGGTCGGCTAACCTGAATCATCGTATTGAATGTCAATGAAAAGAGGTGAGAAATAAAAAAAATAACTTAAAATAAATGTGAGAGCTAAGAAGAATTTAAAAGTTGGGAGTACATCTTTGACACTCTGCAGCTAATCATCATGTTACATGTCCCCTAATTCAAACTTGTCTACAGAAGTATGAAAGCAAGAAGAAAAGATAATGGAAGGAAATATGATAGGGAAAGAAAACAATTTATTTGTTGAATTTCTGTGTGCAGGTTCTGTTTCACATGTTAATCAATTTACACGTAACACGCTCGGTAATTAAAATTAAGAAGAAAAAATGGTTTTCTTTCCTGAGTGAAAAATTGAAATATTTGATAGCTAGGATAGTTAGAAAAATAAAGAACAGAGACGCAGTGTAGATACTAATGTGGTTACATCAGGAACTACACCAAACAGAATTTGCAGCGGAATTTAATCAAACACGAATTATTTAACACATCTACAGCAATATGCTGTAGACAACAAAAACCTCTCTTTATTAAAACGTTACGAATGATTACAAATAAATAAATCAAGAGAAGCGACTAAGGATTAAAACACTAAACACTAAAAACAAGTTCTAGTAAGAACTTGTGATACAAAATGATTCTCTCACTAAAAAAACACTCTATAGGGCTGTATATCGCAGGAGAAAAACCCAGAATGCATAAGGAATAATGAAGCCTTTGAGTCCTTTTTATAGACAAAGAAGACTCCACCAAATATGATCATATCTTGGAGATTCATTCAAAAGAGATCTACTCCATCTCTTCCTAATATATTGCTCATATCCTTGAGTGTGAGATATCTACAAACAATAAAAAGATACACACCAAAAACTAAACATAATTATTAGTATGTTAGTAAAATAAAAATATAAAACTCAATATAAAAAGATATTTCAAATCTATCCTAAAATAAAGAAGACATAAATCCCAAAAATAAAATACTCCTAAAATTAATAAAATCAAATAACAAAATTGTGTGCCTCAAAAAGCCACACTTACAATCTCCCCCCGATTTATGGCTTTTTGGTCAAAACAAAAATGTTAAGATTATTAATTGACCAATATAAAAACTCCCCCTGAATTCAATGTTGACAAAAAAATGGCAATGAAATATTTTCTTTTTGAGAACTGTACCTACCAAAAATTGTAAAAAAAAATCAGAGTACCAAGATATAACTTTAGAACCAAACGTAACCAAACTATCCAGCCTTTTCTCTCCCTTTTTCCTTACTCTCACCCTTTTTGACCAGAATGCGAGATGTTCAATTTTGAAAAAAGTCGTTACGACGGAAAGACAGGCTGATGTGGGACCTGATGTGACTACATCGAGGGACACATCCTCAGCTGGACTCGATTAGGGAACAATTGCTGGAGAAACAGAGATGAACAAACATGCACAAGAGGATCCATGGTTCCAGGACACAAGAGAATCTTCAACATTTCAAATTTATCAAATGATAGAAATTATGGAGGACAAATAAAAATTACAACCAAAATCTTGAGAAAATTCAACTACCATTGATAGCATAAAAAATCAAGATAAATACTCTCCCTAGAAACATGCGATTAAACATTTTTTTATGAAAGATTTTCTTGAGCATAAATTTGTTTACAAAGTTTATCAAGAACAACACAAAATCAGTTGGGGGACATTAGCACTATGGTGGGGACAACTCAATAAATATAAAAAGAAAAAAGAAAAAAATATGCAAGTGAAGTGTACAACTCAGATTTGTGTGACTTGGGATGAAATCACACCCGGGGACTCAACTTATCCTAGAACTTCAATGAACTTTTCTCCCAATCTGCTCAGCCTCTAGAATGCGCCCACCCTTTTTTTAATTGTGGGTAAATATTTGTGGGTAGCTTTCACTCTACATTAAATCCAAAGATAGCCATTTCTCTTTCAAATGGTCTTCTCAAATTCGAATCAAACTTTTGTGTTGAGTTCGTTTGATCACATTTGGATTTGCTGCATACAATGGTGGAGCAGCTATTTCCCAAGAATGCACCCACTGAGAGATAAATTGAAGGCTTTTGCCATAGTAACCATAGGGAGTGTTCACAGTTCAAGGACTAGTCAAGTCAAGGGAGTGACTCAGGTGATCACTCTGAGATGTACAGTGCAAAAATAAATACAATGCAATTCTTTTATTTTATTTTTTTAAGTTAACACGTTTACAAGTGTGACACATGGTGTGATTATACAAGGGATCACACCATCAAATGATGCAAAGTCCGAGAGATTCCCTAAGTATAGAAAATCTCTGAAAGTCTAGGGCCTTAGTGAAAATGTCAGCCAACTGATTTTCTGTCCTTATTGGTTCTAGGCATATAATTTTACGCTCAACAAGATCTCGAATAAAATGATGTTTAATGTCAATATGTTTAATACAAGAGTATTGAGCATGATTTTTTGAAGTATCAATAGCACTTAGGGGCCTAAAATCGAATTAAAACCTTCCTTTGTGGCCCATAATTTTTTACCATTTGACTCATCAAAAATGTTAAATAACTCCCATGTGACCGAAAGAAATTACTTGTTACCTCATTGATGGAGAAAATCTCCCTCTAATTAAATTACCTAGCAAGTGTACTAGTTACCGATGTAGTAGTATGCACAAGCAAGGGTCGAATCCACAGAGACTTGAAGGATTAACAAGAATGCAAGTTAAACAGAAAAGTAAATAGTGGGGTTTTGGTTTTTGATTAATTTAACTACTAAAACAATAATTAAAAATTAAACTAAGAAACAAATAAAAGCAAGATTAACGAATAGATTCACGAATTGGGTTCACAAATACTTTCACTCTATGCTATGCTCATGATGACAAGATCAATCTTATTCTTGGGTTCATTCACTTTAGTATGAATTGGGACGGTTCGGTTGCCGGATCGCAATTCTATTATTTCCTTTATGTTAATACTTTCCGCTAGGTCTATCCACATGCAAGAAATTCATGAAGCACTCAAGAACATATGAACCTAAATCCTTTTGACTTCCGCTAGGTCCTCAATTAGATCTAATTATTAAAATAGTGGTCAACGTATAATCGCCCACGCAAGTGAAGCAATATATACCCAATAATTCTAAAGCCAATTTATATCCTAACATATAATTGAAACTAAAGAATTAAGCATGAATAATATTTTAATGAACAAGAATTAAATCGAATGAAAGAATTAAATCTATAGCATAGAGATCTAGTATTTGTTACTACCAATCCATGAATCTAAGAAATTAGCTACTCATAAAATCAATAACAAAGAATAAATTAATGAACATCAAAAACCTGGATTAATTGATGAATCCTTGATTACAATCCTTGAATCTTGAATAAAAGTATGTACAAAGTATGCCTAAAATAAATTGGATGGAGTGTTATATTTATACTAGGGCTAAGGAGGTGTAAAAATTAGGAAAAACTTAGGATTCCTTGTTGAAAAAGGAGAAAATAAGTGCTGATGGCCGGATTTCCTCAGGAGCCCCTGGTATTTTTTAGTTTCCATAAAAGCCCTCCAAAAATTCTCCAAAGGTCCTCCAGAAATTCCAGAAAAGCCCTTGGAAATTTGGAAATTCCTAAAAAGCCCACAAAATTTTGCATAATTCCCAAAAAGCCCCTGAAAAATTCCCCTGTAGTCCCTGCGTGGGCAGTCGCCCAGATTAGGAGTGGGCAGGCGCCCACTTGATCAGCCTCTTGGCAATTCGGAGCTCAAATGTGTGATTTGTACTTTTTACTCGTAAACTTCCGGAGGCCATAACTTCTTCATACGAACTCCGATTTGGACGTGTAAACTATCGTTGGAAAGCTCTTTTCGAGTACTATCCAATGGAATTGATTACTCGGAGGTCACATCTCTTTATATTTATGTTATGGTCTGTTCTTTATCCTTCTTTTTCACGCTTTAACGTACATGAATCCGTGCATTCTTTTGCTCCTTCCCTATACTCATATACACTCCAAAAACCATTAAAACACTCAAGTTTGAGCCTCTAATAAGTCATAAAAGTATATAATTTGGATGGGTAAAAACACATCCATCACTCATAACCTTTGAATTTCATGCAGTTCAGCGCTACCATAACAAGATAGTTCACCCTTGCCTTTTTTCCAGTCTTTAACTCTTCACAACATCCCCAAGAACATGCAAAATGGGATGGTCCTCTTGTATTCTGGAGGCACTATTGCTGGACCATTTCAAACCTGCTTCTTTACTTTCTGAGCTGCTGGAGGATACCTCTGAATCTGAACAGGGATCGTTTTCTACTGATGTAGTATGCGGTGTAGTCACATCGGGGGCACCATCAGACTGTTTTGCACTCTCGCGTGTTGTTTCCTGTTCAGTTTCGTCATTGGCGGGCTCCAGCTCTTTAACACAACCTATATCATCACAAAACTTATAACAATTGTTAGAAGTTTTAAATCCTTTAAGAAAACAATTTCCCATTTTATCAAAAACCTCACACACTTGCTTATCGAACCTCACACGCATATCATCATCACACAAATGACTAATACTTATGAGATTTTTCTTAAGCCCTTCAACATGAAAAACATTATGAAGATTAGGTAGACCCTTAACACTCAATGTTCCTTTACCAACGATCTTACCTTGACCACCTCCTTCATATTTCACATTTCCCCCATCAACAAGGGAATAGTCCGACAAGAACTCAGGTGTCCCTGTCATGTGCGTTGAGCACCCACTATCCAAATACCAAGAGCTAGACACACAGCTCTCTGGTGAAGTGAAAACAACCTTATACTCCTCATCCTTTTTCTCAACCCACACAAATCTCCCAGATTTCTGGCGATGTGGACTACAATGTGAGTACACTTTAGCACCCATCTTGGGAGAAGATTCCCCAAGATCATGAATTCTTTGGTAGCAAAAGGGTCTGATATGACCAGGAGCAAAGCAGTAGTGACACACATATTTCCTTCTCCTAGGTCTAGACTCTACATTTTTAAAAGACTTTGATCCCGACCTCTCTTCACATTCTTTCACAAAATTGGATCCATAGCCAAGACCATCTTTAGAATTAC
This sequence comes from Campanula takesimana, assembly GCA_026119855.1. Taxonomy (NCBI): domain Eukaryota; kingdom Viridiplantae; phylum Streptophyta; class Magnoliopsida; order Asterales; family Campanulaceae; genus Campanula; species Campanula takesimana. The sequence continues at coordinate 2,923,855 of JAOWBW010000007.1, forward strand.
TTCCAATATTTAAAACCTCTTCAAGTTTAGCTCTACCATTGTTTAGCTTAGTGAAAGTACCATTAGCTTTTTCAAGATCAGCTTTAACTTTCTCGAGTTCAACATCACGCTTGGTGAGCATGACCTCGAGTTTGGCTATAGAATCCTTTTGATTATCATTTTCAATGGAAACTCTCTCAAGTTCAGATTTTAAGGTAGTGATTTCAGCTGAGAGTTTCTCATTGACCTTTTCAAAAATCCCAAGTTTTTCGATCCGTTCTTGCCAATCGGCGAAAAAATCCCAAGGTAGTTGTTTTAAAATTCTTTTCGTACCTTTGATAAACTCAATTTCAAATGCGCACTTTATCAAGTAAGCGTTATGATATGCGCCTAAGTGAGTGAGTGAAATGCACAGCGGAATTTAGTAATGTAAATAGGCGCAAAGTATGATAAAGGGGGCGCACACACACTCTAAGTATTTTGGCTCAAAGTGGGTGAAATAAGAAACTAAGGCAAATGATATAACAAACACAACACAATTCAATCAATCAATCTACAATAAATAAACAAGCAAGTAGTTAGATATGATATGAACTTGTAAGGAAATATCAAGATATGAACAAGAGCTATTTGGAGAGGTTTGATCGGGAAAATGATCTACGTCCTCTACCAAGATGGTTAGTCTTGGATTTCTAATGGATATCTTATATAATGAGGGAGTGTTACAAATTACAATCGTTTGAGCTTATACACTAACTCAAGATCTAATATTCTATGAATGAACAAATCCAAAACAATAACCGGTGTATCTCTTAAAGAAAGATCTAATTGATCAAACTTAAAGAGGTGCGTGTGTGATTTTAGTATCAAGGCTCTTTAGATCTTTGAGATTGAGAGCACGAGAAAACTAAAGTGTTATAGCTTGAGGATCTGGGCTAAGGATGAAGTTATGAAGATGTTCTTGAGAATTCTGGAAATAACAAAGGCAATCTTCAAATCTTCAACAAATGCTTGAGAGAGAAATTCTTGAAATTCTTAGCAACTTCAAATGGTTGAAGTTATGGGGTATTTATAGTAGAGCCCCAAAAACTAGCCGTTAGAAATCCTTGGTGAGTCAGAGAAAGGACGGATGTGCTGTCGCTCATTGAGTGGAGCACGTGTCCTTTAATAGCCGTTAGACACATAACACAAATATGACCGTTATGGACAAATGTCCTTAGATGCGGGTACATACGTGTTATTTAATCACCGTTGGATTATTGGTGTAGTTTGAATCTTCATCAAGTCTTTGAATCTTCAATAAATCACTGAGTGATAAAAACATTCATGATGCGCATTGAGCTAGAGAGGCGCGTAGCGTATGCGCGATATGACTTATCTGAGGCGTATGAGCTATGCTAGGCGCATACTCATGCGCGCGCTTAAGAAGGCGCATGGCGCATGGGTAAGGCGCATGGCGCGTAGCTCAAATTCACGAAGTGATTTTCTTCAATTTTGATCTTCTTGCCCTATTCCTAAGCCTGTTCTATTACAATGGACAACCTAAAAAAATGAAGTATAAATACTTCTTACATGTGGGTCTAAAGTCCATGAAATAAAACTTAAGTGATGGATCAATCAAATCTAATCAATCCTATTACATTGAAACTGAGATATAAGTGGGCATACCCAACAAAAACAAATAAACCCAGAGTCGGAGGATGTGGTTTCCAGTGTGGCTACATTAGAAGTCACATCAAAATGATGTTCGTGATTTTGAGATGGAGTATCAATAACTGCAAGGTGCATAGCCTCATCTTCATCATCACTATCACTTAGGGTTGCACTAAAGCTCATCCCCTTTTTTCTTCTAGTGTTAGCACATTCATTAGCAAAGTGACCAAACCCAAAACATGCACGACATTGAATGGAATCATTTATCTCAATAGATTCAAAGGTGCTGGGTTTTTTTAAAATTATTTTCAAAATTTTCATCATACGGGAAGGACTCGATTTTTATATGGTACTTACAATCCCTATTGTTTTTAAGAAAAGAATTAAAAGTCACATCCTCCTTCTTAACTTTATCCATCATGACTACCCTTTCTGGATCACACACAGTGTAATCAAGTGTAGATTCTGGTGCCAATTGAAAGTTTTGATAGCTAGGATAGTTAGAAAAATAAAGAACAGAGACGTAGTTTAGATATTGATGTGGTTACACCAGGAACTACACCAAACAGAATTTGCAGCGGAATTTAAATCAAACACGAATTATTTAACACATCTACAGCAATATGCTGTAGACAACAAAAACCTCTCTTTATTAAAACGTTACGAATGATTACAAATAAATAAATCAAGAGAAGCGACTAAGGATTAAAACACTAAACACTAAAAACAAGTTCTAGTAAGAACTTGTGATACAAAAGGATTCTCTCACTAAAAACACTCTCTAGGGCTGTATATCGCAGGAGAAAAACTCAAAATGCATAAGGAATAATGAAGCCTTTGAGTCCTTTTTATAGACAAAGAAGACTCCACCAAATATGGTCATATCTTGGCGATTCATTCAAAAGAGATCTACTCCATCTCTTCCTAATATATTGCTCATATCCTTAAGTGTGAGATATCTACAAACAATAAAAAGATACACACCAAAAACTAAATATAATTATTAGTATGTTAGTAAAATAAAAATATAAAACTCAATATAAAAAGATATTTCAAATCTATCCTAAAATAAAGAAAGACATAAATCCCAAAAATAAAATACTCCTAAAATTAATAAAATCAAATAACAAAATCGTGTGCCTCAAAAAGCCACACTTACAAAAATGAATAAACTGTAAGCGGACTGCATCACTACAAGACTAGTTGAATAGAAAGAGACAATGTGATCCATGTATACCTTCTTCATGCTCGGGTATGATTACCGGTACTGAAAGTTGGTGATATCCCTTAATCCAGAGAAAATGCTCCATTGCAATATCTATATGATCACAGACAATAAAGCACGTGAATCATTAGGATGATTAGATTGATGTTAATGTTTGGTCACAATTTTTGAATTGTTTGTGCTTTGGGAGAATTTATGTGATTTTGTTTTGCTAATTTGTTCTTTGATTTTGTGAAATTGGTGATTTTGGAGGAATATTGATGGTGCTGGCTGTCAGATTTGGGTGGCGGCCGAATTTTGGAAAAGATAGTGGTGGTGATGGTTATTGACTGGTGAGGTTGGGTGGAGAAAGAAAATGCCACCATAATAACAAATTGACATTTTTGTCCTTCTCTTTTAAAAAAAAATGATAAAAAAAATATCTCTCAACTGACATGCACATGACCATTTCTTGTTAATTTTCTAACGTCATTAGCGGTCATGGGTTAAAGTGGGACTAAAGGCATGTTAGAGTGTTACTCTGGGACAATATTCGGTATGGGGTGCAAAGTGGGAGTGCCTGGATACTTTGGGGAGATAAACGTATTTTGACTCAAAAAAAAAAAAAAAAGGTAAACATTGAGAAATAAGGGAACTAGTAGTCATACAAGATCTGTTAGGTTGTTTCTAAAGGATTAACCTTCAGTTCGGTTCTTAATTGTTACTATTTGTTGCATACTTGATACAATCCGACCACATTGTGTAATAACCGGCCACTTTGGGCCAAGTTTTTTTTTTTTTTTTTTTTTTGGGTTAAACTTTTATTTAATAAGTTGGACTTAATTAATTTTATTAAGAGAATGAGTTGGATTAAAACGTTGGGCCCAAGTTAGTCAAAACCCGATTAAGATTTGGAGTCCTTTTTATTTTAGGAGTGGAGAACCCTAGTAAGTATATAAACCTTTTAATCCCTAACCCTATTACTATTTTTCCACCGCAAAAGAGAAAGAAAGGGATCGGGAGAGAGAGGGAGCCGCAAAGTCTGAGAAGCCGCATAGAGAGAGAGGAGTGATCGGAGAAGAAAGGAGAAAGAGGAGAGACGGTCGCGTTCGTCAGAGGTAATCGAACTCATAATCTCTATTCTTTCCACCTTCCGATTCATCCATGATCATCAATAAATGATTGTTTTGAAACCCTAGCAGTTACAATGTTCGAATTAGGATTGGTTTGGGCTCAATAATGAAGAAGAAGAAGTGTGTGTGCCTAGTATTTATGTGCGTGTGTGTGTGTTGGTGAGTGTTGTGTGTGCGTGTGTGTGTACAGAAAGTGTGTGTGTTTTATGTGTATGTGTGTGTGTTTTAGAAGGTATAAACTGTGTGTGTGGGTTATATGCGTGTATGTGTGTGTGTTTTAGAAGGTGTAAACAGTGTGTGTGTGTTAATCTGCGATGAATAGTAACCGTGAATAGTAACTAGGAAAAGTAACTGGAATAGTAACGGTGAATAGTAACTGGGAATAGTAACTGGGAATAGTAATTGGAATAGTAACGGGAATAGTAACTTGGAATAGTAACTGGAATAGTAACTGGAATAGTAATGTGAATAGTAACTGGAATAGTAACCGTGAATAGTAACTGTGAATAGTAATTGGGTGAGTATAATGGAACCCTAAAACATATTAATTGGGAATAGAAACAATGAAACCCTAAGGGTATTTTGGGAATACAAATAAAGGGTAGTACAACCCTAGATTGAATATCTACCTTAAAAGGGGTTAAAGAAGATAAACCCATAAGGTTAAGAAGTAAAGTAAAGTATTTTCGGGACGGAGTAAAAATAGTATTACTTGTCCTAAAGCCATTTTTATGCATGATTGTAGATTCGTGCACGAGATTTGCTAAGTGGAATACGCAAACCCAAGGTAAGGGATTACGTTCCTTAAGTACTTTGATGATTCATCCTTTTATGTAGGATCTTCCTTATTTCTTTCAAGTGTAGCTACCAATGGTCCGTAGCATTTGAACTCTGATGTTGTTGAACGTCTTTTAATTATCTTACCCTTGATGTGTTTTGTTCAATGGGTATCCAAACGAATTGAAATTGCCTTAAGTATTCTTGTACCTAGAATACTATGAACTATAACTGTATCTAATTGAAATAGGTGCGGTTGGATTAGTCTGATTGAAAAAGACTAATTACGAATAAGTCTAGTTTGATAGAAAAGAACTTAGACTTTTAAATTTCTACATGAGGAAGTAGCTTGGTTATCATGATATACCAAAATAAGGGAGCACCCTGAAAAGGTGTAAGGTCTCTTATTCTCTTAACACCCTAAAAAGGTGTGACACCCTGAAAAGGTGTTTGGAACTGTGACACCCTGAAAAGGTGTTTGAAACTTTGGAATTGACGGATTGAACTAGGACCATAATTCATTGATTTGATAACTGTGTTTGTTACATGCAGTTAAGATTATTTATATTAGCCTTTCATTGAATAATGTTGTTTGGCTCCATTCTTTCGGTCATCTCTCCTTAGTACCCGGAGAGATCCCGTATGAACTTACTGAGCATTGTTCGCTCACCCCTTCTTATATTATTTTTCCCAGGTAAAGATTAAGGTCTTAGGCGGATTCCAAGGAAGGGCAGTTCGTGGCTATTAAGGAATTTTGGACTTTATTATGTTTTTATGTTGAGCTAGTGAGTTGTACTAGCCGTTAGAATTTAAATGTTAGTTACGCTTCCGCACTATTTTGAATTGTGGTTAGATTCTACTAGCCGTTACTTTTGAACGTTGGATTTGGATTATATTTGACGTTTGGGATTTCTTAGTTTATGAATAATCATTATTGTTGGAAAGTTTGGGTCGTTACAGTTGGTATCAGAGCTATGGGATTAGAGCTTAAGGGATATGAACTCTGATATTGAATAGGTTTGATTTGAGCGTTCTGGGAAGACTAGGGATTGCTTGAAGTCAAACTAGTTATTTAAGGAAACTTTCTAATTTAGAAAACTTTCTAAGTTGGGAAATTTCCAAATAAGGAAACTTACTATTTTGGGAAAGAACCTAAGATGGGATTTCTTTTGAAGCTTCATTTCTTCTTATGTTTGAAGATAATTGTTATATAACTTTAAGTATGTGATACTAATAATGATTCAGAGGTATACTCGTGGAACTAAGGGACTATTAAAGAAGATAGAAAAAGAAAGGGCAAGGACGAAGAACGTCATGGGAAGATTGTTTGCCAACAATGCATTTAAGGAAGTTAAGAGAGAACTAGAAGAAACCCGAGAGAAGTTAATTGCTAATGAAGATTATACTGAATTAGCGGCAAATGAAGGACGCTTACATTTCTATGAATTACAGAAATTAAGGGCACAAATGGCCGAAAACCCTATTCAAGGAAACCCTCCAGTCATTGCAGCCCGGATAGAAGAAAACGTAGTGGCTGAAGCAGAAGCTGTAGAGGAACTAGTGGAAATCGATATTATAGTGGAAGGCAGTGAAGCCGCCCCTATCGTGATTGAGGATGAGGATGAACTGGGAGAGGTACCGGTTCGTAGGTCAAGAGGGAGGCCAAGAGGCTCAAGGAAAGCACCAAGAGCACCGAGTGGAAGACCTAGGGGAAGACCTAGGAAAGTCAACCATGATTGAAATCGAGTCAAAGAGTTATTTTATTCCTTTCATAGTATTAATAGTTAGTTCTAGTTTAAAGCATGCTAGACACTTTTGTTTTGATTCTTTATTTTTAGAAAGACCCCCTTAATAAAGTTTATGAGTTATTTTAGCAAATGGTTTTGTTAATTATGTGGCTCTTAAATTTCATGACATGTAAACTAGATAGCACAAAGAAGTAATGGTCAAATGAAAAGACCATAAGTAGAATGGGCTTATTGAAACGGCCAAGTAAAATAAGTTTTGGTCTAGTAAAATGATCGAAACAAGGGACCTATTGAAACGGTCAAGAGTAAAAGTATAAATGGCTTATTGAAACGAACATGTAAAGTTAATCCCGATCTATTGAAATGATCAAAACCAGAATGAAAATAACCTATTGAAACGGTTAAGTATAAAGGTAATCGGCTTAATAAGACGGCCAGATGTGAATGAAAGTGGGTCTAGTAAATCGACCTATGATTACTAAGTAAAAGTCTAGCGAAATGACTTCTTTAAGAAAAACTGTCTAATTAAATGACTAGAGATCTAGTGAATTGATCTTATAAGAAAATTTCGTCTTTTGGGGACGGCCTTTTTGTAAAAGTATTAAGCATAGTAACAATGCTGTGTGGCGTGAGTGATAGCGTTCACCCATGATACTAACAAGAGTATGATTTTAATCAGATGTCTGGAAGAGGTAATAGAAGGGACGCTGGAAACAACAATGGTCAAGCTGATCCTAACATGGCGAATTTGCTGCAAACCTTGAATCAAACAGTGGCTGGGATTGGTCAAGTTATGGCGACTTTAGCTCAACCGCAGCAACAAGCTCCGCAAGTTCCATTGAGAGATCCGTTAGAAGTATTCCAAAAGAGAAACCCAGAATCATTTTCTGGTACGAATAAGGAGAAGCCCGAGCATTGGGTAAAAGACATGGAGAAGATATTTGAGACCCTGGAATGCACAACTGAGAGGAGGGTGGTGTTTGCCACTTTTATGCTGAAAGGGCAGGCCTTAAAGTGGTGGGAGGCTGAGAAGAGAGCGGCTGTCGCACGTGGGGATGCTGAATTCACGTGGGATAGGTTTAAACGTGTGTTTTACGAGAAGTATTACCCAATGAGTGTCCGAAATGCTCGAGTGGCAGAGTTCATGATGTTGACCCAAGGAAAGATGACTGCGGATGATTATTGTGAAAAGTTCACTGAGTTATTGGAATTTGCTCCAGCATTTTTCGACAATGAAGAGCAGAAGGCCCGGAAGTTTGAGCTTGGACTGAGCGACCGAATCCGCTATAGAATCACCCCATTGATGCTACCAACATATGACCAAGTGTTGGATAGGGCCAGAATTGTGGAAACGGAGGCGGAAAGTTACCGTAGCAAGAAAGAGGAGAAAAAGAAATCCACTGACAAAGAGCCCACCAAGGGAAACTGGAACCGGGATGAGGGCAATAAGCGTAAGGCTGCCGATGATCGCGAGAAGAATAATACTGCTAACAAGTACCCGAATAAAGGTCAAGGAAGCCGCAGGGATGGTAAAGGAGTCGATACTAAAGGACAAGGTTCTAATGAAAAGTGCCAAGTGTGCGATGGGAAACATAAGACTGAGGAATGCTGGTATAAGGAAAGGAAGTGTTACAACTGCGACAAGGTGGGGCATCCACATTGGAAATGTCCAGAACCCAAGAAGGATGCCAAAGCTCAAGGAGCAAGGAATGACAACAAGGGAAAAGGCGGAGGTAATGGGCACATATTCACCATGACAGCTAAGGATGCTAGAGCCACAAATGATCTCGTGGCAGGTACGATCCAATTATACTCTCGTAATGTTCGTGCATTGATTGATACTGGTGCTACCCATTCTGTAATAAGTACTCGCTTAGCTAAGGAAATGAAACTGACTCCTGAGGCGTTAGAAAGCTCTTTAGTAGTAGATACTTTAACTAAAGATTCAATCCCTATTACATCGGTATATAAAAATTATCCCTTGGAATTGGACGGAAAGGAATTTGAAGTTGACCTCATTAGCTTGGAGATTGATGAGTTCGATGTAATCTTAGGAATGGATTGGTTAGCCGCATACCATGCCCATGTAGATTGCTTTAAGAAGGAAGTCCACTTAAGATTGTCATCTGGGGAAGAGTGTTGTTTTCGAGGAACGAAATGTAGAAACCGATCGAACCTTATATCGGTAATGAAGGCTCGCAAACTGTTGAGAAAATGGTGTGAAGGATTTCTGGCATACGTAAGTACTACGGATCAGAAGGAAGTAACGATCGAATCGCTTTCTGTGGTTAAGGATTTCAAGGATGTATTTCCGGAAGATTTACCAGGGATACCGCCTGAAAGGGAAGTAGAATTTTCTATCGATCTAGTACCAGAGACTACACCAATATCGAAGACACCATATAGAATGGCTCCGGTAGAATTGAAGGAGCAATTGCAAGAACTATTGGATAAAGGGTTGATTAGGCCGAGTGTATCACCATGGGGTGCACCGGTATTATTTGTAAAGAAGAAGGATGGGTCGATGAGGTTATGTATCGACTATCGCGAACTGAACCGTGTGACGGTAAGAAACCAATACCCGTTGCCTAGAATAGATGGTTTGTTCGATCAGCTTCGTGGAGCGTGCTACTTTTCGAAGATAGACTTGAGGTCTGGTTACCATCAATTGAGAGTAAAGAAGGAAGATATATCTAAGACGGCCTTTAGAACGAGGTATGGACATTATGAGTTCGTAGTAATGCCGTTTGGGTTAACTAACGCACCGGCAGCATTTATGGAGCTTATGAATAGAATATTTCAAGAATTCTTAGATAAGTGCGTAATTGTATTCATTGATGACATTTTGGTATATTCGAAAACCAAGGAAGAACATGAAGAACATTTGAAGCTAGTACTACAGATCTTAAGAGAACAAAAGTTATATGCTAAGTTCAAGAAATGTGAATTTTGGTTGGAGAAGGTGGCATTCTTAGGGCATGTAGTGTCAAAAGATGGGATTGCCGTAGATCCAGCAAAGATAGAAGCTATTGTGGATTGGGAGAGACCAACTTCGGCAAGTGAGATAAGAAGTTTCTTAGGGTTGGCTGGCTACTATAGGAGATTCGTAGAAGGCTTCTCGAAGTTGTCAGTGCCATTGACGAGGTTAACTCAGAAAGGAGCAAAATTTGTTTGGTCTGAGGAGTGCGAAAAGAGTTTTAAGGAGTTGAAGCGACGATTGGTGTCTGCACCAGTCCTTGCTTTACCATCTGGATTGGACGGATTCGTTATATATAGTGATGCTTCACTGAAGGGATTGGGCTGCGTGCTGATGCAAAATGAGAAGGTCATAGCATATGCATCTAGGCACTTAAAGAACCATGAGAAGAATTATCCAACCCATGATCTAGAGTTAGCTGCAGTAGTGTTTGCGTTGAAGATTTGGAGACACTACTTGTATGGGGTGACATGTCAGATTTACACTGATCATAAGAGCCTTAAGTATATATTCACCCAGAAGGAGCTTAATATGAGACAAAGAAGATGGTTTGAGTTATTGAAAGATTATGATTGTACGATTTTGTACCACCCTGGGAAGGCCAATAAGGTGGCGGATGCACTGAGTAGGAAGAATCGTGGAACACTAGCAGCGTTAATTTCTAAGGAGGAAAGTGCGTGGAACCGCATAGAGATGTCTGGCATGGAAGTGCAAGTTAAGGGTTATCTGGCTCAAATGAGCGTTCAGCCAACGCTTATGGATAGGATTAAAGAAGCACAAGGAACTGATGAAGAATTAATGAAGGTGCATGAGAGTATCGCTAAAGGGAAGGCGAAGGACTTTCGTGTGGGAGAAGACGGAATCTTGAGGTACCAATCTAGAATATGTGTGCCGGATAATGAAGATATCAAGAGGGAAATCTTAAAGGAGGCTCATTGTTCGAGATTTTCCATACATCCTGGAAATACGAAGATGTATAGGAACTTAAGAGAGTCGTTCTGGTGGAACAATATGAAGGGAGATGTAGCCGAGTTTGTATCAAAGTGCTTAGTATGTCAACATGTAAAAAGTGAGCATCAGAGACCGGCAGGATTACTACAGTCATTACCTATTCCAGAGTGGAAGTGGGAACATATAGCTATGGATTTGGTGGTAGGATTACCAAAGACGTTGGAAGGGCTATAATGCAATCTGGGTCATTGTGGATAGGCTTACGAAGTCGGCTCTCTTTCTAGCAATTAAGGTAAATGATTCGTTGGAGAAGTTGGCCAAGTTATATATGGATGAAATTGTGAGATTGCATGGGATACCTGTTTCGATAGTGTCTGATCGAGATGCAAGGTTTACGTCGAAATTCTGGAAGAGTCTACAACAAGCATTGGGTACGGAGTTAGCAATGAGTACCGCTTTTCACCCACAGACGGATGGGCAGTCAGAAAGGACTATTCAGACTCTAGAAGATATGTTGAGAGCTACGTCGTTGGACTAGCAAGGGACATGGGATGAACATCTGACGCTAGTAGAATTTGCGTATAACAATAGTTATCATGCTAGTATCGGGATGGCACCGTAGGAGGCATTATATGGGAGAAAGTGTAGATCACCTACTTGTTGGGATGGAGTTGGTGAGAGGAAATTAACTGAACCAGAACTTGTTCAAGTAACCGCGGATAAGGTTCAACAAATTCGGAAATGGTTGTTGACCGCGCAAAGTCGACAAAAGTCATATGCCGACCGTCGAAGGCGTGATTTGGAATTTCAACTAGGCGATCATGTATTCCTGAAGATATCGCCAACGAAGGGAGTAATGAGGTTCGGTATTCGAGGGAAGCTAAGTCCGAGATACGTAGGACCATTTGAGATTTTGGAACGAGTTGGGATAGTAGCTTACAAGTTAGCTTTACCGCCCGTGCTAGCTGGAATACACAATGTGTTCCATGTGTCGATGTTAAGGAAGTACATTCATGATCCGAGTCATGTGATCGAGTATAAACAACTAAGAGTTCGTGCTGATTTGAGTTACGACGAAGAACCCATAAAGATTGTAGATCGGAAGGATCAAATCCTTAGGAAGAGAGTGATCCCTTATGTGAAAGTGCAGTGGAGCAATCATACCGAAAGGGAAGCTACGTGGGAGCTCGAGAGCGAGATGCGAGAGGCATACCCCGCGTTATTTTCGGATTAAGGTACGTTTAGTTTGGTGGACCAAACTCTTTTAAGGAGGAAAGAATGTAATAACCGGCCACTTTGGGCCAAGTATTTTTTTTTTTTGGGTTAAACTTTTATTTAATAAGTTGGACTTAATTAATTTTATTAAGAGAATGAGTTGGATTAAAACGTTGGGCCCAAGTTAGTCAAAACCCGATTAAGATTGGGAGTCCTTTTTATTTTAGGAGTGGAGAACCCTAGTAAGTATATAAACCTTTTAATCCCTAACCCTATTACTATTTTTCCACCGCAAAAGAGAAAGAAAGGGATCGGGAGAGAGAGGGAGCCGCAAAGTCTGAGAAGCCGCATAGAGAGAGAGAGGAGTGATCGGAGAAGAAAGGAGAAAGAGGAGAGACGGTCGCGTTCGTCGGAGGTAATCAAACTCATAATCTCTATTCTTTCCACCTTCCGATTCATCCATGATCATCAATAAATGATTGTTTTAAAACCCTAGCAGTTACAATGTTTGAATTAGGATTGGTTTGGGCTCAATAATGAAGAAGAAGAAGTGTGTGTGCCTAGTATTTATGTGCGTGTGTGTGTGTTGGTGAGTGCTGTGTGTGCGTGTGTGTGTACAGAAAGTGAGTGTGTTTTATGTGTATGTGTGTGTGTTTTAGAAGGTATAAACTGTGTGTGTGGGTTATATGCGTGTATGTGTGTGTGTTTTAGAAGGTGTAAACAGTGTGTGTGTGTTAATCTGCGATGAATAGTAACCGTGAATAGTAACTAAGAACAGTAACTGGAATAGTAACTGGGAATAGTAACTGGAATAGTAACGGGAATAGTAACTGGGAATAGTAACTAGAATAGTAACGTGAATAGTAACTGGAATAGTAACTGTGAATAGTAACCGTGAATAGTAACTGTAAATAGTAATTGGGTGAGTATAATGGAACCCTAAAACATATTAATTGGGAATAGAAACAATGAAACCCTAAGGGTATTTTGGTAAACCAAAAAGGGTATTTTGGGAATACAAATAAAGGGTAGTACAACCCTAGATTGAATATCAACCTTAAAAGGGGTTAAAGAAGATAAACCCATAAGGTTAAGAAGTAAAGTATTTTGGGGACGGAGTAAAAATAGTATTACTTGTCCTAAAGCCATTTTTATGCATGATTGTAGATTCGTGCACGAGATTTGCTAAGTGGAATACGCAAACCCAAGGTAAGGGATTACGTTCCTTAAGTACTTTGATGATTCATCCTTTTATGTAGGATCTTCCTTATTTCTTTCAAGTGTAGCTACCAATGGTCCGTAGCATTTGAACTCTGATGTTGTTGAACGTCTTTTGATTATCTTACCCTTGATGTGTTTTGTTCAATGGGTATCCAAACGAATTGAAATTGCCTTAAGTATTCTTGTACCTAGAATACTATGAACTATAACTGTATCTAATTGAAATAGGTGCGGTTGGATTAGTCTGATTGAAAATGACTAATTACGAAAAAGTCTAGTTTGATAGAAAAGAACTTAGACTTTTAAATTGCTACATGAGGAAGTAGCTTGGTTATCATGATATACCAAAATAAGGGAGCACCCTTAAAAGGTGTAAGGTCTCTTATTCTCTTAACACCCTAAAAAGGTGTGACACCCTGAAAAGGTGTTTGGAACTGTGACACCCTGAAAAGGTGTTTGAAACTCTGGAATTGACGGATTGAACTAGGACCATAATTCATTGATTTGATAACTGTGTTTGTTACATGCAGTTAAGATTATTTATATTAGCCTTTCATTGAATAATGCTGTTTGGCTCCGTTCTTTCGGTCATCTCTCCTTAGTACCCGGAGAGATCCCGTATGAACTTACTGAGCATTGTTCGCTCACCCCTTCTTATATTATTTTTCCCAGGTAAAGATTAAGGTCTTAGGCGGATTGCAAGGAAGGGCAGTTCGTGGCTATTAAGGAATTTTGGACTTTATTATGTTTTTATGTTGAGCTAGTGAGTTGTACTAGCCGTGAGAATTTAAATGTTAGTTACGCTTCCGCACTATTTTGAATTGTGGTTAGATTCTACTAGCCGTTACTTTTGAACGTTGGATTTGGATTATATTTGACGTTTGAGATTTCTTAGTTTATGAATAATCATTATTGTTGGAAAGTTTGGGTCGTTACACATTGGATGTCCAAGAAAATTTTAAATTTGCTTTTGATCAAGATCAAGATTAAATTTGTAAATTTTTTGGACATTCATTTTGGTATGTGGGGCCCACACCAAGTCAAATTAGTATTAGCTATTGATTCAGAAAGAGAGAGAAACTGTGGCCAAATCCGGTTGCAGCAGGCTCCTCGGGCGGGTTTCGGGTCCAAAATTTAGCATAGTTTATAAAGAGAGATGTAATCTAAGCGTGATTTGAAAAATTAAAGCTTTGTTCTAAGAAGGTTTGACTTATCAAATAGAACTACTACTTTGTGAGGGAGAATTATCTTTTAAATTGCACTAAAAGAATATGATGTACGATAAGCAAGACCACTATCCTATTCTTGGTAGCAAGGAAAATACCGAAAACAATTGAAAAGCTGACTATAGAAATGGGGTCCTATTTATGGGACAAACTAAATGCAGGATCTTTTTATCATACATTATTGACGCCTCAATACCATGCATATCAGTATAAATAAGTCTCACGTGGCCTGGATCACTTTTGTAAGAAGATATAAGGAAATTAACTATTTTTGTGGCAATATCGATTAGATTTCACAACACATCAAACACAATTATCATTCCTTTTGGTTTTAATATTCCTCCAGCTACCTGATGATATAGGTAGCTTTAAAAGACCTTTTTTCCACTTTACCAAATACCAAATCAAAGGTTGTTCTCTTTCCAATTTAGTCACACAATACACCTTCAGATAGTCGGTCTTCAAAATATAAACTCTCTCCGTCCCAAAATGATAGTCCCATTTGACTTTTCAAACATTTTAAGGCTACATTATATGTTTTGGAAATTCAGTGGTTTTGAAGCCTTCATTTTGTAATTGGGACTATCGTTTTGGGACTGAGGGAGTATTTCAGAAGAATTGGATGCTAATGGAGGTTGGAATAAGATGAGTTACCTATCGCTGAAAACGGCATCAGACGCGTATAAAAGTGTCTCGTTTGCTTTCTCGAGAACCATATAAAGCTCCTTTCCTCTTGTAACTCTGGCAATCACCCGAGCATTGTTCTTAGCTCTGATGGATATTTCTAGATCTTTCACATGATCTGGCTCATTCCATTTAGCTTTGCTCTTTTCCAAATCAACCTCTTCACGAACCTTATTTAAAGCAACCAAGGATTCCTGCCACATTTTGAATGAAAATTATTACAATCATTTTTAAAAATACTCCCTCCATCTCAAAATAAACATTGCAGTTGACTTGTCAACATTCTTAATAAGAAACTTGCTTTACATGTTTGTACATTTCATGTACGGTGGTTAAATTGCATTAAGACTCTTTCCTTATTTTAAAATGCGGTATTTACTTTGAAATGAAGTAAAATAAAAAATGTGATATTTATTTTTAATTTGGGACGGGGGAGTATCACTTTTAATACATTATGACTTGGTATGTTACACGCCTACCAGGGCATATACACAGAGGATATTAACAGTAGTCATTTACTTCCTTTAATCAAACAAAAAATAATATTCATTGAGAGAATATGAATGTTTTAGTAACATAGATTTTTGCTAGAACAGAAAGAAAAAGAAAAAAAAAAAGACATAAGTTTGACTGAAACACAGCAATAGTGTCGTGCAGTAATTGCAAAAGCAAGAATTTAGTTGAACTGGGCCAAGACGCCATGTCCCCTACAAAATGCTTTGTTCAGCAGTGTGTAACAGTGTGAGTTAGAGATTATGGGTAAACCCATGGCAACCCGGTTAAAAATCCATATTGTCCAAATTCATTGACGGTTGTTATAGGTCTTTATCCATATGAACCAATAATTTTAATGGATACTAAATAGATAACCCACTAAATCATTTATTAATGGTTAATGGATGGGTTATTGGATATGAATCAAAAATTGCCACCCCTAGTTTACATATATGCGTATTGAAATATCATGATATTAGATTTAGAACTCATTCAAATGACAAAACAGCCTCTTAAGGAGAATAAACAGATGCCTCTGAAACTAATACGGAGTATATGAAAGGTGACTTGCTAGATGTCTCACCACCTATACGTAATCCAGAGAAAATATAGAACTGAAACTAATACGGAGTATATGAAAGGTGACCAGTCGTTGACATATTTATGTTGCAGTCATAAAAATAAATAAATCAGGTATCTAATGGACTTTAACCTAATCTTCTTTAACATAATCTGAATATTCCTAAAGTGATTCCGACTGGACAGTTGTCTAGATACACGGAGAACTACCACAAGCAGGTGTGTATTCTTGGGGGAGTCCTCGATATGCAGGAAGTGAAAAGTGTAAGAGAGTCAAAATTTTAAATGTAGAAAAAATAGAGGGGTCGTTTCTTGTTTGTTACGAGGTTTATTAGCAAGCAGACTTTGCTTTTTCTAAGGATAGAACAACGCCATTTCAGTAGACAACACAACTACCCAAGTGCCGTTGACGTGGATTGTAGCTACATGTAAGATGCCTTTAAGTTCCTCTTAAAGCTGACATGGCAATGTGATTCAGGCTTCACAACTTGGGTACAGAAGTGCAATCGTCTAGTGGTTTCCAAGTTGTAGCCAGAGATGATCCCCATAATGAAACTGGAAGCATAAGAATAGCAACCCCTTTCTTACAAAGTTAACCAAGCTTAAATGAAGAACAAATATCATATTTATGTAACTTATAACCCCCATGGAACATTCACCTATGCATCATCAATTGGCCTTTCCATCACAAATAATTTATCCTCCCTCCGTCCCAGAGTAAGAGTCTTACATGAGATTTGCACGCTTATTAAGAAAACAAAAAAAGAAAAGTACATATTACAAGTGGTTTGAGGATATAATGTTCAAAAGACTATTCATTATGCAAGTGGGAAAAAGTTGGTTGGTTAGATGTTGGTTTTTTAGTAATTACACAAGCATTACAAAGACAAAGTTGTCCAAAACACTATTTACCATTTTCCATTTTGGGAATGGGACTCTTACTCTGAAACGTACAAAAAAGGAAAGTAAGACTCTTACTCTTGGCCGGAGGGAGTATGTGTTTCAAGAAAGGAGAGTAGCTAAAGCACCTTTGATTACATCGCTGACATCGTGGCATATCCCATGACGGTAAATGATAGGAACTAGCCCAGGTTACATCCAATGGATTAGCTAATGAGATGCAGCAGAAGGGCCCAATTCTCTAATTCCAATGCTGTCATCCAGCCAGCACAGAACCACCAAAACAAGCACAAGGGTCAAGTCAAAAGAAAGTGTAAGCCTGCCAGCGGAAAATATTGGTATATGCACGAACATAACGATCCTTCCGATCTACGAGCTTAAGAATTTTCGTAGAAGTGCAAAACAAAAGGCAAAACATTCGGCTGTGCATTCCCTTACATTAAAGGCCTCTTCAAAAGAATGAAATGAATGCAAAGTCAAGCAGGTGCTCAAAAAGAGAACTACGTGCTTTTACTAATTCCAACCCTTATGGTTTTTCCAACTCATAATTTATTAAGAAACCTTATGACCAGGCATGATGTTCTAAGCATCACATTTAGATTGAAGCCCTGGATATATTCCTATCATTATCCACTAGCAAGTAACGATAGCCAGCAACATGATAAGCATTCTCACCGCCCCATCCTTTTGCAAGTTTCTCCTCAACTTTAAACATTTTTGCTGAGGCCTGGCATACAAGAGAATTAAGGAGGTATTCAGTATAGAAATACAGCAACAGTCAATATTTTGCAAGTAGCATGGCTCTATCTGAAAGAAAAAGCACCGTTAGGAGAAGTGTGACCGATTGACAGTTCATATGCTTTGAGAGAAAAGAAAAAGGGTCTTTATTTCTATGTACAAAATGATTACGATATATGTTTGTCAATATATAGCAGGCAGCATTTTCAACGTCATGGATATCAAAAGTCATCAAAGACAATCTAAGAAACCTATTTTGAGCAATGTGTTTTACAAGTCATGCATCAGAGAAAAACAAGTACTGAGTCACACTCGATGTTTGATAGAGAACTATGTAATAGAGATTACCCAACGATTTGGAAGTTAGCACTTCGACAATTTTGGACTACAATGTAAGGAAATATCACGTTTCTTGCCATGAAGTTTGGTATCCAATTGAAGTACTTTATTATCATTAACCCGGATGGCCAAGTGAATGGAGCTCCAGGTACAGCAAAATCTAGGAGCAGTAACTAACTGTGCCATTCACCATCAACAGAGAGGTGGTCTCACTCACAAATGGATATATTTTTATCGCTATTTTGGTATAAGACAAAATTGAAAAATTTTATGACTCAAAATGTTGGAGCAATGCCTAAAAACATTCTGCCTTTCTTTAGTCCTTCTCAAATATGAATCTTCTCAACAATCCATCATTGACTATTTTAAGCCAACGCTTGCAAATCTGTTAGTAAAACAATCAAAAGCACAAACAGTATTTAACTTGCTATGCAGACATTTCCTTAATATTTAGCCTCCTTTATACAGCTGTGTGTGTGTGTGTGTTACATAATTGTGAGCCTGGATAACTGTTTCTGAAAATTAAATAAGCTTAAAACAAACCATAATAATCATCAATAAGAGCTACACCCTCCGTCCCATAACAATGTGCACATTTTTGGGTGTGCACGGGAAATAAGGAGAGAATAGTAATAGATAGTTGTTGTGAGTATGAAAAGTGAGGAAGGAGAGAGAAAGTGGGCTAGGGTATAGTAGCAGATAGTTGTTGATCCCGTTGAATAAAGAAATATATAATATTTCATTTTGGGTAAGTGTGACTTATCAATGGGACGCCCAAAAGGGATGTTTGTGCACATTATTTTGGGTAACTCTAGAAAGGTTCAGAGCTAAGGAGTTTGCACATGTCAATATATTATCTCCAGATGTATGTATTATGCTACAATATTCAGTTATAAAATTATGGATGCATGCTTTTAGGAGATACTCAAGTCAAACCATGTCTCCATCAGACTGCCTCTTACACTTCTGAAACCTACCTAACAATGTTATTTCCAAGGACCTGTCAAACGTTTCGCTCCTTTTAATGAAGGCCTTTCTGCATGGAGTTGCAAGGCCCTCCCCTGCCCAAGATTTTAGGGGTCAAGGTCTTCCCTAGCCAAGCTTTCACGTGATCAGCCGATGATTAATTCTAGAGCATTGCCAGAACTAATAGTAGGGAACTTATCTCACTCGTTTGTGAAGTTCTAGAAGATCCAAAACACCACTAGTGGTCTAGGCTTTAGAAACAAAAAACATGAAAGATTTTAGAAGGTATCGTATTGATAAAAAAGTAATCGTTGAAGGAGCTACTAGACATCTCAACAAAAATTTACTGACTACCAAGGCTCAATATGAAGATATTTTCAAGAAATAAGCATAAGTGAGTTCAAGCACAGGGCAATAAAACAAGGAAAAGATAGGAGACTGACATTTTCAAGAATTTGTTGCTTTATTATGGATTCCCTGTACCCCCAGTGGACAAGGATGGAATAACAAGGATCATAGTAAGGTTTTTATGCTGATAAACACAAAGATGCATCTTCTCCTCTGTTTGCTTAAGCCAAATTGTTGGGGTGTTAGGGACAAGACTACCAACTTCTACACCCCAAATATCAGTGACAAGAAACCCATCCTTTCCTCTCCACCACTTGTTAAGCTGTAAGGGCCTGACAGTATGATAATTGTTTACCCCATTGGAAGAGGTGTCACGTAACCCATAAAACTGATCTGGAGCTGAACTAGGACTCGCCAGTCCATAAGCAGTATTTCCTTTGCGCAAATAGGACCAGGAGCTTGCTCCTGAGGATAGAGCACGTGGGGTCAGCCTCTGTACGGCATATGCAAAGAGGTTTATTGTGTCTTCCTGAAAAAGATATTAGGATGAAACAAATACGGTCAACATGACAAAATGTAAGATTTGAAACATCTTCTCAGCCCTCAAAAAGTAGAGTTCTAGCTCAAGCTGCATTGAAGTTCTAAAAATAAAACAATCCAGATAGATATAGCCATGTAGTACTGTTAGATACTCCCTCTGTCCCAGAATACAACAACAACAACAACATTACCCCAGTTCCGCAAAGGCTCCCACCTATGGTGGGGTAAGGTGGGGTCGGATGTACGCAGCCTTGCCCCTGTATTAAAGCACAGAGAGGCTGTTTCCAGATGACCCATGATGAAAATTGCGTCGAAAATTGCATGGACTGACTGCTGCTTCATCACAAAGAAGCGCAGACAGTTTAGTGACCCATTTTGCTTTATTCCATCATATTCCCAAGCCAAAAAATAGTGAGCCTTTGGCTCCATCGGAAATGATGGAAACCCTCTGTCCCAGAATGAATATCAAAAAAAAAAAATCTTTCTCTAGGAGTAAAAATGAACATTTTTGGACATTAATTTTGGGACGGAGGGGGTACAATTCTTAAGGAAGAGAAGAGGAGTTAAAGAAGAAAAACTACAGGAGAAAGAGTGGTGGACACCAGGAGATCGTGGAACAGGATCAGAGAGTAGCATAACGAGTTCGCAGCATATGATTCCACTGTTCTGACAAGTGACTGCCCAAATAAGAAGCGAAAAAGTCACATTAGGTAAGTAGTTTGTCGGCCAAGAAAAATTCAAATTTCTGGTTTGGCCAGCATATACTACACATTTCATTATACAGCAGTTAAAATGTCAACAAGCACATAAAGAAGCCAATCACTGAAACTTTCAGAAGAACTCAACACAGATAATAGAAGTTATATAAATAATAGTACTCCGTCCGTCCTAGAGTAGGAGTCCTACATGAGTTTTGCATGCTTATTGAGGAAACAAAAAAATATGGGTACATGTTGCAAGTGGGTTGAGGATATAATTGTCCAATTAGGTTAGTTGAGTGTTGGGTTGTTTTTTTTTTTTTTTTTTTTTTTTTTTTTGGTAATTAACAAGCAATATAAGGAGAAAGCTTTCCAAATCACTATTCATCATTTGCCATTTTAAGAATGGGGGGACGTACCAAAAAGGAAAGTAGGACTCTTACTCTGGTACAGAGGGAGTATGAATTTTTGGTAAAAGAATAATGAGCAACCACATTCATCATCCTTCATTCCTCAGAGAAAGTCAGTAGTTTACTTCTTTCTCTGTCGAACTTATTGAGTAATCCAAGGGGGGTTTTCCTAGGTTTTTTTGTTTTGAAACATGATTTACTCTTATTCTGTTTTACTTTAACTAGGAAATAATGTAACATGTCGTGATTCTTTAACACTTTCTTTGAAATATGTGCAGAAAGAAGATTTAAGATCCGGATTAACAACATGTGAGAATTGTGATGGCAACTTGGTGCAAATTAAATAGAAGTATTGTCATGAAGTCAAATGTGTTATGTGTAGGGGAGGGGAAAAGGGGTTTTAAAAATCTAAAATTTCTGATATATTAGATATTGATTACTCCCTCCGTCCCACAAAAAGAGGCACTCTTACCCAAAGGGTGTCCCACCAAAAACTGCACTTTCCCAAATAGAAATTTTAAAATACTTCTTTATTCAATGGGACCCACTTGCATGCTCACAACCTATCCACTAACTATTTCTTACCGCGCTCTCTCTCTCTCTCCTGCTTCACTTTTCATACTCACAACGCTTACACCACTTACACATTTTATTAATCCCCGTCCCAAAACAAAAGTGCATCTTTTAGTGGGATGGAGGGGGTATAGTTTTTCATTTTTTATGTTGTTTTGTAACTGATGATACAATATGCAATAAATAGTTGATACTATCTTCGTGACCATTATTCACGTATAGTTCACAAATTGAAACCATACTTAATGGTGGCAAGCACTCTCTATCAATCAGATTCAATGCCAGATCATATAGCGCTAAAGTTACTATATATCTTCAGTAAACTGTGGACTTGCAAGGTTACTTCTAAGGGGTAGATAGGGGTGGCAATGCTTATCCACGGGTGTTATCTGTTAAGAATTACAATGCTTTAAGCTAATGTACATTATACTCATACGGTGGTACATTGTACATAAGTCTAAACTCTAAATCATTAAAGTCTGATAGTAGTTTCATGAATATCTCAACAGACTCAATGGCAAGTGAAAGCACAAACCTCAACTTCGATTGCAGCCTCCCGGCCTACAGTCAACATCTGTACCGTTCCACGCTCCTTCAAAGAGTCACGGAAGTTTGGTAACTGGATTTTCTTCCCAATGAAGAAATCTGCCTCATAATTTCCAAAACGTAAGGTGAGAGATAAGGAAAATTCAGCACTAGTCCAGTAGTGTAAATCCAATGTACAGAAAATCATTTGAATAACATGGAGGAGAAAAATAAAACAGTAAAAACATGTGGTATGCCCCGTCTTTTAAAGACCCATGTCGCTTTATCTTTTTAATAATCCCTTTGTGCTTGCTTGACTATAGTAGACTAATGTTGTCATTTCTGTTTTTAAGTGATATAAGAGGATGTCACTCAAACACACGACACACATAAACAAATACTAGCACTAACATTCTACTGTCCTATGGACAAGGATTAGTTAAAGGTTGTAAGTTGTATATTTTGATTGCTTATAGTTGCATATATGATTAATAGAAGTGTTCAGAAAATAGGATAAATAGTATAATTACAACTTAAATATAAACTCAAAATCGTAAATTGAAGTCTTACTCAGCTAAATCCAAAAACTTATGACGACCCAAATACTCCCTCTGTCCTGCCCAACTTAGGACGTTTTGCCATTTTGGGCGTCCCACTCGACTTAGGACGCCAAAATGGAAAGATTATATTACTTTTATATTCAATTGGACCCACTTGTCATACTCACAATAACAATTCCCTTACTATTCATCCCACTCATTCTCTCTCCTATGGGTAAATATAAAGTCACAAAAAAGTGCCACAAAATGTGGCTCACAAAATGATGTGTCAAAATTCTATTGGTGTTGTTTATTAAAGTGTGTCGGGTCCACAATCGATGCAACCAATAAAATATCGCCACCTCATTTTGTATCTATTATTTGGTGAACTTCTTTTGTGCCCCTAGCATTGCCCCTCTCCTATTTTACTTTTCATACTCACAACACCTCATCCACTCATTCTCTTTCCTCTAATTGTATTCTTAATCCCCATGTCGAGAGAGAAAATCCTAAGTTGAATGGGACGGAGGGAGTACATTTTAGTTCATAATCACTTATACAGTTTAGATTGGAAATTCAATTTTTTCCATTTTCCAAATACATAAATCTACTTAGAAATCTAGAAGTTCCTGTTGAATTTTAATAAGGGAATCATAAATTGGATTTTTCTTTCAAATAATAGCTTTTTGAATGGGTATGCACCAAAGTGACACCCAATTGAAATTATGTACCAAAATGACATCCTTTGTTGAAAACGGCACTGGTAATAACGACTTTAAGGTGAAAGCGGCACCACCAGTGCCGTTTTTAGGTTTGGGTTAAATTAAGATGAGGGATTAAGGTTAGGGTTTGTTTGGGGTTAAATTAGGGTTTCTGCCACGCGTCTGACATAAAGAAGAAAACGGCATTGGTAATACCGTTTTCGCCAAAGTCGGTACTACCAGTACCGTTTTCTGTGCATTTTGTTTTCCGTGCGTTGACCAGCCCACCCACCCACCCAGCCACTCCTTTAAACCCTAACCCCTCCTTCAATCAGCAACAGCACACAGCACACACACGGGAAAAAAGCAACCATTTTTGAGCTGAGAATGAGAGAGGGAATTTGGGAAAATTTTGGTGAATTCGTTACTCTTAGTAACGTTTTTGAAATCATAAGGTTAGTATTATTCATACTTGATGTTTTTTTGAAATTAGTTTGTGTTTATGTGTATGTTTCTTTGTTAGATTTTGATGACATTGGAGTATATTAATTTGTTGAGTTTACTTTTAATTTGGTAATTTATGTTGATTTTTTGTGATTTTGAAGTAATTTAAGGGAAAATATAGAAATATGCCCCTGTACTTAGCTTAAGGATGCAGATATGCCCTTGTACAAATTAATTGCCATATTAACCCCCATACTTATGAAAAAGGTGTGGAGATTAAGCCTCCGTCATCTTATCATCCAAATTCTAACGGAATTGGCAAAATTTGCTGATGTGAAGATAAAATGGGGCAAAATCGTAAAACATTAAATTTAAGACCCTAAAAATTATTTCTCATTAATTATAAAGGGTCTTAAAATTATATTTTATAAACACACCCCTCTCCTATAAAATCAATAACTTGACCTAATTTTCTTCATTCTTTGCTGGAAAAAAAAATCTAACCCCTATTTAGAAAACCTATTTACGAGTATCCTTCTTCCCCTACTTCTCACCCACCACCACCGTCCACTCGTTCCAATTACAACCCACCATCAGCACCGCTCCGTACAAGGCACTCCCTCTCTCGTCAAGACTACCCCCGTCATCCCCCAATCCCATCTTCGCCGCTTATTGCCCACACCACCTCTTCTTCTCCGTCGAAGATCCGGCGAACACAATTTTTGCCCTTACCCTCCACTTGCTATCCACACCTTCACCCCACCATCGTCGCTCCACTTCTTCTAGATCTGGAGATCTTTCCAATTTCCATGGCCACCACTTAATTGTTGTACAGATCCATCCTAATTGTCCCTCCACTACAGGAATTGGTGGCCGATTATTCCGAAGTCCAAGAAACAAATCAAATATTTGGAGTTTAATGAATCATATAACGAATGGGAGATTATTCTTGTACAAAGAAAAATATAGATTTTAATTAATTTTTATTGATTTAATTACTTAAATGGGATACTTAAATGGGATATGTAGATTATGTAATTGGGGATTTTTAATTTTGAAATTGAGGATTTTAAATTTGACTGGATGTGTGTGGTGGTATATTGGATGGGGCGGAGGAAAAAGAGGGTGGGCGACTGTAAACTGGGGAGGAAGAAGAGGTGTTTTTGTAAATTATAATTTTAATTTTAAGACCCTTTATAATTAATGAGAAATAATTTTTAGGGTCTTAAATTTAATGTTTTACGATTTTGCCCCATTTTATCTTCACATCAGCAAATTTTGCCAATTCCGTTAGAATTTGGATGAAAAGATGACGGAGGCTTAATCTCCACACCTTTTTCATAAGTATGGGGGCTAATATGGCAATTAATTTGTACAAGGGCATATCTGCATCCTTAAGCTAAGTACAGGGGCATATTTCTATATTTTCCCGTAATTTAACACTAGGTTTATT
Organism: Campanula takesimana; assembly: GCA_026119855.1. Lineage (NCBI taxonomy): Eukaryota > Viridiplantae > Streptophyta > Magnoliopsida > Asterales > Campanulaceae > Campanula > Campanula takesimana. Next base: position 2,948,871 of record JAOWBW010000007.1, read on the forward strand.
TGTTAGAAAGATTACAAAAATGCCACTTTCTGTCAAAAACTTAACTAAATTGTTAGAAATTTAACGGGATTCGCACGTTTCTGTTATATATTTAACGGATCAGACTCTTTTTGACTGAAGAAATACATAACATATCATGTGCAGTTAATGTACCTGCAACCATATGGCAATAATGCATTCTCCTGAAATATGGCATCTCCCCATGTCCTTCTTGGTAGTGTACACAACAACCTTTCCCAAGCCCAAAGCTAAAAAAAATAAAGATAAAAATTAATGTCACGTACAAAACATATTTTCTTCACTAGTATAATACAGTATAGCCAAATATAATTGACATACCTGTACTATTGTTAAGAATCCAGCACAGCCTTTCGAATCGGGATTCGTCGCTACACGTAACTCCCGATACAAAAAGGCTAACAGTGGACTACCCCAACTGTAATTCCTAATCATGTCCACGCCCCTAAGCAGTGGGAGGTACATCAACTTCACCAAAGAATTACTTGTATCCGGCATAAGATATGCCCCTAAGCATATAAAAATATAAGCCCGAGCATACATGTCAATCAAAGGGCGGGAGGTATCATCGGGAAACTCTGCGACAGAGGCAATTGTTCTATAATCCACTTAATAGACAATCTACCACCTTTCATGTCTGAGGCAAGTGGTTGAATCCTAAGTAACTCTTGGCATAACTGACTCCATTCCGCTTTCTTCTTGGTGGTTTCGGAACTGATCACAGCTAGCCCGTCTATAGGAAGGCCACATAATATGCCAATATCCTCCAGGGTGATCGTCATCTCCCCAACTGGCAAATGAAATGTGTGGGTCTCTGGACGCCATCGCTCAATCAAAACCTCTATCAAAGGCCAATCATATTTGAAATAGCCTACTTTATATGCACCATAAAACCCCACATCTAAAAGTCTCTGTTGTATCCTAATATCCAAATTCTTGGTTAGATCCGGACCACGCCTTAATCTAAGACTCTCAGTACAGTGGGATCCAACGGCCCGGGATCAACAAAGGGTTCGTGTTCATGTTGATCCATCTAAAACACACAACAAAACCATAGTTAAATTGCTAAATACATTAACAAAAACAAATTTTAACTATATAATTAATCATCATTTAATACAACAACAAAAACTACTATGGATTTGAAACCATGCTATTTAGAAAGTGCATAGAAAAATATGTAATTTATACTCAAAATTCAATCAACTCCGATTTAAAACGAATAAGTTATGAATCATTCAAGTTAAATAAATTTATTAAACTACAAGGGTCAAACTGAAAAGGACACAACTGTTAACTATTAAACTAAAATTCAGGCAAAAAGAGTCTGATCCGTTAAATATATAACAGAAACGTGCGAATCCCGTTAAATTTCTGACATTTTAGTTAAGTTTTTGACAGAAAGTGGCATTTTTGTAATCTTTCTAACAAATAAACCTAGTGTTAAATTACTTCAAAATCACAAAAATTTAACATATATTACCAAATTAAAAGTAAACTCAACAAATTAATACTCCCTCCGTCCCACCCGAATTAGGATTTTTTGGTTGGGCGCGGGGATTAAGGAAAAAGTGTTAGTGTAGCAGGTGTTGTGAGTAGGGGTGGCAAATTGGGTGTTTTGGGTGTACCCATTAAAGTTAAAATACCCGATAATCCAATGGATTTTTAACTTTAATGGGTAAACCCAAAACACCCAATTTGCCACCCCTAGTTGTGAGTATGAAAAGTGAAGTAGGAGAGAGAAAGTGTGGTAGAGAATAATGAGTGAAAAGTTGTTGTGAGTGTGAATGTGGGTCCCACAAAATAAAACACTTCCATTTTTGGGTTGTCCTAATTCGAATGGGACACCCAAAATGGAAATTTGTCCTAATTCGAGTGGGACGGAGGGAGTATACTCCAATTTCATCAAAATCTAACAAAGAAACATACACATAAACACAAACTAATTTCAAAAAAAAAACATCAAGTATGAATAATACTAACCTTATGATTTCAAAAACGTTACTACAAGTAACGAATTCACCAAAATTTTCCCAAATTCCCTCTTCTTATTCTCAGCTAAAAAATGGTTGTTTTTTTTATTTTTCGTGTGTGCGCTGTGTGATGTTGCTGATTGAAGGAGGGGTTAGGGTTTAAAGGAGTGGGTGGGTGGGTGGGTTGGTCAACGCACGGAAAACAAAATGCACAGACAACGGTACTGGTAGTACCGACTTCGGCGAAAACGGTATTACCAATGCCGTTTTCTTCTTTATGTCAGACGCGTGGCAGAAACCCTAATTTAACCCCAAACAAACCCTAACCTTAATCCCTCATCTTAATTTAACCCAAACCTAAAAACGGCACTGGTGGTGCCGCTTTCACCTTAAAGTCGTTATTACCAGTGCCGTTTTCAATAAAGAATGTCATTTTGGTACATACTTTCAATTGGGTGTCACTTTGGTAGATACCCATTCAAAAAGTATTATTTGAAAAAAAAAATAAAAAAATCCATATAATCCTAGTATAAAATTTGATATACCCTCAAGGTCGAGTTGAACTTATCTTCATGAAAACTACCTTGTATTGCATAAAAGCAATCCTCCTCTTGCTTGTACCAAATGCCCCCTAGGCTCCCAGGCTAATACTCCCTCTGTCCTAGAAACATAGTCTCATTTTGACTTTTTATAGTCAACTTAAATGAACTTTGACCAAGCATTTGTGTCAATCTAATGTTCACAATGAAATTTTAAAAATTGTTATTGATAAATCACTTGATTGATTTGTCAATTACAATTTTTAGTATTTCACTAGAATGAGTAGATCAACATCAAAGTTTAGTCAAAGTTCATTTATGTTGACAATAAAAAGTCAATATGAGACTATTTTTCTGGGACAGAGGGAGTACCAAACCACCACCACTTAGGATCAGACCAGCAACTAACTCGATTATTTCAAAAAATTAACACTCCCTATCCCAAAATGAATGACCAAATTTGTCAAAATATGCTCTTGATTGAGGGTAAATTATGACAAAATTTGGTCATTCATTTTGGGATGAAGGGAGTAAATGATTGTTGCAGTTACTGTTTATCAATCCTCCTAAAACCATAGTTAGATCTTTATAAAACCATGTCCCACCTCAAAACTCAATAATTGCAGCAAGAACCTCTAAAATCGAAGCAATTAAGGTTCCTCCACACATCTACACCTACTCCTCACGTCACATTTATAAAACCAGAACAGCATGTTGTGGATATGGCCCTCCACTACCCAAGCAAATCGCAAGAACAATAAAAGCACACAAACAAAGCACAAGAAATCAAAGCAAGAAAAGACACAGAAATTGTTTACCCAGTTCGTCAATATGTTTGACTACGTCTGGGGGCACTACCAAGCCAGGATCTTGCACTATAATATGTTATCTTGAAGTTACAATGAATTTAGGGGCGGAACTTTACTTAAATATGTACCCAGGAATACAAACCTAACCCTAGATGGACAAAGGAACCCGAAAATTGGCCTAAAAACGGACCCGGAATTTTCCCATCCCGACAAGTGGGCGGTCGCCCATATTGGTCCTGGGCGGTCGCCCATAAAGCTGCTCCTCCGGACGAACCAACTGATTAAGTGGGCGGTCGCCCACCATCACCTTGGGCGGCCGCCCAGAGCAACAGTCCCTCCGACGATTTTCTTCCTCTTTGCTCCGAAGTCTAGTCCCGGTTGGTCCTCTATTCCAACAATCTCCCACCTAGAGATCAACCGCGCATACAAGCCCCGTATCCGTTCTTCAACTCATCCTTGGTGTCGTCCTAGTGCTCACCTCGAACATGGTAGTGCCTTCCTGCTCTCCTATTCTCCAAGCCCAATTGAAGCTTTACATAGCTTCAACTTTTCAAGGTTTACCACCTTGGTCAACATGTCAGCCGGGTTCTCCGATCCCAAAATCTTCTCTAGCCTTAAGATCTTCCTCTCCAAGAGATGCCTGATGTAGTGAAACCTCAGTTCAATGTGCTTCGTCCTAGAATGAAACGCCGGATTCCTAGCCAAATGAATTGCACTCTGTCTGTCACTGTAGAGGGCATTACCACTTCGCGTCTTCCCAAGTTCACCCAAGAAGTTCTGCAACCATACCATCTCTTTGCTTGCCTCTGTCACTGCCACATATTCTGCTTCCGCAGTCGACTGAGCCACGATCTTCTGCAATTTAGAAGCCCAGGAGATAGCCGTACCACCCAATGTGAAAACATAACCCGTAGTACTTCTCCTCTTATCAAGATCACTTGATGCCAAATCCGCATCCACATAACCCGCTAACACGACCTCCTTGCTTGAGAAACATAGAGCCTTACCAGCAGTACCCTTTAAGTAGCGCAGGATCCATTTAACCGCTTCCCAATGTTGCTTCCCTGGATTGCCCATGTACCGGCTGACTACTCCCACCGCATGTGCAATGTCCGGCCTTGTACACACCATTGCATACATTAAACTCCCCACTGCCGAAGCATATGGAGTCCTCTCCATCTTGTCACGCTCCTCCTTGCCCTTAGGTGAGTCCTTCTCGGATAGCTTGAAATGCATACCCAATGGTGTCCCTGTTGGCTTCGCCTCTTCCATGCAAAACCTTGTCAAGACTTTCTCAACGTATTCTGCTTGTGAAAGAACCAACTTACCCAACTCCCTATTCCGGTCAATCCGCATGCCCAAGATTTTTCTGGCCTCCCCCAAATCCTTCATCTCGAACCGTTCTGACAACTGAGCCTTCAATCTGTTTACCTCTCTACTGCTAGAGCCCGCTATTAGCATGTCATCCACATATAACAGCAAGATTATGTACCCGTTGTCCGTGTTCTTGAAGTAGCAACAATGATCCGCCTCACATTTGATAAAATCAATATCGTGCATGAATCCATCAAACTTTCTGTACCACTGCCTAGTAGCTTGTTTAAGGCCATACAAGCTCTTAGTCAACCTGCAAACCAGTTCCTCGCTACCCTTAGACAAGTAACCCTCTGGTTGTACCATGTAAATTTCTTCCTCCGAATCACCATGAAGAAAGGCCGTCTTTACATCCATCTGTTCCAGCAACAAGTTATCCGCCACTACTATCCCCAGAACCATTCTGATAGTGGTCATCTTCACAACAGGAGTGAATACCTCGGTGTAGTCAATACCATACTTTTGCTGAAACCCTTTTACAACCAACCTTGCCTTGTAACGCTTACTGCCGTTTGCTTCCTCCTTGATCCTGTAAACCCACTTGTTATGCAATGCCTTCTTCCCCTTAGGCAATTTAATCAACTCCCAAGTTTTATTGGCCTTCAATGAGTCCATCTCATCATCCATCGCAGCTTTCCACTTATCACAAAGTGCACTACGAACAGCCTCCGCATAACATTCCGGGTCACAACTATCTGTCAGCAACAAATAGTAATTTGAAGGAGTATACCTGTCAGGTGATCCACGCAATCTGCTGGATCTACGCAGCGGAATATCCGGTTCCGGAGTATGTGGTTCATCTTCAGTGACCCCCTGACCATGGTCATCATGAACCGTCCTGCTCCCACCCGAGTCTGGAATATCCACCACTACAACCTCCGGTTCCGAACTAATATCATTCGATGCCCCCTTTCTGTCCTTGTACAATACCTGTTCATTGAATACCACATCTCGACTACGAATAATTTTATGGTTTTGGTCATCCCAAAACTTATACCCGAAGTCATCCCCGCCATACCCAATAAACGTACATTTCACAGATTTTTGCATCTAACTTAGTTCTATCAGCAGAGTCAATATGAACATATGAAACGCAGCCAAATATGCGAAGAAAGGACAGATTTACCTGCTTACCACTCCATGCTTCCTCTGGAATTCCATTCCCCAATGGTACCGATGGTCCCCTATTGATCAAGAAAGCAGCCGTGTCAACCGCATATGCCCAGAACGTCTTCGGAAGTCCACACTTCAACCTCATACTTCTAGCCCGCTCGTTCAAAGTCCTGTTCATCCTCTCTGCAACCCCGTTGTGTTGTGGTGTGCCCTTTGGAGTCTTCTCCATGCGAATGCCATTCGCTGCACAATATTCCTTGAACTCCCCGGGCTCATACTCCCCTCCGTTATCTGACCTCAAGCACTTAAGCTTAAGTCCCGTCTGATTCTCCACCAAAGCCTTCCATTTCTTAAACACCTCGAATGCCTCATCTTTGTGTTTCAAGAAATAAACCCAGACTTTCCTTGTCGAATCATCAATGAACGACATGTAATATGACGCACCACCCAGAGAAGTTACCGGGGCCGGCCCCCACAAATCCGTGTGGACCAAATCCAACTTTGCTTCCCTCAAAGCCCTACATGTCCTCGAGAAATTACTCCTCGCCTGTTTGCCAAACACACAATCTTCGCAGATCCCCACGTCGACTGTCTTCAAACCCGGTAGTCTTCCCTTTGAGCAAAGTACTTTCATCCCCTTCTCACTCATGTGACCCAATCGACAGTGCCACAAACCCGTATCACCCTTGGCTGACGCCACCGCGATACTATCCTTGGTGTTATTCGCCAAATACAATGTCCCCTCTTTATTACCCCGAGCGATCTCCAAATCCTCCTTGGTAATAACCCAGTTCCTGCAGCCAAAAGTTACCTTGTAACCTTCTTCATCCAACTGCCCAACTGAAAGCAGGTTCTTTTTCAAACCCGGAATGTGTCTGACCCCGTGTAGATGTAAGACCTTCCCGTCCGATGCTCCTATTCTGACATCCCCCTTCCCATTGATTTCCAAAGGCTCGCCATCCGCCAGATAGACCTTACCGAAATCACCGGAAGTATAATTCTCCATCTCTTCTGCATGCCCGCAAGAGTGGAATGATGCCCCGAATCCAGCACCCATGATTCTAGTGCACTACTAACACTCAGAACCAGTACATCATCACCTTCGACTGTCACATTCACCGAATTGCCCCCACGATTGGGACAATCCTTCTTGTAGTGTCCTAACTCCTTGCAATGATAACACTGCACCGATCCTTTCGCAACCCTTGGTTTATCTCTGATCTCCACGGCCTTGCCCTTACCACCCACTACGTTTTCCCTTGATTCAGTTCTCCCTTTATTGCTAGTACCCGGCCTTCCCCTGCTAGTAGTAGCTAAGACCGATACCGAAATAGACGATGTCCCCAATTTCTTCAAACGATTTTCCTCGCCCAACAAGAAGTCTTTAACATCATCATACTTCAATTTGTTCTTACCCGCTGAAGCATTGATCGCTGTCACCGTCCCGCTCCAACTTCCTGGTAAAGACGCTAGCAATAAGCACGCATGAACCTCATCATCAAACATAATATCCAACGCAGTCAATGAGTCTATAACATCCATAAACTCATCGATGTGTTTAGCTAAGGATCCTCCCTCTTGCATCTTGAGACTACCCATCTTGCGTATCTAATCAACCTTGTTTGCAGCAGATGGAGTTTCAAATCTCTCAGTAAGATAATCCAATAGCTCCTTTGTGGTCTTCGCCTTCTTGGTAGTCTTCGCGATCCACTTTGACAAAGTAGATATAACCACCCCTAGGGCTTTCCGATCCATGAGATCCCAATCTTCTTGCTTTTCTCCTTCCGGTTTGACACCCTTTAGAGGCTTATAGAGATCTTTGTTGTACAAGAGATCCTCTATTTGCATCCTCCAAAACCCGTAGTCAGACCCATCGAATTTCTCCACCGCTTGTTTATCCTTGCCCATTCTTGATTGCTTGACAAACCCCAATCGTCCGATAAACCAATCGATCGATTGACCCTGATCTCCAACCAGAGCTCTTGATACCAGTTGTTGTGGATATGGCCGTCCACTACCCAAGCAAATCGCAAGAACAATAAAAGCACACAAACAAAGCACAAGAAATCAAAGCAAGAAAAGACACAGAAATTGTTTACCCAGTTCGTCAATATGTTTGACTACGTCTGGGGGCACTACCAAGCCAGGATCTTGCACTATAATATTTTATCTTGAAGTTACAATGAGTTTAGGGGCGGAACTTTACTTAAATATGTGCCCAGGAATACAAACCTAACCCTAGATGGACAAAGGAACCCGAAAATTGGCCTAAAAACGGACCCGGAATTTTCCCATCCCGACAAGTGGGCGGTCGCCCATATTGGTCCTGGGCGGTCGCCCATAAAGCTGCTCCTCCGGACGAACCAACTGATTAAGTGGGCGGTCGCCCACCATCACCTTGGGCGGCCGCCCAGAGCAACAGTCCCTCCGACGATTTTCTTCCTCTTTGCTCCGAAGTCTAGTCCCGGTTGGTCCTCTATTCCAACACAGCACAGATCTTTGTCCACCATCCTGATCGCCACATAAGCATTATCATCCAATAAATGCAACCTGTTACACAATAGGTTAACTGCATTGCAGCTTCCCTAATCAACCCTGGCATGCCCCTTAAATGCAAGTGAAGTCCCGATGCCAAGAGTTGCAAGTGAGAATACCTAAAAATCATCAATGATATTATGAATTTTTTTCGTGAATTCTGGGAGCTTTCATACAAGTGATTTTCTAACAGGAGGATGATCAATTTTCGACCATTTGTGTCTATCTTGACGGAGGTTGTAAAATAGAAAACCCAAAAATAAAAGGAAAAATTGCATCCAAAGTCACCCAACTATTCGCGATGAGTGGTTTTGATCACTCAACTTTTTTTTTTGCATTTAGTAGCCTGAACTAATTTTTTTGTGCGTTCATGATCCACTATAACTAACGACATCCACTTTTGTTCGTTAAGTAGTCATATGCAATCCATATAACTAAATTTCAAAGGGCAAAATAGGAAAAATATGGCATATTAATCCATCTTCAACCTTCATTCCTATCTACCTCCGGCTGAAGTCCCACCCCACCCAAAACACCAAACCGTCTCCTGCAGATACAAAAGCTTTTCCTTTGCACTGTACCGTAACATATTACTTTGATGGAATCTTTTTAGAGAACCAAACCAGAAGTGACCCCAAAGAAACCGAGCAGCATTCTCCTCTGTAAAGTAACAACTCGATAAACTTATTAATAACTCCAAACACTAAATTGTTTCTCAATTGCCCCACTCTGTTTTGATAAGCAAAATGGTTTACACGTCAGACAAGGAGGAGAGCTAAAAGTTAATAAATTTGCACTAGAAAAGAAAAAGGGTAGAATTCAATTAGGAATGAATTCAATTTTGTAAAGTAAGTTAGCTTACTAGAGTTTGAAGATACGGAGGTCCGACCCAACGGCAACAGCAACGGATTGCTTGGAGGGGTGAACTGCAATCAGGGCTGGGGCCATTTCAGATTCAACATCCTGGTTTTGCCTCTCTTCTATGGCGGAGTCCTCGATTTTCAAGTAGCTCCAAAGCTTACGTTAATTTTAGGTTTATGTGCGGTGCTTCTTATTCTTTCAAATTCAACGGTTTTTAATAAATGGTGGGTATATAACTGTGATGACCCAAAAAAAAAAAATTCTAATTTTCATTTTGGACTTTAGTTATATTTATTAATAATGATTAGTGATAAGAAATTATTATTCTTGGGCTTTAGTTGGGTCAATTAAAAAGAACACCTGTTGGGTTATTAAGTATTGATTGCAGTTCAAGTATTTACTTTGGGCTTTAAGTTAATTGTAGTATTTAGGTAGTAGTGAATAATTGTTTGATTGGGCTGGTTAGGTAAGTAAAATAAGAGAATTGATTGGGCTTAACTTTAAATAAGGGTATAATTTGTTAAGTATATATACAGATGTATTACCCTAAACCTAGCTTAGAAAATCAAAAGCCAAAACAGTTCACCATCAAAGATTGTAAAGAATGGTTGAACGGCCAGAAGGACGGCACAGGGAGATGAAAATAAGCGGTGCTGGTCTTTAGGTAATTTTTGAATGCTTAAATATTTAGATGTTTATATATTTGGGTGATTAAAATATTTATAGTAATTTTGTTGTAGTAGGTTTCGATGAAAATAATAATAATAATCTAAAATGAATAAAAAGGAGAAGGGACGGATGATAGGTCAAGAAGTATGGTGTTTGTGTGAAGAGGAGAAGGTACTGGTTGTATGAGATAGAGTATTGTTGACTTGTTTCACTTTTGTAAATTTTTGTATTTTAAGTTTTCTTACAGCAAGTTTTGTAGAATCAATTTTACGTTTAGGTTTTAATGTTAGTAATTGATTTAAGTTGGTTAATAGGAGTATTGTCTAATATAGGATCTATGAATTTCAGATCACATCCTTGGGAATCAGTGTGTTGTTGAGAGCTTCTCGCGTCCATTTAAGGTAAGGGATCGTACATCATTTAGGTTATTGCTTCGCTATATTACCGTTTCAGTTATTAGGCTTCCGCATTATTTTTGGCGATGTACGTTCTTTTATACGGTTAAACTGACATTGTGTCAGTAATTTGCTTTGACTCCCTCGGTCACCGTCTTTTGATAATCTTTTGTTATTCGTTTGCTAAATTCGTATTATTTGTTGGCCCTTTGTTAATTCATTTGCTAAATTCGTATCCTTTGTTTGTCAATACGTGAAACCTTTTGTGAGCTTTTGAAATTCGTATTTCGTATAAAAAGAGTTTTGATGAGATAAGCTTTTGAAAACATTTTGTATCCTATCAATGAGCACATAAGTTAAACAACTCGTTACGGCGGGGTATATTTGATTTTGGCGTGAAAAGGCAACTTTGTTCACTACTCAAGAGGAGTGGTGGGGTGATCCGGATTCACTGTTTAGACCCTGCGGGATAATTTTGTGTGCTCTTCGGAGTATTTGTCCCTTCGGGGAATTTAGGTTTGAAAAGGTCATTAGACCACTTATGTGATCATGATATCTGTGAGGGGTTTCGTTATTTACGGCTGGTATGGGACGGTCATAAATAATTAGATCTCTCGAGTTAGTTTTGTTCAGTTATCAGTCCTTTGAAATTCTGAAATCTGTGAGTGGTTTAATTATTTATAGCTGGTATGGGACGGTTATAGATAACTAAATCATTCGAGTCATTTTGCATAAATTTGTCATCGTTTGGAATTCCATAATATCTGTGAGTAATTTAGTTATCTACAAACGGTATGGGACGGTTGTAGGTAATTAAATTACTCGAGCCTATTTTGTTAAATTTGTAAAACCTTTGAGATTTTGTGAAAAGCGTTTGAATTTCCTTTTTGATTTCGTACTCGTTGATATTCCTTCAGGTCAACTCCTCCTTAGTAACCGGAGGGGTTGTATATGAACTTACTGAGCTTTTGTTCGCTCACCCTTTCATTCTCTTTTTCTTCCAGGTAATAATAGAAAAGATTTGAGACAGTTGGAGAAGCATTAGCAAATGTTCGCGGAATATTTTAGATATGATTTTCAGGCTCTGTTATTGTATCTTTCGGGTTGTAGTAAGTGAGTTTGAGAATGTTATGTACAGATGTTTATGAAGAAAAATAATAATAGCAAAAGTGTTATTTAAGGGTGTTTTATGGTTTTAGAATTGTGAATGATGACGTGGCCGGACTTTTGGACCCGTAATGTTTGGGTCCGGATTTCGGGGCGTTACAATAACGTTGGGGGAAAACAACAAAGCTAGGTTGTGTGGGACGGTTTGGGGTTCGGGGTTGGGTGTGGCTTCAGCCGAGGGAAGAAGGGATGAAGGTTGAAGATGGATTAAAATGCTATAAATTTCCTATTTTGCCCTTTGAAATTTAGTCATGTGGATTACACATGACTACTTAACGAAAAAAAAGTAGATGCCGTTAGTTATAATGATCACGAACGCACAAAAAAATTAGTTCAAGCTACTAAATGCAAAAAATATGAGTTGAGTGATGAAATCCACTCTTCGCTAATAGTTGGATGACTTTTTGTGCAATTTTTCCAAAATAAAATTAAAAAAATAAAAACAAGGGGAAAATAGCATCCTCCATCCGGAAATAATCTCATTTTTGTTGTTACTATGAAGGTACTTTGAGCAATAATATAGGTTAATTTAATTATCCTCATGACTATTTAACACTTGTTATTAATACACCATTACAAATACTATTAATAACAATTTTTAGATGTTCATTAGGCTAATTAAATTAACTTAAAATTATTGCTCAAATTACCTTCGCAGTAACAACAAAAAAAATAGGAAAATCATTTCGGGATGTAGGGAGTACTTAGGAAGGGCACACAAATGTTATCTGTAGTCATTAACAGTTATTCCTCCATCAAAGTCAAGCACAAGGGGTTTATTTGAAAGAAATACATGACGTGGGAGTCTTTCGAAAACGGTGCTCACCTCATGGGCCTCTCATAGCTATCAACAAATTGTTTGATGAAGAAAGTCCAGCATTACCGCAGCAGCACAGGTCCAATAGAGACCGCTTTTGATATGCTGACAATTAGCAACTTCGAATACAAAATTAAAGTGCTGAACATACAAATATTCTAAGAGTCAATCTAGGTAAAAGACACCTTAGGTATAGAAAAACAAAAGCCGTTCCAAACAAGTTCATACCAAGATGCTACAGGAGCAGTGCTATGTAAACAACAACAACAAAGCTTTAGTCTCAAAATGATTTGGGGTCATCTAACATGAATCGTTATGATATGGTATCGTCAATAAAAAGAAATGAGGAAAAAAATAATTAAAAAACGTAAAACAAATATATTCCCTTCTTCTCTTTGATAGTCCCATTTGACTTTTGATGGTCAATACAAGTGAGCTTTGACCAAACATTAATGTCAAACTAATCATCCCAGTGAAATTCAAAAAATTGTAATTGACAAATCATTAAGTGAGTTATCAATAACAATTTTAAAAATTTTAATTGGGATGAACAGATTGACAATAATGATGGTCAAAGTGCATTTGTGTTGACCATCAAAAGTCAAATCAGACCATCTTTCCAGGATGGAAGGAGTATAATAATACCAAATAAATAAATTTTGTGTAGTCATACCTTACCCGGAAATGCTTCAGCAATTCGTCTCTAATCCAAAGCGTTCTCTTCCACCACCAAGAGTCGGACGATTTAGGAGCAACAGACCATACTGAAGACTTTTCCATGAAAGAATTTCTTTGAAACCCAACCATCCACTCTTCTTTGGTTGACAAAGACTTTTCCATGCTATGGGGCTTTTTTTTATCCCTGTACACCTATATTGAAGACCATAAAAGTTGCGTGCATATGATCTGTATTCATAACACCTTGAGGAAGGGAAAATAGTTGGGTCCAAAATCCTTGGATACTAAGCAGAACTGCTCATGACAGTGGTGAAACCAGAATTTAATTCGAAGGGGTTCAAAATTATGATATAGTGCTATTTTTTCCAAAATTAAAGGGTCTCAAAACTGCAAGAATTACTGTTTTAGTGGTAATTCGTTATATTTCCAAATTTAAAGGGGTTAAACATGTCATAATTTCAAAATCAAGGGGGTCGAATAACCCCCATTGACTATACTGTCTATACGTTCGCCACTGGCTCATCATCTTCTCCATCAAAGGCTGATATGCTGCTCTATGAAGCTGCGGTGTACTTAAAGGAACACTGAACATTGAAAAAAAAAATATACACCCGTAAAAAAAATTGCCTATGTTTGACTTTGAAAATGTTATGATCCGGTTATCAATTTGCAGGAAAGGGGAATACAAAATTTAGGAAGACGGATTTTAAGAGAATAGAAAAGAATAAGAAGAATTATGGGGGAAATGGGGAAGAACAAATTATGAGAGAGAATAGAGAGCAAGACGAAGAGAGATTTTGGAAATTTTGTGAATCATTTCATATCCTTCTCCATTAACGATTACACCTATAAATCGTGAACAAACGCACAAGGCTTCAACAACCATGGCTAAATACTAAAATGCCCTTAGCAAAGGACGAAACCACTAACGGCCATTACCTGCCTTTTACTCTTAAAAGACATCGTGCATCACTTAATCAAACGACACCGTAATACCAACTATTTAGCTATCTTAATCAAACGACCCGTATCTTTATAAGATGATAATGGTCTCAAGCATTGAAATGCGGAAAATTCAAAGAGATGACAGCCAGTCCTCCCATGTAGGATCTTCAGGAAGTGCGTTGGACCGTTGAGTGAGAACCTGAGCTCCTGGGCTGTTTCCCCTTTTATCAACCTTCTGTCTAAGATAGCGATAAGTACTATCAAGAACTGCCATGTCTCCACCGTAAGGCAATGAAGGGTTAGCAACCACCTTATCACGAATAGCGGGTTTCAAAAGTGAGACACGGAAGACACGATGGATCTTGGATGAAGGGGGAAGTGTGAATACCCCGTTCCGATGCACTAACGCATGGAAAGTTTCAAGAATAATTAATAAATTAAGTGATCGAAAAAAAAAATTAAGTGATCAAAAGGAAATATTCAAAGATAGCACTCAATTAACTGATTAAAAGGTTCTTTACTTTTGAGAGTCGTCACGCCGCTTTGATAAAGCCCAAAGCATTGAAAAAAGGCTATTGCATAAAAACTTAGGGTTCGGGGGTCAAGTAACGACAAGAGAAGAGTATGTAAGAATTCACTCCTATCCCCCATAGATTAGACTTTCTATCATGAACATGTGTGCATGTGTGTGTGTTGTTTTTAGAGGAATAGAAAGATGATACGGGATCATGCTTAAGGAAGAGGGAGAAAAAGAAAGTAAAATGATCAGGATTCTTAAATTACCACTCTGGACTTGTAGGGAAATCCTTTCTAACTTGGCGTGCAAGTCCTTTTTTCAATCATATCTGAACTCTGTTTAGTCCTAGATTTATGTTTATCCCAATAACTAATGATCAGGATTCTTAAACCACTAATCTGGACTTGTAGGGAAATCCTTTTTAAGGTCCTTTTCAGGTTTTAAATTCCTAATATGTCCATAACGTTCCGGGACTTATTAATTAACGAACTTTTTCAGGTCGGGTACTAACACGAAGGAGCAATTTGTATGCAACTTGGCCGATTCTCTCAATCACCAGACCATAAAACTTTGGTGAAAGTTTCAAGTACCTTCTTAAGGCTAATCAAGATTGCCTGTAAATAGTTGTAATTTGAGGTACACCCAATCACCAACTTGGAAATGCCTCTCACTTCTACCCTTTGTTAGCAAATTGTTTCATCTGTTTTGTGCATCAGCCAACAACTCCCTCATATTTTTCACCTGTTTGTCCCTACCTTCATAAATTCAGTAACAACTTCCACCTTAATATACTATTCCAAATGAAATAAGGCTTGAGGGGGTGGGTATCCATATAATGCTTCAAAGGGAGACATTTTTAATGTTGTATGAAAAGTTGGTGTTGTATCACCATTCTGTCATGGTTAACCGGCCCACTGGTTAGGCTTGGAACTAGTGGCTGACCTCAAATAGTGTTCAAGGCATCTATTTGATCTCTCAGTTTGGCCGTTTGGATGGTAGGGTATGCTTAAGTTTAAGGAAGTGCCCAATAAAGTGAATGAGGGTTGCAAAAATTGACTGAGAAAGATCTTGTCATTATCACTAGTAATGGTAAGGTACTTATAGATATGATCGAAGAAAGTTTTGGCAACAATGTAAGCAGTATAGGGTTGCTTCAAGGGAATAACGTGACCATACTTAGTGAATCTATTAACAACCACTAAGATGGAATCCCAATTCTGAGATTGAGGCAAACCTTAATATGCATGAGAGTAATCCTGGTGGATGGATAATTTCAGTTTTGTGTTGTTGGCAGACTTCAAAAGGAGCAATCCATCTTGAACATCCTTCTTCAAGCCAGGCCGATAGAAGTATTGAGAAATTCTTTTGGTTGTGCCTTGAATGCCAAAGTGACCACCTAATGGAGGGACTCCTTAACAATCATTTCTCGTAATCCTCCACCTTGTCCTCCCACCAGCTTCCCTTGATATCTCAGTAAGACATTTTTCACTGAGTAATCTGGAAAATCATTAGCATTAATGACTAATTCTTCCATTATTTTTTAAAATTTCTGAGTCCCCTTCCATACTAGCCATTACCTTCACAACCCAATTAGCATGTACCACAGTGATGGCATTACACTCAGCCCTTATGTGTTCTTCATAAACCCTTGAGAGAGGGCATTTGCTACTTTGTTTTCCACTCCCTTTCGTATAAGTTATCACATAATCAAAAATCCCGAGCTTTGAAATCCATTTTTGTTGCAGGGTACTTGTTACCTTTTGATCCATAAGGTGCTTTAAGCATTTTATAGTCTGTCTTTATCTGCAATTGTTGCCCATACATGTAATGTCTCCACTGCAAGTAGAATTGCCAGAAATTCTTTCTCATAGGTGGAAAGCCACAAGTACTTAGGACTTAAAGCTTTACTTATGAAGGCAATACGTCTATTTTCTTGCATTAGTACAACGGGTATCCCACTATGACAAGTATCTATCACCCAAATGAATGAAGGTCTTGTTGAAATCTAGCATAGTCAGACTGGAGTAGTAGTCATGGATTGTTTGAGTGACTTGAAAGCTTTTTCAGCCTCATCACTCCACTGGAATGAGTTCTTCTGAAGTAGCCTAGTCAAAGGCTTGCTGATTAGGCTATAATTCCTAATAAACCTTTTGTGGTATCCGGTCAATCCTAGGAAAACCCTTAACCCTCTAAATGTAGTTGGGTGGGCCAAGAAACCATGATTTCAATCTTGGTAGGGGCTTGTCACTATATAACCCAAATACTCTACTTTTTCCTTCCAAAAAGTACACTTACTTTTTTTTTACACATATATGTGTTGTCTCAACCTCTCTAAAGTTTGTCTCAAGTGCTTTACATGACTCTCCATGGCAGAACTATAAATGAGTATATCATCAAAGAAGACGAGGAGATTTTTTCTTAGAAAATCCTTGAAGACTGTATTTATCAAAGCTTGAAAAGTTGTTGGAGCATTGATAAGGTCATAAGGCCAAAGGGCATGGCCTTGAATTCATAGTGGCCACTATGGGTTCTAAATGTTGTCTTACTGATATCCACGTGCTTGATTCTTATTTGGTGATAGACTGACCCGAGATCAAGCTTAATGAAATACTTCGATCCATGTAACTCATCCAATAATTCATCAATAACTGGAATGGGAAATTTGTCTTTTATAGTCAGGTGGTTTAATTTGCTACAATCAATGCATATCCTCCAAGTGTCATCCTTCTTCTTGACCAACAAAACAGGTGAAGCAAAAAGGGTTATAGCTATGCTTGTTGACCCTAATGGCTAGCAATTCATTCACAATTCTTTCTGTCTCATTCTTATGGAAATAGGGGCACCTGTAAGGCCTTTTGTTCATTAATTGACTACCAGGCTTGAGTGGGTTCCATGGTCAAATTCTGACAGGTGGGAGTCCTTTTGGTTTAGTGAAGGCGTCAGGATATTTATTAATATGGGCTTTAACATCAGGATGTATGGACTCTTCTTCTTGTACCAATGTCATTGAATAAAGTTGCACTACATGAAGTCAAATTCTGTCTAAACCCTGTACTCGTTGACAGAGATGCAAGAGATACCCATATCACCTTCGTTCCCATCATCTTTTTCAATCATACCAGTATAATTATCCAATGTGTCATGCGATTCTTCTTCTTCTTCCTCCACATCTTCAAATTCAATCATGAATAATTGCTTAGACTTGCATTTACGATCAGGTTTATACACTTCCTCCGTATATTCAAATTTCTTCTTCCTCCTAGCAATACTGATAGCAAGTATGAGGGTCTTTGGAAATTGAGATTGAACCCTATACCCCTATAAAATTCTTAACATAAAACTTTTCAACTAATTCAGGGTTCCCACTCGCTGTAACTTAGAGAATTCGGCTTCAACGTTCTCATAAGGTTGGGGACCAAATCTAGTGGCTACCACATGAGTGAAATCATCGCAATCTAACATATCAATTTCCTCACTATAGTTTCGGTGCCAATACTCAACACTACCCTCAAAACGCATAGTTGCCCAACTCCAACCTATCATGTAATGGAACAGTTCTATATTTGAAAATTCCATACTCCCTCCGTCCCTAAATGAATGTCTGAAATCGATATTGATCAAGAGTAATTCGGGACATTCATTTTGGGACAGAGGTAGTAGCACTTACGGATCTACCCTCCATGATCTACACCACTAAACTTTGGGAACTCGAGTTTCAAATGCTTCTTATACGAATCATTCACATCGCTATTAAAACCAGCTTCATACCTGTTGTTAGGGATTTCTCCAGTGACTCTTCAACATCAATTTTCTCCACCTTCACATGATTGCTCTGGTTCCCTTTAATATTCCTTGAGTTAGGTGCAGCTCCTAAGATCGACTAAAAGACCTCCGAACTCTTACCCACACCATCCATCACCTCTTTACCAGAAATCATTCGTTGCATACTAGCCATCATTGCATTGATCTTCTCGAACCCCGTATCCATTGATCCTTTCATTTCCACCATTTGCCCTTGCAGTTCCTCTCGAGTCTCCATAACGGATGCTTTTGTGTTGAGGGCCAAACTCTTGATGTTCCCATCACATGCCTTGAGGTTGTTCTCCATTGTTTGGACTCTAGTGTCCGCCATTTTTTTCAGGCTATTCTGATGGATCGAAATAGCTCTGATATCAAGTTGTTATGATCCGGGTATCAATTTATGCAGAAAATGGAAATACGAAAAAATTAAGAAGAAGGATTTTAGATCAGAAAAGATTAAGAAGAATTTAGGAAGAATTATTGGGGAAATGGGGAAAAACAGGTTAGGAGAAAGAATGGAGAGAATAGAGAGAAAGACGAAGAGAGATTTGGGAAATTTCGTTAATCATTTCATGTCCTTCTCCATTAACGATTACATTACACCTATAAATCGTGAACAAACTCAACTGGCTTCAACAAATATAGCTAAATACTAAAAATCCCTTAACAAAGAAACCAATAACGGCCATTACCTGTCTTTTACTCGTAAAAGACATCATCGTTACTTAATCAAACGACACTGTAATACCAACTATTTAACCATCTTACTTATTCAAACAACATTGTACCATTATAAGATGATAAGGGTCATACCTAACTAATACCCATAATGTAACATAAGATTGAACTCTTTACATGAAACAAAGTGAGTAGATGCTTAATAAGAGTATGTTAAGCTTTGACATCGTTTGTATGTCCCCAAGCAAGGATAGACTAGACATGGTGAAGATATACTCCCATACAAGAATTCTTTTAACAAAACTTGGCTCTTTTTGAGACAACTATATAACTTTGTGCAGCAAAATAAAATATCCAAAAGACATTACTAGGACATGATGGTTGCGAAAGGTAAATTTATGAAAGATAAATGCTTATTTACTTAAAAGATAATTATACAACTGGACACTCATTTTGGGAGGGAAGAAGTGATATAAAAAGACATCAGCTTCTTTTAATCATGAAAGCCCATTTTCATGAATCACATAAGCCACTCTTTCATCTAGCTCTTACAAAAAAAAAAAACTGAAGGCTAGTGAAATTATATGGTTTATAACAAAAAAATCACCAAGAAGGTGGAGGAATGAAAAGAACCTGTAGCAAATCATTTCCATAGCTTTGTTGCTCTTCTTGAATTTTCCTAGCAGAAACCACAGCAGAACGACTACACCAACTTATTTCAATCGATTGCAATGTGGGTATTTCGCCCAATTCTGACGGGATCTCCTCAAGCTTTTCACATCCGTGCAGCACAAGTCGTTGAAGAACCGGAAAATCGTACTGGGAAGCTTCCCATTCCTCAATATCCATGCATTTTAATCTCAAATATTTGAGTTGAAGAAATCCCCCTTCACTTGTTTCCCACCGGGGCCCATAGCAGCCGAAATATTCTAACTTAAGCGCCTCCAGATTGGGTAGCGTTCCAATAATCAACATCTCACTCCAATCCAAATAAGTACATGATAAAGTCAACCGCTTAAGATTTTGTGGGAAGTTTACTTCTCCAAGTCTTCCCGGGTGAATATTACACCTCAGGCCATTACTGCAACAAGCCTTTAAACGGATTTTCCAATATGACCCATTCCAAATTTGAGCAGCAGTCATATTGGACAATTTCAGTGATTCTAGGCAATTCAAGAAACTGATATCTGGAAACCAAAACTTCCCATTTGATGTGAAATTACCACAAAGTCCCAGTTTCCGAAGATATGGAGTCTTCGCTAGCAGAACCTGGCATTCCCGTGAAGGACATACTTGTGAGAGTGTTTGTAAGTTATCCAAAACTAAGCAGTCACCATCTGAGAATTTTAATATATGATTTTTCCCTGATATACACAGATGCCTAAGTCTTACCATTTTCCAAATTTCTCGCCGTATGTGAATCCCTGTGCTATCTGATAAGGAAAGAGTTTCAAGGTTACAGAGTTTGGATATGGATGCAGGTGGACTTAGGTATTTACCTCGAAGTGCCAAGTACCTTAAAAGAGTTAGTTGTGTGATTTTATTGGGAAAAGTTGGAATACTGAGAGTTGATAAATCCAAAACCTTAAGAAGTTTGAATTCTTCAAACATGGATGGTAGTTTGTCCTTAGACAAAAGGCTATGCTTCGAGGAAAAACACAAGAAAGATTGAATATGTGAGGCAAATGGCTTGAAAGAAAGATGATCAAACACCCTTGAATGGACGGATAAGCGTTTTTTGTTACTTGATTCCGGAACCCAAGAAGATGATGAAACTAGCTCAACCTCTTGATTCTGCAGCAGAGATGTCTTTTTCTTCTCTTTTCGGAAACCCAAACAATATGATAGCTTTAGGAAACAAGAATAGAAGCATGAATTATGTTGCATATATCTAGTCCTTGAAGGAGAAGAAACGCTTTCATTATCATAATACCATTCCCGATCCATTTCTCCTTCAGCTTTCTCGATCAAGCATAAATCAGAGGCAAGGAAATTGAATTTATTAGCTCTCCTCAAACATAAATCGCGAAGTAGATCATGGACGCGAAACGTTCTAGGCCCGCCAGTAGACTTTCTTTTGGCAATCAATACTAAACTTCTATCCACAAGATCCACCAAATATTCTTCTGCAATTTCCTCCAAGCTCTTATTCACATCCTGTTCAATAAATCCCTCTGCAATCCACAACCATATCAACTTTCTTATAGGGATTTCGTAGTCTTCTGGGAATGCTCCAAAATAGAGGAAACACGGCTTTAAGTGTTCCGGCAGGTGGTTATAACTCAGATCTAATGTATGGATACACTGTTCTGAGTCCCCAACCACAAATGAACTTACACTTTCTGCAACTTGCTTCCACCATTCTTTCTTCTTCTCCTTCTTCGCAAGAAGTCCGCCTAAAACAACTATTGTGAGTGGCAACCCGTGACAGTAATCTGCAATACGCTTTCCAGTTTCGACCAACTCCTGAGGGCAACATTCTCCCATAAATACTTTTTGTTGTAAAAGAAGCCAACTTTCATCATTTGTCAAAAATCGAAGAAAATGAGGAGGTTTCTCAGGTTCAGCACGAAAAGCGACTTCTTTAATCCTAGTGGTAAACAAAATTTTACTACCATTATTGTCGTTTGGAAATAATCTCCGCAAGTCATCCCAATCCGTGAAATTCCATATATCATCAACCACAATGAGATACCTATTACCTTTCAAGTTTCGATATAGCTTTTCACCCAATTTGTCATCACCAGTGGTTTGAAATTCTTTCTTCTTCGGAGTAAGAGAACTCAAAATCCGACGTAGAAAATCCTCCTTTTGATATACTTGAGAAGCGTAGCTCCAGCCACGAATACAGAAATGATGCACAATGAGAGGATCATTGTACAACCTTCTCGCGAGAGTTGTCTTACCCAAGCCAGCCATGCCAACAATGGAGATGACTTCCAGCTGCTTAGATAAATCAGCTGTAAGTCTATCCTTTAAGGTCTCTACTTCTTGGTCAAACCCGATCATAGTGTGATAATCAACATTAGGCACATTTGCTTTTAATAGATTTCCATTAGGAATCATTTTATTCTCCCAACTCTCCTCTGCGATCTGCTCCATCTCTTTTACTGCAGCCTAGAATAAATGAAACAACTTATTGAGTTTGTTTTCTGCTTTCCTTTTATGAGTAACCAACACAATTTTGTTAAACTGTACCAAAAACATCAATAAACCAAGGTTCTAAAAAGCGCTAGGTGGTCGCTAGGCTCTGTAGCTGGGCCTAGCACCTAGGCGGGGCCTGGACGGGATCTAGGCGGGGCCGAGAATTCAGACATAGTTATAATATCCTAGGCGGGACCAAGGCGTTTCATGAACGCCTAGCGCCTAGGCGGGGCCTAAGCGGCCTACGCGAGCGGCTTTTAGTACACTGATATAAACCTCAAACATCAACCATTACAAGAACCACTGCAACAACATATTACAACAAACGCCAAAAATGTTCTCAACAAGACCAATGCAGGAACCCCTAGAGCAATAGCATAAAAAAAACACAATAAGAACTCAAATTAGCTACACTTACCGGAATGGAGTTAATTTCTGAGGGCATGTACAAGAAAGAGTTTCGCTAACTTATTGGGTTTATGTAATGTAACAACCCGAGTCAGAAAACCCGGTTGCTACAAAAGCACCGGGCCACCACTGAGCACAAGCCTCTTGCGTGAACAGGCCCACCCAAAAGTCCATGAATATTGTTGGTGTCCAGAGGGAATAGATGACCTCTTATCAATCACAATACCTCGCTGAGCACAAGCACATTGGGTGAACACGCCCACCATATGCCCACCTAAAAGTATGTTCCTGACGTTGGAGACGAATAGTAGATGGTGTCACTTATCAATAAGAAAAACAAAGCACTTGTCCAATTGATGTGGGATTGGTGTCTAAAATTTTGTCTATCCACCACATCTTGGGAAAAAGGGCAGGGTAGTGAGGGTAATGCTCTACTTTACATACTACTCCTAAATACACCCCCAAGTAACCAAGAACTAGTAAAGAGACCAATGGTTACTTTTGGACATGAATAGTACTTAATGATCAATGTAGGCAAGGATCTTTGAAATAATAATCTTTCACAAACACAAATAAAGAGTCACAAAAACAGTTTTAAAATTTGAAGCAAAACAAATTATTGTACATAATTTTAATGTATCATTAATGCTAAAATATTCGTATATTCTAGGAGAATACTCCCACCGTCCCACCTCACTTGAGACCTAAGAGGTGGGCACAATAACTAAGAAAAAAAATAAAATAAAGAAAACTTGTGGTAGAAAATGAACAGAGAGAATGAGTGAGGTAAATAGTAGTGTTGGTTGAATAAATTGAGCTGTGTGAGATGAAGAGAGAGAATGTGTGGTGGGGTAGATTCAATATAAAATTATTAAAAGTTGGCTATTTTGGGAAGGTCTCAAGTGAGCTGGGACGGACTAAAATGGAAATAAGTCTCAAGTGAGTTGGGACGGAGGGGGTATATGCTTTTGACATCAACTTGTTAGTTATGTTAAGATGACCGAGAAGCTATCACGTGTTTTAAGCGATTGCATCCCAAAAACAGTTAAATGGTATGAAGTGTTGAAAAAAAAAACAGTCCACTAAATATTATGCACTGAATCCTTCAACCTTTATTTATAAAGTCTGGATCATATTCCTGTGATACTAACCAGCATTTATTTTAACAGTTTCACAGGTTCAAGATGACAAGGCCTCAAATAATGTGGGAGAGGGTGCGGGAAGTTACTTAGCAAAATCACTATTCTTCACATGATCAGAAAACTAAAATGAAATTTAAACAGTATCTTAAACCTCAAATGTCAGTAATCATTAAATATAATTACAAATAATCCAGTAAGTTAGTACCGAGAATTCCAACAGTTGGAACAAATAATCCCAGTTTGAAATGAGCACACAATACATACTAAAATGCAAATTTAAACAGTATCTTAAATCTCAAAACTACAATCTAATTACACTTTCAGCAACATCACAGGAAATTAAACTACTGACAGACTAACTTAATCAGTTAATTGAGCAAATTCCACTTAATGAACATAAAAACACAATTTCCAGTTTCTTCAAACTTATCACTCAGCTAAAACAATGAAATCAATAGAAATTGTATATAGTTGCATGATTAATGGAGTCAGAAAACTCACAGTGGTAATTGCCGATTATTGATTACACTAACTGAAGGTGGAGAAGAAATGAATGCAGAGTGGTTGAATACGGAGAAAAAAATTGGGGTTTCACACTGAATTTTCTCGAGAGGGGAAAAAAAAAATCATTGTTGTTGTTAAAGTCTACGAAAAGGATGAACGGGAGGAAGATGCATGGATGGTGATGGGGGCGACCTCAGCGTCGTCAAAAAGGTGTTATGATGGTGTCGATCCCTTCCAATTTTTTTCTTTCCTTTCCCATTGTGGCTCTGCGGGTCCGCTCCCGAGTTTTAAAGGGAGCTTTGGACCCTAGCCCCTTGGTGAGATCAAAATTCCACGAAAACCCATAGTTAAATCAAAAGCTTAAGTAAACTCATTCATGCTTAAAAGATGTATTTACCCTTAGGAGTTGAATCTCACTTTTTTGATCAAATGTCAGTCAAACTATTACAACTAACGTATAAGACATGCTCTACACTTATAATTAGAGTATAAAAGTCTTTTTTTTTTCACTTTTTCCAACTTTTAATAAAAAATAAATAATATGTTTTGGTCAAATCCGGTCAAACTCTTATAACTAACGTATAAGACCTGCTCTACTCTTATAACTAGAGCATAAAAGTCAATTTTTTCACTTTTTCCAACTTTTAATAAAGGGTTAATGACAATTTAGACCCTGAAATATAGTATCACCCTTCCAATCGAACCTTGAGAGTCTTTTTACGCCAATTTAAGCCTTGAGGTAAAAAATGTTCGCCACGTTAGGCCTTTTTAACGATTTTCGTCAGAAAAGTCAGTTAAAAGACCTAAATGAAAAGTTTAAACCTTGTAAGGCTAAAAATCAAAATAATTATTTTTTATGCCAAAAATCAAAATAACTATTAAAATATTGAATAAAAGGGTTTTAAAATTATTTTGAAAATATTAAGTAATAAAAAATAAAGAGAATCAATAAATAAATTTTATTTTATTTTATAAACATAATAAATCTTTTTGCACATGTACCAAAAAAGATTTCATCAAAAAGAAGTCATCAAATAAATTAAGGCATTAAAGTATTTATTTTTTATCACCCACTCAATTTATAATTTTCTTTTATTCAATATTTATTATTGATATTAAATTAATAAGAAAACAATTTTTTGAAAAAGAAATATTAAATACTCCCTCCTTCCCAAACTTTTGGTTACTAATTTCCTTTTTGGGCGTCCCATACTTTTGGTTACTTACCCAAAATGCTCAATTTTCTCTTTCCTTCCCACTCACAACAACTATCCACTATCTCATTTTCTCTCTCATTCTCACTCACACCACCTATTTTTTTCTTAATATTCGCGCATTCAATTTTGGTAACCAAATGTTTGGGATGGAGGGAGTATAAGACAAATTTATCAATCTTCCCTTTTTACCCTTTTATTCAACATTTTAATAATTATTTTGATTTTCGGCATAAAAATAAATATTTTGATTTTTAGCCTTACAAAGTTTAAACTTTTCATTTAGGTCCTTTAACTGACTTTTCTGACGAAAACCGTCAAAAAGGCCTAACGTGGCGAACATTTTTTACCTCAAGGCCTAAATTGGCGAAAATAGACACTCAAGGTTCGATTGGAAGGGTGGTACTATACTTCAGGGTCTAAATTATCATTAACCCTTTAATAAAATAAATAATATTTTTTGGTCAAATGTGGTCAAACTTTTATAACTGACGTATAAGACCTGCTCTACTCTTATAATTAGAGTATAAGAGTCATTTTTTTCACTTTTTTTCAACTTTTAATTAAAAAAAATTGGTCAAATTCGGTCAAACTCTTATAACTAACGTATAAGATCAGTTCTACTCTTATAATTAGAGTATAAGAGTCAATTTTTTCACTTTTTCCAACTTTCAAATAAATAAATAAATAAATAATATTTTTTGGTCAAATGTTGTCAAACTCTTATAATCGACGTATAAGACCTGCTCAACTCTTATAATTAGAGTATAAGAGAATATTTTTTTTTCACTTTTTCCAACTTTTAATAAAAAAAATAATAATAATATATTTTGATCAAATCTGGTCAAACTCTTATAACTAACGTATAAGACCTGCTCTACTCTTATAATTAGACTATAAGAGTCATTTTTTTCACTTTTTCCAACTTTTAATAAAAAAAATAAATAATATTTTTTGTCAAAATCTGGTCAAACTCTTATAACTGACATATAAAACCAGTTCTCCTCTTATAATTAGAGTATGAGAATCAATTTTTTCACTTTTTTATTTTTAATAAAAAAATAATTAATATTATTTGGTCAAATCAAGTCAAACTCTTATAACTAACGTATAAGACCTGTTCTCCTCTTATAATTAGAGTATAAGAGTCAAAAAAAAAATTCACTTTTTCCAACTTTTAATTAAAAAAAATAAATATTTTTTTGTCAAATCTGGTCAAACTATTATAACTAACGTATAAGACCTACTCTACTCTTATAATTAGAGTATATGAGTCAATTTGTTTTTCATTTTTTCCAACTTTTAATAAAAAAAAAAAATACTCCCTCCATCCCATTTGAAGCTTCATCTTTTACCCAAATGGGTGTCCCGTTAAAAACTTCATCCTTTCCTTAAATGGTAAAAAATGTAGGCCCCACTTGTCATACCCACTCACTTCTTCCTCTCACATACTTAAATTATGGGGTCAAATTGTAGGTCCCACTTGTCATACCCACTAACATTTTCCCTCTCACAACCCTTCTTACACACATCACTTTTCTTAATTTGTGTGCCATCACCAAAATAGTGAAGCTTCAAATGGGACGGATGGAGTAATATTTTTGGTCAAGTCTGGTCAATCTCTTATAACTGACGTATAATACCAGTTCTACTCTTATAATTAGAGTATAAAAGTCAATTTTTTTCAAATTTTTAAACTTTTATTAAATAAATAAATAATATTATTTGGTCAAATGTCAGTCAAACTCTTATAACTAACGTATGAAACCTGCTCTACTCTTATAATTAGAGTATAAGAGTCATTTTTTTTTTACTTTTTCCAACTTTTTATAAAAATAAATAAATAATATTTTTGGTCAAATCCGGTCAAACTCCTATAACTAAGGTATAAGACCAGTTAGAATATATGAAATATCCAGTAAGAGGCAACTAATAATGCATAAATACATGAAAACAAACAAGGGACTGGAAAAGAGAAAGTTAACTCTCCTGTCTTTTAGAAAGTGAATGGGGAAAAATAAATGCAGTTAATTCCAATATTTATAACGCATTTACTCACCCTTACTGTTTATTCACTCCTTCTGTCCACTTCCTAGAAAATTTACAACAAAAGGAAAAGGTTGAAGAAATTGGTAACTGGTAAATATTCTAGTCACTGTTGGGTTTCCTTAGAACATGCGCAACGGAATTAAGCATTTAAATTTTTTAGAAACCTAAAGCCCATAGATCAATTCATATGATTATATCAAATACATGCATAATGAATACTAGAATACTAGCCCTTGATGCCTTTGAACTTGCAACCTTGAAACTTGGTTGAGATTAGAAAGCTTGATCACGAACAAAATCAGGAACACGAACTTTGAAGATGATAAGCTTCACCCTCTATCGGCATCCACACCACGAACAAATATCAAGAAACATTTGATCTTGGTTGCTAGACCAATTGTGAAACACGCTTTCACAATGTAAGAACTATATGGAATTCTTATGTTTGTGTATTCTTGTTCTTCAATCTAGGGATCTCTTAGAACAAGAAAATAGTCTCTCAAACACTTTGGAGGCTCTCACAAAGTCATCACAATGATATGGACTGATTGGGGGAAACTAGAGGCTGTTTATATACTTGTTACACCTATTCCAAATAGGTAACAAGTGTCTAAACCCGCAAGAAAACGGAATAGGAATGTCCCAGGCCGAAACCGACTAGGTCCGCCCGGGTACACAAAGGGGTCCGACCGGGTACTTTACCTGGTCCGCCCGGATCACAGGAGGTCCGCCCGGGGCCTTTATCAGGTCCGCCCGGACCCTCCTGTTTTCCAGACTTTCTTGCTTTTCTCCTCTAAGTTCCCAAAATCCCCCAAAGGTCCTTTCGACCCAAATTCCAATTAAGTCCTTTTAGATTCGTTCTATTTGTGTGTGACCCTATAGGATTACACTAAGTTGGCAATGGGTTCAATCATAAACCCATAAGATATGATTAGGTTCTAGCAAACCGTTATACCTACCCAAATAGTGTAACTATATACAAGTTCGCATTCCTTCATAGAACATGTCACAATCCTTTTTCCACGATGTCATTGAACACAAGTCATGGTCAACAAGTCAACTTGTATTGTTCAATACTTTCTCGATGCCGAATATGTTGATAATCCAAATGACAATGATCCAATCAATTCATTTGAGTTTTGCTAAACATTTCATCAACATCATTCTACGAGGGGGCCAAGCTTGAGATCTCTCCGAAGAGGGACAAATTCATTTAGCTTATTATTCTTCCCTACATGAATCCGATTATGCCAATCATACCCTTTATAACTACCTGGTTAAAGGTAGCGTTTGAATATGTCAAACATAATGTTCATCAAGTGGAAGACTATAATAACTTCATGTCTAAGGATTCAAATGACATAACTAATATGAGATTTACATATGACATAGACCATGATATAAATCTCATAGAGCGGGTCATGTCCAGTCCCTTGTTCTCTAACAAGTACCCATAAATCTAACATGATCATCCCATGGTCATTTAGTCTTTATGCTAGTGCTTCATAAGCTCTAGGGACGGAGATTATTATAAGTAAACATGAACAACAATAATAATCAAAACATTTCTTTATGAATAAAATGATAATATATACAACGTTTTACAAACGTGCCTAGGGCACCAACACTAACAATCTCCCACTTGCCCTAGGCCCAATCTGCCATGTATCTAATACCAATGGACCTAACATGACCATCATGTTTAGCTTGTTGAAGTCCCTTTGTTAGCGGGTCCGCAACGTTATCATCAGTAGGTACTCTGCATATATTAACGTCTCCCCTATCCATGATTTCTCGAATGATATGGAAATGTCTGAGTATGTATTTGGATTTCTGATGTGCCCTTGGTTCCTTTGCTTGAGCAATAGCACCATTATTATCATAATAAAGGTCTGTTGGATTAGCAATACTAGGAACCACTTCAAGTTCACCAATGAACTTCTTAATCCAAATAGCTTCCTTTGCAGCATCCGATGCAGCAATATACTCAGCTTCAGTTGTAGAATCAGCGACTGTACTCTGCTTGGAACTCTTCCAGCTAACATCTCCACCATTTAACATGAACACAAAACCCGATTGCGATCGACTGTCATCTTTATCGGTTTGGAATCTTGCATCCTGTGAGAGCCCGCGCTCGAAGGCCGCCCCGAAATGATCGCTCGCGAGGGCGATTCGGGTTATGCCTCGTGCTAATGCGCTTTTGGAAATGCGCTCGGTTTCACACAAATGGTTTCCTCTAGAATTTTTAAAGAAATGCAAGAGTCTCCACATCACTTTATTTTAGGAAAAATGAATACAAAACCTTTTATTTTGAGAATGTGGGTTCGGGGGCTAAGTTACGAGAAGAGAAGGGGTTAGGCATTCTCCTCGCCCGTGATGGTCTCTAGCATGAATGCCTCTTAGATTTATTTTATGCCTTGTTTTATGCCTTAACAAAAGTAGTGATTTTATATACAAAGGAGTCTTCCTATTCTAGGTATGTTTGCTTAAACTCACAAATGAGAGCCGGTTTGGGTGGACTCTCACTTGGTTTTAAAAATGGTTTTGAGCATTCATATCAAGTAAAGAAAAGCACCAAAAGGGGTGGGGGGGATTATTATTTACAATGGTGAACAAATGGGAGACAAATCCCATGAAAAAAAAATAAATGTCCAAAATCCAAGTTTATGTCCAGTTTATGGACTGTTGTCCATTCTCCTTTGATGTACCTGTCTTAAAACTCATGAAATCTAGAAAGAAAAGGTAAGTACTTATTCCAAAAAATTTAAACATCAAACATGATTTTATGTTGATTTTAGGAGAATTTTATGATGTCTAAGCAAGCTATGCAAGATGAACTCATGAACAGTCAAAACAGGAAAAATGGTGCATACCCACAAAAGATCTAACATTGACATCATGAAAACATAGGAATTAGGGAAAACACAAAACATGAAACTTGTTCATAACATCTTGAATATTAAGTATACCAAGTTGAAAGTCCAGAAAGAAAGTTTAATCATGTCCAAATATCTCTGACATTTTAATGTCAGAACAGGAAACACATCAATCTGAGAACAAAGATTTGAAACAAAAAATAGAAAGAGCTACTTCTACTCATGGTAAAAATATGAAATTTGTATTATCATTTTCCTTTATCTGTGTAGAACAAAAACTCTTTTATAGATAAAGACCAAAGACCAGGTTTTTCGTGAGTAATGGAGGTGACAAGACAGATTGGTCTGGACTGGAGATCTTGCTGGACAGTCACATTATCATGAAAACAAGCATCAAAACCCAACCAAAGGAAGTGATATGGACATGAAACTTTGTGTGTGCAAATATATATATGTTAGTGACACAAAAATCATGGAAAATAACTTACTTAGCATGGCTTGTAGATGTTTCACATGGTAAAAGATAGATAGGGATAGATTTGGGGTTTTAGATTGAACGCATGTGAAGACCTTTGAAAACCTCCCCAAATCCACAAACATGGACATTAAACATGTAATATACCCAATATGTACAAGATATACAACAATAACAAGTGATGATAACTGAATATCAAGGGTATAAACATTCATTGATCAAGAACATGGCAAGAACATCAAATATTACATCTTTGGTTCAACAATGGAGGTCTAGCCTAACAAGTGGCTAGACCTCTTAACAAACTACATGAAGAGCTACATTTTACATATATGAAGATTACAATAAAGAGATTTACCTATGTTATGATTCCTTTGCTTCTAAGGAAAGACTTTTTGGTTGCTTTTCGAGAAGGTGTTTTGTGCTTGTGTTTGGATTGAGTTGTTTGGATGAGTGTTTGTTTGCTTGTTGTTTGTGAGTGTTTGAGGGGTGATATGATATTTTATTGGTGGTGTATTGGTGGTATGTGGACTGAGGTTGGGGAGGTGTAAGGTGAGTGTGTTGGATGATGGAGAGAAAGTGAGTGTTGCTCTTGTTGGTTGTGTGTGTGTTGTGTATGAATGGTGTGTGTTCTTCCTTGTTCTCTCTTGGTGTATCTCCTTGAAAATGGATCAATTGGGATGTAATAAGGATGGAGGAGGATGTAAATTACTTTAGGATACCCTTTCTTAGGCTTAGGAGGTCATTTAGGAGCCATCTACCCGGGTAGGAGTGGTTGGAAGTGGTCTTGAATGAACAAGTTTCCAAATTAAAAATATGATCTGCCAACCCAGCCTAGGGGAGCCGTACGGCTTTATAGGAGGAGTACTCCCCTCTAGAAGCCGTACGGTGGCCTTCTGGTACCCCTGGGCAATCCTAATCTGCCATGTGTCGCGCTCTAATTGGCCAATTCCTTACCCAATTGCCCAACCACCTCTTGCCACTTTTAGATTGAACGCATGTGAAGACCTTTGAAAACCTCCCCAAATCCACAAACATGGACATTAAACATGTAATATACCCAATATGTACAAGATATACAACAATAACAAGTGATGATAACTGAATATCAAGGGTATAAACATTCATTGATCAAGAACATGGCAAGAACATCAAATATTACATCTTTGGTTCAACAATGGAGGTCTAGCCTAACAAGTGGCTATACCTCTTAACAAACTACATGAAGAGCTACATTTTACATGTATGAAGATTACAATAAAGAGATTTACCTATGTTATGATTCCTTTGCTTCCAAGGAAAGACTTTTTGGTTGCTTTTCGAGAAGGTGTTTTGTGCTTGTGTTTGGATTGAGTTGTTTGGATGAGTGTTTGTTTGCTTGTTGTTTGTGAGTGTTTGAGGGGTGATATGATGTTTTATTGGTGGTGTATTGGTGGTATGTGGACTGAGGTTGGGGAGGTGTAAGGTGAGTGTGTTGGATGATGGAGAGAAAGTGAGTGTTGCTCTTGTTGGTTGTGTGTGTGTTGTGTATGAATGGTGTGTGTTCTTCCTTGTTCTCTCTTGGTGTATCTCCTTGAAAATGGATCAATTGGGATGTAATAAGGATGGAGGAGGATGTAAATTACTTTAGGATACCCTTTCTTACGCTTAGGAGGTCATTTAGGAGCCATCTACTCGGGTAGGAGTGGTTGGAAGTGGTCTTGAATGAACAAGTTTCCAAATTAAAAATATGATCTGCCAACCCAGCCTAGGGGAGCCGTACGGCTTTATAGGAGGATTACTCCCCTCTAGAAGCCGTACGGTGGCCTTCTGGTAACCCTGGGCAATCCTAATCTGCCATGTGTCGCGCTCTAATTGGCCAATTCCTTACCCAATTGCCCAACCACCTCTTGCCACTTGATCATCAATGGATGGCCATCAATACTACATGGAATGAATGTGTTCAACGTAAATGAGCCACAATTTTTGTTCTGGTGATGGTTCTGCAACAGTCCAAGTTTTGCCCGAACGCGCGCACTACGGTGTCCCGGTTGTCGGCAGGCCCAACATGAAAGTAGCTTGAAATAATTTTGTGGTCATGTTCGTCTATCTGAAATATGTTTATAAGTAAGGAATGATAATAATATATTTTTAAATGCATAGAATGGACGGTAACGAGCAGATTCTAGGGGTACGGGCCCCGTTTTGGGTCCCGCTGCTCAAAAATTGAAGTATATGTCTGTTTACTCATTTTTTCGCTCTGATCATGAATTTGAAGTCCGTTAGTCCATTAGATGCACTGATAAGGCTCACGGCACTCATGTGTAGCCGAATCGGGGTCTCTAGGTCAATTGTAGGGTTTAGACCAATCAAAAAGGGTTTGTTGGGGGGTGCAAGATCGGGGTGTCTACAGAGCCCCTCGCCGAATCTCCTTGTAATGTAAAGGGGATTCGACGATCACTAAGAGACAGACGATCTCGTCTAGGGTGTAACGGCTGGGTCCAAAGTAGGACTTCCTACGTATCTCTTTCGAGAATCAAGCCTCCGTAGTTCTACCTCAAACAAACAATCAAACTAAAAACAAATAATGGTCGGATCCGGATTCCCGGTTTACCTACGTATCTCTTTCGAGAATCAGACCAATCGTAGTTTAGGTTTATTAAAAAACAAGAAATTGCGGGGGATAGCATTGAGATGAATTATCTCTTTGCTGGGGGTTGCATTGAGATGCATTGTCTCTTTGCTGGGGAAGAGATTGAAATGAGAAAATATTTATGAGAACGGACGACTGAGCTCAATTGCTTGAACTACCTAAGTATCCCTTCCGGGAATCAAGTCACAGCGTAGTTCTGGGGAGGTATTCTCAGGTGGAGTGAAACAACATGATTTAAAATAGGGAATGTACGACATTGCAGTTAGGGGGAGGTGTAGACACCCCGCCTCGGACCGCTCACCCCGATTGCACACTTGGTTTTGTGTTTCTCCCTCTTCTAAGTGTTTTCTGTTAGTTTCTGTTACTTTGGTTAAGTTCCAGACGGACTCCGTTAAGTCCCGGGACTAAATTGAATAACAGTTCTAACTTTCTAGTCCATTCTGTCAAAAATTGCTTCTCAGAGTCGTGCGCCTCCGCCCCTTGAGGCCAGACGCGCGCGCCTTCCGCCGCCTAGGTGGGATGCGCGCGCTTCTGGGGTGTGTCAGTTACAGATTCTGCCCAAGAATCTCTCCCTTGCTCATTATACATGATTTTGCCCGGGAAAGATTTCTTGGAGACTCTGTTTGACTCCAAAAACAGTCACTTTTCAACTATAAAAACCCCTCCAATCCATCGTTGGAGGAGGACCTTGAAAAATCATCATTTTAGACCTTTTACTCACTTCTTTCCTAGACTTCTCCTTTGGGATTTCTTCAACAAAAGTACTCAACCTCTTCTTCAAGGCTTTACAAGAGGTTCTCTTTTGAAGGATACTATAGGTAAATGTCTTAAACATTTCTCTTCTTATCCTTCTTCTTCTTCTTCAATCAAATGTGCAATCACCCAAAACCATTTGGGACATGACACCAATGGTCCTTTCATTACATTGAATTGGCCTAGGAGTCAGCTCCCTACATTTTAACTCTCAAACCCCTTTTTATCATCATTTTAATAGGAAGAACACATTTATCTTTAAAAGTGAATTATGAACAAACAAGACCGACTTTGCTCGGGCGAAATGAGTGTTTAAGTACTTCTCATTTCGTAACCTAACCCCCGAACCCCTCATCCCAAAGAATCTCTGTTTTCGTAAATCAAACTTAGGCTCATAAACATTAGGTTTTCTTACGTTCCTAAAAAACGTGGGTGGCGAGTAGACATCCTAGGATAATTCACGCGCTCTAGCCAAGCCGTGGTGTCCCCCCCGGGTATCTACAGTGGCGACTCTGCTGGGGAGATTTGAGGGTTAAACTTGTGTTTCTGTTCATAATTCACTTTTCTGGGCATTCTGGAAATTGACATGGGAAGCGCGCGCCTCGGACCTTCATGGTCCAAAGCGCGCGCGTCCCGCGTCAAATTCCAGAATCCCCCGCCTTCCATGTGTTCTTCCTATTCTTCCTACTATTTCGTGCTGACAAACATTGCAGGGGTTCCATCACACAATCAGGACCAGGGCAATCCCCTGAGTCCATAAGTTTCTGATAATCTAACAGGTGAGCCCAGAAGCGGGCGCCTCCCAGGTACATTGCGCCAGGCGCGCGCTTCCCACAACACCAGCCCGAGGCGCGCGCTTCTGGGTCAATTTCCAGGGCAAGAACAGGTTTCAGTGACTGAACAGAACAGTGGGGTATGGGCACAGTTGCCTGCATAAGGACAGAATTGAACCCTTGGACTGTTTAATTTTATGTTTTATTTACCGGTCATAAGGGTGATTCGGGAGTTGTAATTTACGTGCTTATGTGTTTTTTTATCTTTTCTTTTCAAAAAAAAAAAGTAAAAATTTTTTGTCACGTGATGGACCTCACACTACGCGCACAATTCTTATCAACTGCTCACTATCGAGTCGCACAAGTCCAACCCCAAACCCGTCGAGGCCCGTCCTAGAAAGTTTCAAGCTCCACTCGACCTTGGCTCTTTCGAAGCGGTAAACCTCAGCCCGTGGCGTAGTTCATGACTACATGCCGGGGGTGACCTTTAAGCCTCATATTTAAGCCGAGCACAAACCACACAATTCTAGTTAGGGTCTAACACTCCGTGACCAAGTCGGTTTCCATGTACCAAGATTTCCCTAAACTAATGTTTTCAAATCATACATGCCAACTTGTTGAAACGGACGCAATAAAAATCCATCCCCAAAAGTGGTTATCTTGGACGAAAATAAAAAGAGAAAATTACCATAGGGTCCCCCATCCTAAGCCTAACTACCACCTAGTCCAACTTAATATTTTCATCTACCATCTAGTCCAGGCACATTTTCAGTATTACCAGATAGTCCCTCGCTAGAATTATAACTTTTCATAATTCCCAAAATGCCCCCGTATATATACTGTCTTTCTCCCTAGGGTTTTGTGTTTCGCACATTCAAAATTGAACGGCGCTCGGCGATAGAGAGAGAGCGAAGGCGGAGCTTGGCGATAGAGAGAGAGAGAGTCGAAGGCGATCGACTGGATATTAGCTTCAAGGTTCAGATCTTATGTTTTTATCTATTTAGAAGTTATTTTTTGTTTGATTTTCATATGTTTTGTTGATGAATTGATGTTATTTTCGTATTTTGTAATCTCTTTTTTTGATGATTGGATTTGGAAAATTGAACGCCGCTTTGCGTTTATTTTAATTCGAACTCTGCTTTGAATTCTCGCATTTTATTTTGTTTTATTAATTTTCTGTTTTGCTTTATCATAATTTGCAGTTTAATCAACATTTTAATATGGATTCAAGTGTTATGGTTTTGTTGAAGTTTGGTGAACTTACAGCAGTTGAAAGATTGAGCAAGCTTTCATCATTTGCTGCTTTGATTCAGTTTGTTTGTAAAAGGTGGGACACTTTGAATAAGGAGATGATGTCTTTGTCATATGTTTTACCTGGGAATCCTTTTTGCATATTGGAGAATGAGGATGATTTTTTTAATATGATTCTTATGGTAGGTCATAGTTCGGTTCAATCTCTTGAAATTCATTTGAAACAGGTTCTTAGTTTGGATTATTATGAGTCGTCCTCATCGGCTATTTCAACTACAACTAGTAGTCATGAGTTTGATTTGAATTTTTTCCATGAGCAAACAAAGGATTTGAAAAGTGCAAAGTGGGTTACTGCTATAGATTCTGTTGGACAGGTGTTTGAAGGTGGGATTAGTCAATTTCGGAACACTTTGTGCAAGTATGCCACAGCAGTTGGGTTTGACTTTGTTTATGTGAAGAATGATAGCGATCGCATTACTGCCAAATGTAAACACAAAGAAGAAAGAGGCTGTCCTTGGAGAATTCACACATCCATTGAACCTGCCAATGGTTTTGCTTATATTCGTAGTTTTGAGCGGAACCATACTTGTGGTGACATATATAACTTTGGTAGTAGTTCAAAGATTAGTTCTGATGTTCTTTGTGATATTATTCTTGACGATATCCGTGCTAAGCCTTCCATGGGTCCTTCTGATGTTCTTAAATTGCTCAAGTCAGATTATGGTATTGGTCTTACTTATAAAGTTGCTTTCAGAGGTGTTGCAAAAGCAAAGGACATAGTGTTTGGTGAAGCAGACTTGTCTTATGATAGACTTGGCCCTTATTTTCAGAAGATGAAGCAGGTTGATCCTAGTAGCCATTTTGTGCTTGATTATGACTCAGAATCCTATCAATTCAAGAGGTGTTTTGTATCATTTGGAGCTTGTATAACTGGATTTCGTCACTGTCGGCCCATGTTATTTATTGATGGGACTCACTTACATGGAAAGTATAAGGGTAACATGTTAGCTGCAACTGCTAAAGATGGAAATTCTGGTAAGTAACTCTTTAACTTTACACATTTTTTCCTTGAAATTTTAGTTCACAGTTGTTTTATTGAAATATTTATTGATGTAAATTTATTGCCTTATTAATGGATTTCAATTGGAAATGATTTTTTAGTGATTCAAACAATTGTGAACTTTAAGTTTTGATTTTTACATCTTTTTATATTACTCATATTAATTTTTTTTTTAAATTATAGGTCTTTTCAATGTTGCTTTTGCTATTGTTTCTTCGGAGGACACGGATAACTGGACATGGTTTCTTCAACAATTGGAACCTCTTGTAAGAGGAATTGTTATTACATTTGTTTCAGACCGTCATCAAGGGATTTTATCATCTGTGAAGAAAGTTATGCCTCATTGTTATCATTCATTTTGCCTTGGTCATTTGCGGAATAACTTGAGGGATAAAATGAAGGGATGTTCTATAAATTTGCGGAAGAAGATGGTTAGTATGCTGTATCAGTGTGCGTTAGCTCCAACGAAGGAAATATTTCATACTTTGTTGGATCAAATGAAGAGTGAAGGTGGTCCTAAGGTCCGTGACTTTATTGCTAATCTTCCACAAAAAATAGTAAGAAAAATTAGAATTCAAGAAAAACAACAGTGAACTTTGATAAGTTACTAACTAAACAGAATTCAAGCAAGTAGTGAAAATAATAACTGTGAATTTAAGAAAAACAACTGCAAACTTACAAAACTTAGTCACTAGAGAACATCTTTGGAGGACAAATGTGAATTTAATTTTAAAAACTGTGAACATTTTAAGTTA
Source organism: Campanula takesimana (assembly GCA_026119855.1). Taxonomy (NCBI): domain Eukaryota; kingdom Viridiplantae; phylum Streptophyta; class Magnoliopsida; order Asterales; family Campanulaceae; genus Campanula; species Campanula takesimana. The sequence goes on from JAOWBW010000007.1 coordinate 2,986,796, forward strand.
TATTCAAATGGAAGTAGCTTGGAAAGATACACAAGTGTGAATATAAACAATCATATATCTGTCAATTAAGAATAACAAAACTACGAACCTCTGTTAATGCATAAACCATTCAATTATTCACAGATAAAAAAACAAACAACTGTCAATATGAGCAAGAGACACAACTGGGAATACAAACAAAACAATAACTGTGAGATTAAGCAAAACTGTAAACTTTAAGTTGAGCTTAATTTTTTTAAATAATAACTGTTAATTTAAGAAAAACAACTGCAAACTTACAAAACTTAGTCACTAGAGAACATGTTTGGAGGACAAATGTGAATTTAAGTAGAACAAATGGCCTCAAGTGTGAACTAAAATTATTAACATATATTCTTCATGCATAAAAACAACAACAAATGTGAAATTAAGTAGAACAAATGTGAAGTAAATCCAAAATGACCTCAAGTGTGAACTAAAAAGAACAAATGTGAAGTAAATGCAAAACTTAGTCACTAGAGAACATGTTTGGAGGACAAATGTGAATTTAAGTAGAAAAAATGACCTCAAGTGTGAACTAAAATGTGAACTTAATGAAATGTATTTCAACAAAAAAAAAAAGAAAAAAACTAGGTCAAATACATATGCAGTCAAAATTAACCAAATAATCAGGCGCTATAAACCACGGACATTTGAAAAACATTTGTGTAACACAAACAAGCAAAATAAATGTCAATTTCAAAACTATTTATACATTTTAACAAATCTAACAACAATAGACGCTCAAAAATGAAGAAAAACAATCTAATACAACTGCGAACATGATTTATTTCACCAATCTACATGATTATTTCACATTACCCCAAAATATTTTGAAAATTAAATTTAAATGCATAAAATGCTGAGAAAATCTGCTCGCATGAACTGCGAACTTAAAATTGGGGAGTTTTCATGTGAATTACCTGTTGTTTGATGAAGATTTTGATGAAACCGACCGTTAATGGAGGTTTTTAGAGAGAGAAAGTTAGGGAGAGAGTGACGAAGAGAGAGAGCGCACAAAAGGTGAGTGAACCTTCCCAAAACCGTCGTTCAGGGGTTTTGATTGAGAAGAAAAGGGCAAAATTGTAATTTCGGCGAGATTAGTAAGGGCACGCCTGTCCTTTTTGATTAGCGTGGACTAGGTGGTAATATTGGAAAATGGTTGTCCTAGGTGGTCATTTTGATTATAATGAGGGACTAAATGGTAGTTACCCCAAATAAAAAAATCCGTCCCCGCATGTATGCTTTACTACATTAATTTAGTTTAATCCCGACACATGTAGGATTCACAAACGCGATGGAATCCGATGAGTATATGGGACCGCGAGATGGTCTATATACTAGTGTGACGATTCCATTATCTTCTTAGAAACGCCAAAAGGGACCCATTCCCTTCGACTTATAAAATAAAATAAAAAAGAGTCTTTTTTTTTTCTTATGTGGTTCGAGTCGTGTGCCCAACTGTGTGTTCTCAACCTCTTCATGGACTGAAAGTGTGAACCGAGACTGACAAGGGCTACTTCTCCAATTATAGGTCCGATTGGTACTCTCCGTATCTATAGGGATTCATCCAACAGGCTTATCCGTGAACCGATCACTCCAACAGCTTCTACATCATCAATGGCCGGCGACTCCAGCACCAACAACGCCATGACTCTCGAACAACTTTCTGCCATGGTTCAAACACTCCAACAACAAGTCTCTACCCTTAACCAAGAGGCTCAAACCAAAGAATCCTTGTGGCAAGCTCATGTCGACAGTCAAAGGGAGGCCCACGAGGCCGAGGTTGACCAACTGAAAGCCAAGCTCCTCAAGCTCTCCAAGAACAAGGGGGTTAATGACAATGAGGAATCCGAGTGGACTGAGGGTTTGTTTGAAAGGCCATATGTCAGCGCCCACACCAAAAAAGTGGGGAAACCAAGCACCGACAACAGCGACCCCAAAATGGTCGATTCCATCATGGCATACATTGATCAGAAATTCGACGGCCTCAACATGGGAAAAGGCTCCAACACAAGCCTTTATCAGTCATCCATCCTCATGAGCACGATGGCCGCTGTCCCCGACAAATTCAAGATGCCCGACATTAGCAAGTTTAAGGGCAACTCATGCCCGATAGCTCACATCGAGACTTACATTTGGGCTATGGTTCCGAAGGTCTTCCCAAAAGTTATGGCTCAATGCTTTCCTCTCACTCTCGAGGGGCGGCAAAGGATTGGTATGCAACTCTCCCGCTCACTGTCCGTCTTGATTGGGATGCCGCTATGCTTGCCTTCAAAAATCAATATCAAGGCAACACCACTCACCGGCCCACAAGGAAAGAGCTCGAGAACACCACTCAAAGAGACAACGAGTCCTTCATTAACTTCACAAGGAGATGGAATGACAAGCTCTCTGAAATTGTTGAGAGGCCAAACACAAAAGAGCAAATGGACATCTTTCTCAAGTGTCTCAAGATTGATCTCCGCACCCACCTAAGTGGGGCTTGCTACTCCGACTTCTCCCAAATGTATGAGGCGGGGGTACGCATAGATGACTTGCTTAATGAGATTAAAAAGGCCACTCCTACTTACCGATACAAGGCCGCCTCTAGTTCAAACAAAGAGGCTTATGTCAATGCTGTTACTACTGACAAGGGGAATTACAAGAAGGTTCCCCCACCACAAGGCAAGCGGTTCCAAAACGACCGCGTCTACACTCCTCTCAATGGCATGACCATCACCGAGGCCTATGAAGCTCTAAAGGCCAAGGGACAAATCACCCCTCTTCAAGGGTACAAGCAACCACAACCGCTTCGTGCCAATCATGCTCACCACAAATGGTGTGACTACCATCAATGCACCGGCCACCTCACCGAGGATTGTTTCTCCATCCGCAACACTATCCAAGACCTCATAGACAAGAAGGAATTCATAATCCCTAATGAGGGTGGTGTCAATGTAATAGAGGTAGGAGAATTTGAAGGAACCACTCATTCGATCCCAATTGTGAATGAGGGCTCCGATGATATGAATAAACTTGATAATTCTTGTTATGTTGTGACTTATAATGAGATTATGAGGGAAGTCTTAGAGAATAGGAAGAAGAAGCTACAAGGGACCGTGAACGTGCTCACTCGCAGTGGCCGAGTAACAACGAGCGCAATCCCTCCCAATACCGCAGCAACCAACACCTCTTCTCAAAGATCGCAAACACGCGACATACCCGAAGATCCTTTGTTAACACAACTCAAGAAGACGCAAGCCAACATATCCATCTGGGACCTTATTGCATCATCAAAGAAACACCGAGACCTCGTTATCAAGAACTTGGATGACACATCAGTCTCTCCCGACACGACTCCTGAGGACCTCACAGCAATGATAGGTCACATTCACTTCGGCAATGTCATCACTTTTGCCGACATGGACCTCCCTCCATTTGGGTCCGAACATAATGAAGCCATCTACCTCAAAGTAAGGGCAAGGGGGAGACCCATCTCAAGGGTTCTAGTAGACGGTGGTTCTGCACTCAACTTAATGCCTAGCCGAGTCATGGGCATACTGGGGCTCAAAAGCTCTGATTTACAACCCTCCGCACAAGTTATTAGAGGGTACGACAGCACTGCCCGTACAGTCATGGGAATGATAGAAGTTGATATCGAATTTAGAAGCATGATCATGTCCGTCCCATTCCAAGTACTTGATGTCCCTGCTTCATTCAACTTATTTCTGGGGCGACCTTGGATCCACAGTTCCAATGCGGTACCTTCCACTCTCCATCAGTGTGTCAAGATCAGAAATGGGGACGAGATAGTCACCATCATGGCCGAGAATGTCACCATCCACAGAAGTGGGGGACAACCCGTTCACCAAGTCCAACACGGGATAGAAGATGCCACTCTCTCCGGCGTCAACACCATCGACAAAGAAGGGGGAAACAGACAATGGACTCTCGGCAATCCTAAAATCCTCCGCATGATGAGGAACATGAATCACTTTCCCGGTCTAGGCCTAGGGAAGCATCAACAAGGGATATTACACCCCGTAGAAATTCCTTTTGTCAAGAACAAGTTTGGTCTGGGGTACGAGCCCACTGAAGATGACTTGAAATACAAGCAAGCAGTCAAGAATCAAAAGACCCAAGCTCGCAAAGAAGGTCAACGATATGAAATCCCTGACTTGAGACCTTACCGCAACAAACTAAACGATTACTTTGTTCGCCAAGGGGAAGATGTCCCTGTAAGGATCCTGCCCCGTGCAGAAACGCGATGGGTATGGGGCGAAACGCCAAACACGGGAACCGTACCAATTTAACGGAGTCGCCACATTTTGTTAATTTTAAACCCAACAAAATGACAAAGGTTTGAGTTCAAAGGTTCGGAGGTCAGGTTACAACTTGGGAAGAGTTTTTACGTCCTCTCGAGTTGCCTCGGACAAAGCCGAGTCTCCCTTGTTAGTTAACAAAAGTGCATGTGTGTGTGTGTGTGTGTGTGTTTTAACGGAAAATCTTTGTTTTAACTTTTTATTTATCTTTTCAACTGAAAAAGGGTTTGTTTGACAAGAAAAAATAGAAGACAGAAGGGCAAAATGGTCAGTCTCCCCATACGGCCAAAGTAGCCGTACGGATGGGGAGACCACTCCTGGGATTTTACAGTTTATTCAAGCAACAGTCCAGTTCCAGGCAGAAACAGAGCATTATGCTTGAACTGGACTAAAATGTTCTAATTCCAGTTTGTTATTCCAACACAAAACAACATTAACAACTCATTCCTATGCCGTTTGATCATCAAAGAACCTCCCAAAACAAGAGTTTAGGCATGATCAAAGGCAATCATGGGAGAAACATGAAAAAGGTGGCCAATATGCCCTTTTGAGCCATAGTGACCATTTGATGAGTAAAGATTGAAACTTTACCATCAAAATGGATCTTCTAGGCAAGATTAATCCTTTAGGGACAAGAACAAACCATAAAGATTGAATCTTTATTACCCAAACTTGGGAATTTTGGGCTAGATCAAGGTGATGAGGATAAAGATTGAGACTTTATCCTCAACATGATCATCATAGCTTAAAATGAGCAAAATGAACAACAAGAGCATCATCCATGACAAGAATGTAAATGAACAATCAACAAGCCATGATCAAACTAGGTTTGAACCTCTTCCACACAAAGTATGGAGGGCACCTTTGATCATCTCATGGCTTGGACTAGGAAATATAAATAATAATGGATATATATATATATATTGCTTGAATGGACAAGACTTGTAAGAATGTAAAGATCAACAATAAATGACAAGATCAAAGATAAATAGAGTTCTTAGATGAAGAGAAGGGAGGGGGAGGAGGTGGCTTTACCTATCTTGGTTTAGGCCAATCTTCCTTTCTCTCTTTCACTCTTTGTTCACTCTTACTCACACTATTCTGAGGTGAATTCGACAGAATAACCTTAGTTCTAATGTTTCTCCCCCCCTGAAATGATCACCAAGGGGTTCTATTTATAAGGACTGAGGGTGCCCAAACCAGCCGTACGGCTAGGCCCCTCTAGTACCCAAAGCATCCGTACGGCCCAGACTGGCGAGTTTCTGGATTTTTCCAATTTTATACCAGAGTAGTCCTGGAATTTATAGCTTATCCTAGGGAGGTCCTGGCCTATTAGCTTATCCCTGAAATGGTGCTAAGGCTACCTCTAAGATAGGTCGGTTTTAGATTGGGGTACTTACAGAGCCCCTCGGCAACGTCGCTTCGAAGGAGCGGGGTTGTCGATAGAAATAAGCATCCCAATCTGACGGGACGACGGCTTTAACCGATTTTGGTTGCATGGCTGGACCTAGTGGTATAGGATTCCTACGTATCCCGTTCGCGGGGAATCAAGCCTAACGTAGTTCGGAGGTACGCAGGGTTACTTAGGTCCGCAAGGAGGCATGATTCTAGGGGTCAGAGGCGAGACATGGTCAACTTGGCTCTATGGGAGAGGGTTGACTTGCTGGGGATATGGTCAACTTGACTCTATAGGAGAGGGTTGACTTACATATTTTTACTGGGCTTACGTCGGGGACGGCCTATGGTGACTATTCTAAGTCCGAGCTTGACCGGGGTCAACTCCATCTTCGGGGAGATTGATGGGAAAACTGGTCTTACGTCCCTCTAAGGACTGCCGGGACAAAGGCTTTTAGCCTATAACGACTATTCTAAGTCAAAGCTTGACCGGGGTCAACTCCATCTTTGGGGAGGTTGATGGGAAAACTGGTCTTACGTCCCTCTAAGGACTGCCGGGACAAAGGCTCTAGCCTATAACGACTATTCTAAGTCATAGCTTGACTGGGGTTAACTCCATCTTTGGGGATATTGATGGGAAAACTGGTCTTACGTCCCTCTAAGGACTGCCGGGACAAAGGCTCTAGCCTATTACGACTATTCTAAGTCATAGCTAATGGGCTTACGTCGGGGACGGCCAAATTTTGACAACAAGTTTTTAACTGGGCTTACGTCAGGGACGGCCATATTTCTTGGGCACCCCCAATGAGTCAAAGTCGGGGCTTGACTCTCCTTTGGTCAACCGAAGGGATTTTCTCGACACTCATTTGGTCGAAGTCGGGATTTGACTCTCTTTTGGTCAATAATTTTTAACTGGGCTTACGTCAGGGACGGCCATAATAAGCATCAAGCAGGAGACCATTTCCAAATTTTAACTTTTAACTGGGCTTACGTCGAGGACGGCCATAATAAGCATTAAGCAAAAGACCATTTCCAAATTCCAAATTTTAACTGGGCTTACATCGAGGACGGCCATATTTAATTTCACAAAGCTGGGCTTACGTCGCTAGGACTGCCTGTGACGACTTCGGGAACCTAAATTTTCTAGGTTCAATTCAAGTTGCATGAGCCAAGGAGGGAATTTTTTGGTTGCATTTATGACATTGGTTGGGAAGGGGCTTTAAATGGGTTGGACCACAAAGCTAACAAGAAATCATCAATCCTGACAGGGCTAAAGTAGCCGTACGGCTCAGGAAGGGAGTACTACTTTTTCATTCAATTTTGTTCCAGGCCTGGTCATCTACTTAAATGCTACAGTCCTGAGTTCATCAATCAGTTCGTCTTCTTCATTTCGAAAGATCCTTTTTTCATGGAACCCTTTCTCATGGAGAAACCACCAAAATTGTCCAAAATTCATCAAGAATGTTTCGAGGGTAACCTTAGGCTTTGGATGCGGTCCCACATGAGGAATCACAAGGGAACTTTCCAATCCATGTTTGGCCTTCAATCCCTTTGGTCTCTCAAGGAGTTCATTCCGGATCTTGAGCTATTGAGGGCCGCTGCGTCCTTTTGGGATGTTAGGAGGCATGTCTATTGGTTCTCCTACAACGAGATCACTCCTACTTAAGAGGATTTCGAGGCTTTGGTGGGTGGCGTGGACACGGAGGTCATAGCTCTTCCTTCGGTTGATGACACCATGTGTGTTGAGAGGTTGGTTTCTCTTCTTGGTATTTCTTTGGAAGTGGCCTAATGCATGGTCCTTGATCACACTTTCATTGATATTTCGGATGTCCCTGAGAAGTTCATGGATCGCACGGATGAGGCTTCTTGGAATGCCTTTGGTTTATGCGTCCTTGCCTTTTTCTACATGGTCAGTTCCAAAGGCACCTGCCATCGGGTTTTATTGAGTGTCCTCGAGGAGTGCCGTGCGGGGAAGGATATTGTCCCCTTGATCTTGGGCGAGACCCTTCACGGTATGGACCGCTTGGCTTTGGGGGATGGTTTCATGCGCAGCGGTAGCCCTGCCTTGCTTACTTTGTGGTTGAGGGAGAGGTTGATGGCCATTCCGGAGGCTCCTATCTCTCACAATCCTTGGTCTTACTCTTTGAGAGGCATTATCTTGGACCTAGTTCAGAGTGATTGGGAGGCTTACATGACTCGCCTCACGACTGTCGAGATACACTGGCTAGTTCCCCATTGGCGTATTGGTTCGGTGCGGGAGTATCAAGATAATTCCCCCTTTGTTCGGGTGCCAGGACTCTTGGGTTCATCTCATTATATCCCTTCCTTAGTCCGTCGTCAGTTTGGGTTGCCGCAGACTCCACTGTTGGAATGGTCGGGTGTCAACCCGGAGCACTTGAGGCTTCCATCTCTGTCTATGTGGGATTCCTCCACCGTTTCATTCCTATCCCGGTCGTGGACTTACTCCCTCTTTGCAGCTCGGGCACTTCTTGGGCGAGCGGCTAGCATGGTTTTGACCACGGTGTACTTGGACTGGTATGAACAGACCATGGGACAGACTCAGAGGCTCATTGAGGAGAGGCGTGAGGCTATTCTTGGTGAGACTTATGGTCCTAGCAGGGTTCTAAGGGAGACCGAAGCTGTGGCGAGTGGCCATAACATTACTGGAGACGTTGTTGAGGACTACAGAGTTTTGGCAGACAGGAGGATGGCCGCGATGCCTAAGGCGGGGGCACGAATGGAGGATTTTCGGGCTCGGACTGCCGCCAATGCGGCTTTGAGGGCGACCGGGCTCGTAGATGACGCTGGAAGAGCCTCTGATCATGGAAAAGGGGGAATTGACATCTTTGAGGTGAAGAAAAAGAAGACCCGAAGAAGTCAAAAGAAGAAGTGGAGGGACGAAGAACAGTGATTTCCATGTATCCACCCATTGCCATTGCAGACACATTAGTTTATCTTAGGTATTTTAGTTATGTCTTAAGCATGTTAGTTGGGTCGAGAGTAGACCGTGCTTGAACTCATCAAAGAAGTGTTTTAACTGTAATGAAAATGGTTACTTATGAAGCCAATTTGCATTCTCATGGAGCTCTTGCTCAAGTCCAAATTTGATTTTTATTTATTTTTTAGACCGGACCAAAGATTGGCTGCCTACGTTCCCCTTTTACAAATGAAAATCTAAGGGGCTCAGGTCATCGTAGTTCATTTCTCCACAAATTTTTAGGATGCGACCCTGTTTTTTCTCTAGACCGCCCAAATGGGTTTTCAATCTAGGTGGGTATATTCTTTTAACACCCTTTTTTTTTTTTTTTTAAACAAAGTAACGACGGAGCTTATCACCATTGACTGGGTGCATAAAGGGGTTGCCGTCCAAGTTGGCGAGCCTCATTGCGCCCCCTGAAAAGACTTCTTGTACCACAAAGGGACCAATCCACACGGGTTCCCATTTTCCATCGGGATTAGACCTCCCCGGGGGTTTTTCCTTAAGGACTAGATCTCCTGCCCGAATCTCTCGAGGCTTTACCTTCTTATCAAAGGCTCGCGCCATTCTCCCTTGGTAGGCGCGGATGTGTTCCATGGCCCTCAGGCGACGTTCGTCCAACAAGGCCATCTCATCATGTCGGCTTCGAAGCCAATCGACCTCGTGGATCTTATTTTCCAACAAAACTCTTAGTGACGGTACTTCCAATTCTGCGGGGAGCATGGCTTCCATTCCGTATGTCAAAGCAAAAGGAGTTTCTCCTGTGGCTGTTCTGACCGAAGTCTGGTAGCTCCACAAAGCTAGGTGTATCTTTTCGGGCCAATCTCTTCCCCGTATTGCCATCTTTCTAATGATCCTCTCAAGCGTTTTGTTGGCGGCTTCTACCGCGCCATTGGTCTGGCGTCTATATGGGGAGGACTTGTGGCGAGTAACTCGGAATTCTCCCAATAATCGATTGCATTCTCCCTCGAAGTGCGAGCTGTTGTCGGTAATGACCTCATTCGGGACCTGTTAGTACCCGACCTGAAAATGAGTTTATTAGGACTTTCCTAAAAGTACAAGGACTTTATAGGAATTAGAAACCTTGCAAATACTTGTCCCGGATTCCCAAAATATCTCATTTATGACAAAATCTATCAAAATAGGTAATAAATGGTTTCCTTAAAACCATGCAGAAACCCTAGCTTAAGAATCAAGTCAGCCTGCGGAATTGGCCACGCGGCCAACCTTGCTGCGCGTTGATCTTGGCCACGCGGCCACTCTTGTAGCCGGCTTCAATCATGTCCAGGCGGCCACCTTTGTCCCAGATGATCTGGACCGTCAGATCTTCCCCTCAGTTTACTATATAAACCAATCCCATGCTATTGGTTTAGGGGGGATTTTGAGAGTTCTAAAGTCCGAATTTTGGAGTTCTTAAACACTATTTTGCTCTCTAATTAGCATTCAAACACTCAAGAAGATCCAAGGTTTATTTCTTGCCAACATAGGTAAGTTTTCTAACTTTTTCTTCATGTTCTTGCATTATTTTTAATGTAGATCTTTTATATTCATGTTCTTACATGTTTATTCATAGTTTCTTCATATTCTTTGCATGTTCATTCATATGTTCATAATATGTTCTTCGCATGTTCTTCGTGTTCATAGATTAAAACCTTATTTATTATATATTTAGGGTTGCGATCTTCATGTTTACATGTTATTTCATAGCCGATGATGATCTAGGGTTCATCAACCCGAGGATGATCTAGGAACTACTTCTAAACCCTAATCTTTAGGTAATTCCCCCCTCATTATGCATGATCCCGATTCTTCTGCCTATTCTAATTCTCTGCGAACTACGCTGACCTGAGCTTCTCACATTGAGAGGAACGTAGGCAATCTTCGAATCCAGTCTAAATCACTAACACACTACTAACACATTCATCATGATAGAGAGACCGATCAATTCGGGCAATAGGAGTGATAACGTCCAACATTCTTCTCTTGTTGTAATTTGACCCCCGAACCCACTAAAAATGCTTTTTTCAATGTTTTGGCTTTAATTAAAACGGCGTGGCGACTCTCATAATTTTAATGTCGTTATGAATATTCCCTTTGTAAATAAAAATAATCACAAGATACTTCCCATGCGTCGCTTCATCGGAAAGGGGTATTCACAGTGGCGACTCTGCTGGGGACTGCTTTGAAACTTTTTCAAACTTAGTGGGTCTAACTTTCGTTTACATCATGATGCTTGCCATGTTTACACATGCACGCACTTGCCATGTTTACACATGCACACCTACCATGTTTACACATGCACACACTTTCCATGTTTACACATGCACACACTTGCCATGCACACACCTGCCATGTTTACACGTGCACCTCACACACTTGCCATGTTCACACATGCACACACCTGCCATGTTTACACATGCATACACCTGCCATGTTTATACATGCACCCTACACACACTTGCCATGTTTACACATGCACACACTTGCCATGTTTATACATGCACCTCACATACTTGCCATGTTTACACATGCACCCGCGCACCCCGCAATGTTAATACTTGTACTTTGTTGATACTTGTACTTTGTATATGCCTTGTATCCTTGTACCCTTGTTATCTTCGCTTTAGTATTAGGGTCAAACAAAACTCTGCTATGCTCCCTTGTACATGGCTCTCTCTCTCTCATGCATTGCATTGCATCATCCTAACATCAAAAACTTCTCTCTTGTCTCCCTAAAAAGAATTAGTTTCTTGCCACACACTACCACTAGTCCGTGTCAGCACTGCACAGGTCCCCATTACCCGGAGTATTCGATGTGCAGGAATTTGTGCGCTACTGTCGCACTCTTTTCGAGTCACTCGTCTATTCCACTCACCGTATACGGTGAGAACCTTTTACCTAACCCGTGTCAACCCATACTAGTATAGGTAACACACCTAGGTTTTGACCGGTTGGTTTGGCTAGCTTTTTCTTAATAGTCAATTAACGTGCTGTCTACGTCGAGTCATCCCCAAGTTAATGATGAATCGAGATCTTTGAGAGAAAGTGCACAAAAAAGTGATTTCCTACAAGGGACGTTCCATGGTAAGATGAGTGTTTATTGTCAAGATCTCCGCTCATCATTAACTTGCGTAGGATGTAACATAGACATCACGTTAAATGCCTTTAAGGAAGGGTTAGTCGTAGGACCCGATGGTTGGTGGAAGCCGCTTGCCCTATAGGACCCTCGCCCAAATTGTCCGTTTGGGGGTGTGCAATGCAGGTGAAAAACGAGGGGTCTATAGACGTAGTGATGGCCTCCACTGATCGTAGTCTTCTAACTAGTTGCGAAAAAGGGGTACCCCTTCCAACCAATTAGGATGTAAATAATGTATGTTTTTGTAAATTAAAATATACTTTGCATGAGCCTTCCCCCTATCCTAAAGCTTCATTTCCCTTCAACCTTTCAGCAAAGCAAGTTTGGGTCCGTTCGGGTGGTCGACTACAACGTGAAGCTTCTACTCCGTCCACGTTCTCAGTCTCGTTATCAGCAATGTCAACTCCCGCTTCATCTTCAGCCTCTGCTCCTCCTGCTAGTGCCGCCGAGCTCAACACTGAGGCTACTCTCAATGGTATTCCCCCAAGCCTCCAGAACTTCCTCGCCGGTCTCGAAGCCAAGATCAAGAATCTCGAAGAAAGCAACAAGATGTTGGAAGATCAGAACCAACAGTTGAAGGGTCACATTCAACAAAAGGGAACTAAACTGGTGCCCGATGGTGAGAATTTCATTTATGTCGAGGATGAAGAGGTCAATACCAACTGTCCCCCCAACACCAATGCCACTGCCTTCCCATTCCCAAGCTACCGCAATGTTCCACCTCCTTCTCTCTACACCCAACAAGGTTTCACTACCATGAGCAAGAACAAGGCTGTCTATGAACCTTCCCCTGAACTGCTTGGTGGCTACCTCTCTGCTAGCAAACTACCCGCACCCTCGTTGCCTCTGAGTATTGGGATGGCCGCTGCTACTACTTCCACTACTCCTCTCGTCATTCTGTCAGAATCTATACCCGACATCTCCAATCACCCTGTGGTCACAGCCATGCAAGAGCAAATGCACAAGTTGATCGAGACCGTGGATAAGCAAAGTGCACCGACTACCAAGACGATCAACCCTAGCCAAGTGGGGGCTCTCCCCAAGGATTTCAAGATGCCTAAAGTGGCAATGTTTCATGGTGACTCGTGTCCTAAGACTCATTTAGATAGTTATGTGTTGGCCATGAGGGCTCGTGACTGCACCAACGAAGATTTGGCTCACGTATTCCATAGCACTTTGGATGGTATAGCTCTGCGTTGGTTCTTGGGGCTAGAACCAAGCGAGAGGCAAACTTGGGATCAAATCAGCGCCATTTTCTGTGAGAAGTATCAAGCTAACTTGGATTGGCATGTGAATCGAACGGATCTTGAGAACACTATGCAAAAGCCCGGCGAGGCTATTTATGATTTTTACAAGAGGTGGAATCATCGGTTGTGCGAGGTCCAATACCCACCAAAAGCAAAGGAACAGAAGCAGATTTTCTACAAGTGCTTGCTACCGGAGATGAAAGCAGCTATAGGTAATGGTTACTTCCCTAATTTGCGGGAAATGGTTGACGCCGGAGTAAGGTACGAAGCAGGGTTGTCGCGACCCTGAACCCCGTGGGCCCGAGATCGCGAGCTGGACGTCGACTTAAAATCAAAACTGTGAAATACCGAAGTTAAAATTCCATTTGATACCAAAAGGTGATGATCCAAAGTTTTACAAATCTAAGTTTGATAATAACCAAATACAACTATCATAAACTTCCATAAGTTTATGCCCAACAGAATATAAATGTACAATTCTTAATGACGTCATTGTTTGGTACAACTATCCCAAAAAGGTTACACATTTATATAATGTAAACCAACCTATAACAACTTTCCCCAAAAGAATGTATCCACACTCGACGTCCTCTTTCTCGTGATCAGTGAGACTAATCCTTAGCACCTGGGGGGGTTAAGGAAAAACAAAGATAAAAGAAAGGGGGTGAGATAAATCTCAATAAGTTACTAATGCAACTACATGACATGCTATGATGCAATAACCCATAATAAATCACCTAACACATAGCAATTATCATATGTCAGATAACAGCGGAAATAAACACATAACAAATGATATAGCCAAGGTTTTCCCAAACTGATAAACCAAATAAAGGTCTCTGCGCAGCTTCACTAATCAACAAATCATCATCTTCATAATAGCATGAAAGCTGAAGAGAAATCCCCGGTACCGGAACCAATAACAAAGTAATGTGCCACAAGGGGCGGGAGCCATGCCACAAAGTCATGCTCCAAACGTCTCAACCAAGGCCGATCTGGAAGAGGAAAATAAGGGCAAAACAATGGTCGACACCATAATGGACTTGACCGGTGCCATCACAATATCTCACATCGCCCGACACAACCACAAATACCAGCTGGACTTTCAAATTAATGCTAAGTAATAAATACTAGCTTAATTAAACAACTTAGGGTTCCAAAGTAGGGAACCATACCAAGAAGTCACCAAGAAAGTGAAATGAACCAACAACACACAATTAAAGTGTTCCAACAATCTTAACAATGATAACACAATTCCCATATCACATTTGACCACAAAGGATCCAGTTAATTCGAGAACTCAACCAAATTCACTCACTCATCTAGAAGAGCTTAAGGAGATCTTTAAAACGATAATTTATACGCCTAAAACGGAGTCCAGATGAACAAGATATGGCCCTCGAAAGATTGGACAAAAAGGGAAATAAATTTCACAACAGGGGAGAGGGTGCGCGCGCCTCCTATGGGAGGGTGCGCGCGCCTCCTTAGATCAGAAGGAGAATGCACTCAAAGGTAAGTGAGGATGCGCGCGCCTCGAAGAAAGGGATGCGCGCGCCTCCCTTCTACAGATGGAAAATCAAGGTTGGAGGAGAGGAGGGTGCGCGCGCCTCCAAGGCTCACCAGCAAACCCATAATTCCTTCCTGGGTTTTTCAACTCGGAAATGGACACCACAAACCACCATTTTCACATTCAAATCAACAACCTCAAGGTTAATACTCCTAGGCATCAGAATCAAGGTACTCTAGTAACTTGGAAACTTAAAAATGGCCCATAAGACATTATTTAGAACATCCAATCCAAGAGATTTCAACCCAATATCAATTTCTCACAAAATTTATCAAACAAAATGAACTAACTCAAAACTCATCCAAGATTGCAATAAACAACAATAATAACATCATACAACCATGGATGAACATTTCTAGCATAAAATGGGGGGAAAACAACTTACATGAATTTTCTCAAAGTTGATGGATTTCAAATATCTTTGGCTTCCAACGATCCTATCGACGATCTAAACATGTTTCAAGTTTTAAGAAATGAGAGATTATGAGAGGAAGATGAAGAAAATGAAGAGAGAAGGGAGAAGATGAGAAAACTTACCCAATGTAAAGAGAGAGAGAGAGATTGAGCTGGGAGATGATGAGGGAGAAGGGGAAGAGTGAGGGAGAAGTGAGGGAGGAGAGGGGAGTAGGGAGGGAGTAGTTAAAAATAATTTGAAAACTTACACCTAGGCCCCCTCCTCACTAAGCTAGCACAATTAAACCCCTATCACCCTTCTACCCAATTAACACAAATAAAATGCTAGGCATGATTATTATGAAACATAAAATGCACACATAAATATTTAAATAAGTAATAATTTAAATAAATAAATAAGCAAATAAATAAATAATAATCATTTATTACTAATAAAATAGAGCCTAGTTTTCGGGTCGTGACATTCACTCCCCCTTAAAGAAAATTCGACCCGAATTTTAACGAGACTTACCCGAATTAAAAAGCCACGGATATTTCCTCTCGATCTCATCTCGGAGCTCCCACGTCGACTCCTCGATATTGTGATTCCTCCAAAGAACTCTAACCAACGCGATGCTTTTGTTTCTCAATTCTTGGACTTTGGCGTCTAAAATCCGAACCAGTCGTTCCTCGTAAGTCATATCGGGCTCAATATCCTCCGGTACCCTCGGTAACACATGAGATGGATCATGAACATACTTCCGAAGCATAGAAACGTGGAACACGTTGTGCAACCGGTCTAAAGATGGCGGTAACGCAAGTCGATACGCTACAAGCCCAACCTTTCCCAAAATCTCAAACGGGCCAATAAACCTCGGAGCCAATTTGCCTTTCTTCCCAAACCTACGAATACCCACTTTTGGAGATACTTTCAAGAACACCAAATCACCGGTCTGAAAACTAAGATCTCGTCTTCGGTTGTCTGCGTAGCTCTTATGTCGACTCTGGGCTGTTTTCAATCGATCCCGGATAACTCTAACTTTTTCAACCGAATCCCGAAGCAAATCAATACCCACGATCTTCGCTTCACCGACCTCATCCCAATAAATAGGCGATCTACACTTTCTTCCATACAAGGCCTCATACGGTGCCATCTCGATACTAGCCTGATAACTGTTGTTGTAAGAGAACTCCACTAATGGTAAATGTCTATCCCAAGAATTGGAAAAGTCTATCGAACAAGCTCCCAACATATCCTCAAGAATCTGAATGGTCCTCTCGGATTGACCGTCGGTCTGAGGGTGAAAAGCTGTACTAAAACGCAAATCTGTACCCAAAGCTTCTTGAAATGCCTTCCAGAACCTAGAAGTAAACCTCGGGTCTCGATCTGACACATTACTAACCGGAACTCTATGCAATCTCACAATCTCATCAATGTAAAGGGTCGCAAGCTTCTCCATCGAATATCTAATGTCAATAGGCAAGAAGCGGGCACTCTTGGTCAATCTATCCACTATTACCCAAACACTGTCATACTTCCTACGGGTACGAGGTAGTCCCGTAACGAAATCCATAGTCACATGCTCCCATTTCCACTCGGGAATCTCTAACGGCTGAAGTAGTCCCGCTGGTCTCTGATGCTCGGCTTTGACCTGCTGACAAGTTAGACACTTCGAAACATACTCCGCTATTTCCCTTTTCATATTATTCCACCAAAAATGTTGTTTCAAATTTTGATACATCTTCGTACTACCCGGATGAATAGTATATCTCGATTTATGACCCTCATCTAAAACTTGCCTCTTTATTCCACCAACGTCGGGCACGCACAAACGATCACGGAAAGTCAAAACCCCACTCGAACTCAAAGAAAAATCCTCGAAGTTCTTTTCCTTCAATTTACCCATTATCTTCACCAACTCGGGATCTTCTTTCTGAGCTTCCTTTATCCTTTGAATTAGGGTCGGAGATACCCTAATATTCGCAAAAATAGCCCCATGTCTCGATTCACGAGGAGACCAATCTCGAACATCCTCAAGCATTTTCCACTCACGGACCATCATCGAAGCCACATAAGATTTTCTACTAATCGCATCGGCTACCAAATTCACCTTCCCGGATGATAGGAAATCGTACAATCATAATCCTTCAACAATTCCATCCATCGGCGTTGCCTATTATTCAACTCTTTCTGGGAGAAAAGGTATTTCAAACTCTTGTGATCCGTAAAAATTTCAAACTTCGCCCCATAAAGGTAGTGCTTCCATTTGTGCAACGCAAAGACTATCGCCGCCAACTCCATATCATGAGTCGGGTAATTCTGTTCACTAGGGGTCAACTTCCTCGAAGCATAGGCAATCACTTTTCTGTTCTGCATCAAAACACAACCCAAACCCTCTTTTGAAGCATCACTGTAAATCACTAGGCCATCGCTCCCATTAGGCAAAGTCAAGATCGGTGCGGTCGTCAACCTCTTCTTCAATTCCTCGAAACTCTTGTCACATTTCTCAGTCCACACAAACGGGACATTCTTCCGGGTCAACTGAGTCATCGGAGTAGCGATCCTCGAAAACCCCTCAATAAATCTTCTGTAATACCCGGCTAAACCCAGAAAGCTACGAATCTCGGTCACTGACTCGGGTCTCTTCCAATCCACTATAGCTTCAATCTTTGAAGGATCCACAGAAATCCCATCTTTCGAAATAACATGACCCAGAAATGACACCTTCTCGAGCCAAAATTTGCATTTACTAAACTTCGCAAACAATTTCTCCCTCGCAAGAACGGATAAAACTATCCTCAAGTGTTGTTCATGCTCCTCTCGAGATTTCGAATAAACAAGAATGTCGTCGATGAAGACTACCACGAACGAATCAAGATAAGGATGGAAAATCCGGTTCATCAAATCCATAAATACTGCAGGCGCGTTAGTCAACCCAAATGGCATAACCAAGAACTCATAATGACCATAACGAGTGCGAAAGGCAGTCTTCGGAATATCCTCCGATCGAACCTTTACTGATGGTACCCACTCCTCAAATCAAGCTTAGAAAACACAACTGAGCCTTGAAGCTGATCAAATAAATCATCAATGTGAGGTAGAGGATACTTGTTCTTCACTGTAACCTGATTCAACTGTCGGTAGTCAATACACAATCTCAACGAACCATCTTTCTTCCGCACAAATAAAACCGGTGCTCCCCACGGAGAAACACTAGGGCGGATAAACCCTCGATCAAGCAACTCTTGCAATTGAACCTTTAACTCCTTCAACTCTGCGGGAGCCAACCTATACGGTGCTTTCGAAATTGGAGCCGTACCCGGCAAAAGATCTATACAAAACTCAATCTCACGATCGGGCGGCATATCATACTCGGAAGAGAAAACATCGGGAAATTCCCTAACTACCCGAACACTCTCCAAACTAGGGGATTCTTTCCTAGTATCAAGAACACTAGCCAAATACCCCTCACAACCACTATGCAATAATTTTCTCACTTTGATATAAGAAATTAAGCGAACCTTTCTACTCAGAGGACTAGCCTCAAACACAAATTTAGGCACATCGGGAATAGAAAAAGTAACAGTTTTCTTACGGCAATCAACGGAAGCATGAAACTTGCTCAACCAATCCATACCCAAAATGACATCAAAGTCTTGGATAGGAAGAACTACCAAATCCGCACATAAGACACGACCATATATAACCACATCACAAGCACGAAAGACTCGATCAGAAATCAAGCATTCTCCTATAGGGGTCGACACCTCTAGCACGTACGGTAAAGACTCGAATGCAGCATTTAACATGGAAGCAAATTGCACAGAAATGTATGAATGAGATGATCCTAGATCTACTAACGCTCGTGCGCTCACATTAGACACAGAGACAATACCTCCAATAACGGATGGATCATCGGTAGCTTGTTGTTGATTAATGGCAAATACCCTTCCTTGGACCTTGGGCTTCCCCGTAGCATCCCTTTTCTGACCCTGAGTAATACCAACTCCTGACCCGGATGGTTGACCTCGGTGCCTCGTGCAATCTCTCGCAAAGTGCCCCATTTCACCACAATTGGTACACTTGCCTTGCTTTTTCCAACACCTATCCTCCGTATGGCCTACCCTCTGACAAAAGGTACAAGGCTTCCTATTCTGAATCCCCGGAGTAGTACCCGGATTCCTCGGTGTGGTTTGCCCCTTAAACTGAGATGATGCTCCCGGGTTACCTCGGTTGTCGGAACGGTGTTGAGGTTGAGATTTAGCATGGCTTCCCGGTTTACCCGTACCCCCAACCTCGGTTTTCCTTTTGTGCTCCCCAATATCTTGCTCTATCAAGTAGGCTCGGTCTACCACATCTTGGAAGGTCACAATCCGTTGGGCAATAAGTTGAGTACGGATGGAGGGCTTCAATCCCCGAATGAATCTCATAGCTTTTTGTTCCTCGGTCCTCACCAAATAGTCACAATACCGGATTAATTCTGTGAACTTAGCCGAGTATTGTGCTATAGATAACAAACCTTGCTCCAGGTTGAGCAGCTCGATCTCCTTTCGGTTCTGGTCCACTACCGGAATGAAATGCTCTTTGAACTTCCGCACGAACAAATCCCATGCATACACGGTGTGAGTGTCATCCCAACTAGCTTTAACTCCTTTCCACCAATGCTCGGCGGCACCCACAAGCTTATAAGCCGTAAATCAGACTCTATCTTCGTCCGAACACCCAAATACATCATAAATTTTCTCCATAGACTCAATCCACATCTCAGCCTTCTTGACATCCGGCTCACCGTCAAACTCTTTTGGCTTCAATTTCAGAAATTGCTCTAGCCCATATCTCGGTGGTGCCACATGCTCTTCTCGTGGCCCTTGATCATGAATAGCCTTCATAGCGGCCTCAAACATTCCCTGGAACATTGCCCGGTTCTCTTCCCTTAAGTCATTCTGATTCTGTGCTCCACTAGAGCCTTCGCCTGCTCTCCTTCTAGCCATTTCAAACAATTACCTGCATAAGACATCAACCGTTACTCACTCCGAACACAACTACCCACCTAGGTCATACTAGTCCACCTAGACTTATACTTAGAGCCAAACCATAGCTCTGATACTAACTGTCGTGACCCCGAACCCCGCAGGCCCGAGATCGCGAGCTGGACGTCGACTTAAAACCAAAACTGTGAAATACCGAAGTTAAAATTCCATTTGATACCAAAAGGTGATGATCCAAAGTTTTAGAAATCCAAGTTTGATAATAACCAAATACAACTATCATAAACTTCCATAAGTTTATGCCCAACAGAATATAAATGTACAATTCTTAATGACGTCATTGTTTGGTACAACTATCCCAAAAAGGTTACACATTTATATAATGTAAACCAACCTATAACAACTTTCCCCAAAAGAATGTATCCACACTCGACGTCCTCTTTCTCGTGATCAGCGAGACTAATCCTTAGCACCTGGGGGGGGGGGGTTAAGGAAAAACAAAGATAAAAGAAAGGGGGTGAGATAAATCTCAATAAGTTACTAATGCAACTACATGACATGCTATGATGCAATAACCCATAATAAATCACCTAACACATAGCAATTATCATATGTCAGATAGCAGCGGAAATAAACACATAACAAAGGATATAGCCAAGGTTTTCCCAAACTGATAAACCAAATAAAGGTCGCTGCGCAGCTTCAATAATCAACAAATCATCATCTTCATAATAGCATGAAAGCTGAAGAGAAATCCCCGGTACCGGAACCAATAACAAAGTAATGTGCCACAAGGGGCGGGAGCCATGCCACAAAGTCATGCTCTAAACGTCTCAACCAAGGCCGATCTGGAAGAGGAAAATAAGGGCAAAACAATGGTCGACACCATAATGGACTTGGCCGGTGCCATCACAATATCTCACATCGCCAGACACAACCACAAATACCAGCTGGACTTTCAAATAAATGCTAAGTAATAAATACTAGCTTAATTAAACAACTTAGGGTTCCAAAGTAGGGAACCATACCAAGAAGTCACCAAGAAAGTGAAATGAACCAACAACACACAATTAAAGTGTTCCAACAATCTTAACAATGATAACACAATTCCCATATCACATTTGACCACAAAGGATCCAGTTAATTCGAGCACTCAACCAAATTCACTCACTCATCTAGAAGAGCTTAAGGAGAGCTTTAAAACGATAATTTATACGCCTAAAATGGAGTCCGGATGAACAAGATATGGCCCTCGAAAGATTGGACGAAAAGGGAAATAAATTTGACAACAGGGGAGAGGGTGCGCGCGCCTCCTTAGATCAGAAGGAGAATGCACTCAAAGGTAAGTGAGGATGCGCGCGCCTCGAAGAAAGGGATGCGCGTGCCTCCCTTCTACAGATGGAAAATCAAGGTTGGAGGAGAGGAGGGTGCGCGCGCCTCCAAGGCTCACCAGCAAACCCAGAATTCCTTCCTGGGTTTTTCAACTCGGAAATGGACACCACAAACCACCATTTTCACATTCAAATCAACAACCTCAAGGTTAATACTCCTAGGCATCAGAATCAAGGTACTCTAGTAACTTGGAAACTTAAAAATGGCCCATAAGACATTATTTAGAACATCCAATCCAAGAGATTTCAACCCAATATCAATTTCTCACAAAATTTATCAAACAAAATGAACTAACTCAAAACTCATCCAAGATTGCAATAAACAACAATAATAACATCATACAACCATGGATGAACATTTCTAGCATAAAATGGGGGAAAAGCAACTTACATGAATTTTTTCAAAGTTGATGGATTTCAAATATTTTTGGCTTCCAACGATCCTATCGACGATCTAAACATGTTTCAAGTTTTAAGAAATGAGAGATTATGAGAGGAAGATGAAGAAAATGAAGAGAGAAGGGAGAAGATGAGAAAACTTACCCAATGTAGAGAGAGAGAGAGATTGAGCTGGGAGATGATGAGGGAGAAGGGGAAGAGTGAGGGAGAAGTGAGGGAGGAGAGGGGAGTAGGGAGGGAGTAGTAAAAAATAATTTGAAAACTTACACCTAGGCCCCCTCCTCACTAAGCTAGCACAATTAAACCCCTATCACCCTTCTACCCAATTAACACAAATAAAATGCTAGGCATGATTATTATGAAACATAAAATGCACACATAAATATTTAAATAAATAATAATTTAAATAAATAAATAAGCAAATAAATAAATAATAATCATTTATTACTAATAAAATAGAGCCTAGTTTTCGGGTCATGACAAGGGTTCACTGGGATTGTGCCGCCAAAGGAAAGTCCAAAGACCAACAACAACAACTCCTTCCGCTACAAGGCTCCTAGTGCGCCTGCGCCTCCTAGGGGTGGAAAGGAGGCCGTCGGCCAAGTGAATATGGTCCAGAAAGAGGTCCCGCTAGATGTCCAAGCCGTAACAAGGAATGGGGCTCCACAACAGAGGGAGCATTTTGATGATTTTGGTATGCCCATGGGGAAGGTCTTTGACGTGTTAGTCAAGAGAGGTCTTATCAAGCCTTTAGAGAATTACCAACCCGCCTACCCGAGAACTGATTTGGACGCCTCCAAGTTCTGCAAGTATCACAAGCACATCGGGCACATAACGGATGGTTGTATTCAATTGAAGCGCGTAGTTCAAGGGTTGATCAATGATAAGAAGATTGAGAAGCCGAAGGGTCCTAATGTGGTGAATAACCCTCTTCCTAACAATGGGGGCGGGGTGAATATGGTGCAAACATGCGAGATCAGTATCCTGGAGCTCATGGATGCCTTTGACAAGATAGGGCTCACAATGGTGGATATCTTCATG
Organism: Campanula takesimana; assembly: GCA_026119855.1. Lineage (NCBI taxonomy): Eukaryota > Viridiplantae > Streptophyta > Magnoliopsida > Asterales > Campanulaceae > Campanula > Campanula takesimana. The sequence continues at coordinate 3,009,653 of JAOWBW010000007.1, forward strand.
GCATTGGTGACGTTAGAAATGCTCGAACCCTTAGAAGGACACCTTCCCCATCTTGGTTGCGATTTATCAAAGTTTTGCCACTACCATAAGTGCACCGGTCACACTACCGAAGAATTCTTTGAACTCAAGAAAGCCGTGCAAGAGCTCATCCACAAGGGAGTTGTCGAAGACCCTAGAGATTATGTAGCTAGCAATGTACTCACGGTAGAACTTAGTGAGATCACTGATCCGGCCGAGCCTGTTGTGGCGGACTGTGATGAGATGGGTTGTATTTTAATGACTAATAATAAAGAATCTTCTTGCTACTTGTTGTCTTTAGAAGAGCTAGTGAGTGAAGTCGAATCTCTAGAGGAAGAGAGTCCCAAGCCCTCTCAACCTCTTTCTTGGGCCGAAATCTTCGAGGAGGCCGAAAAAACCGAAGTTTCGCCCCCTTGTCCTGACACGCTATTGTCTTTGGAAGAGCTACGTGCAGAAGTTTGTCTCCTTATGAGATCCGGTCAAGTGTACCAATCCGACCCAAAGGGTGCAAAGAAAGTCTTTGGGAAGGAACCCGAGCAAGACGACCTAGACAAAGAAGACTCTATCCTCACTCAACTCAAACAAACCCAAGCCCATATCTCACTATGGTCCCTACTCACCTCCTCCCTAGCCCATCGCCTCATGCTCGAGCAAAACCTCACCGCCACCATGGTACCATCCACTACTACTCCGGAGGACGTCACTAAGAATACGTGTGTTTGAATTTGAGAATATTCATGGTAACATTAAAATATGAGAGTCACCACGCCGTTTTAATTAAAGCCAAAACATTGAAAAAAGCATTTTTAGTGGGTTCGGGGGTCAAATTACAACAAGAGAAGAATATTGAACGTTATCACTCCTATTGCCCGAATGATCGGTCTTTCTATCATGATGAATGTGTTAGTAGTATGTTAGTGTTTGAGACCGGATCCGAAGATTACCTACGTTCCTCTCAATGTGATAAGCTCAGGTCAGCGTAGTTCAGAGGAATTTAGAATAGGCAGAAGAATCGGGATCATGCATAATGAGGGGGGGATTACCTAAAGATTAGGGTTTAGAAGTAGTTCCTAGATCATCCTCGGGTTGATGAACCCTAGATCATCATCGGCTATGAAATAACATGCAAACATGAAGATCGCAACCCTAAATATAGCATAAATAAGGTTTTAATCTATGAACACGAAGAACATTCGAAGAACATATTATGAACATATGAATGAGCATGCAAAGAATATGAAGAAACTATGAATAAACATGTACCAACATGAATATAAAAGATCTACATTAAAAATAATGCAAGAACATGAAGAAAAAGTTAGAAAACTTACCTTTGTTGGCAAGAAATAAACCTTGGATCTTCTTGAGTGTTTGAATGCGTATTAGAGAGCAAAATAGTGTTTAAGAACTCCAAAATTTGGACTTAGAGCTCTCCAAAATCCGACCCTAAACCAATGGAATGGAATTGGTTTATATAGTAAACTGATGGGAAGATCTAATGGCTGAGATCATCCGGAGCAAGGTTGGCCGCCTGGCCATGATTGAAGCCGGCGACAATAGTGGCCGCGTGGCTAAGGTCGACGCGTAGCAATGTTGGCCGCGTGGCCAATCCTGCTGTCTGACTTGATTCTTAAGCTAGGGTTTCTGCATGGTTTTAAGGAAACCATTTGTTACCTATTTTGATAGATTTTGTCATAAATGAGATATTTTGGGAATCCGGGACAAGCCTTTGCAAGGTTTCTAATTCCTATAAAGTCCTTGTATTTTTGGGAAAGTCCTAATAAACTCATTTTCAGGTCGGGTACTAACAGTAGCCCCTCGGCGACGCTTCTTGCAAGGCAATGTGGGGTCGACGATAAAAGAAGGATCCGTCTGAAACATGAGTTTCAAAACAGATGAAAGGTAAGGGAACGGCTGAACCTTGGCAGGCGACCTACGTATCCGCGGGGGAATGACTGTCCTCTGATGGGGAGCAACGTCTTCTGCTGAGGACAGTGCACCTGCTGGGGATGAGAGATGACCGCGTCGGTCGAGTGGCTGGACCTTTTCAGGTTTCCTACGTATCCTCCGAGGAATCAAGCCGGTCGTAGTTCAGAGCGACTGGGGATAAAACGAGACATCGGACTTCTGATAGGGATAGTAAACCTACGGGCACTATCCTGTATGAAGAACGAACATTCGTTGAAGCAAGAGAGATAATAAGACAATAAACTCGACCAGAAACGCCCGGGTTTCCGCCGATCACGCTAAAATAATAGATGCTGGATCTCTCGCAAACAGAAACGCCGAGGCTTCTGCCAATCGCGATCGATCTAGGATGCATATGTCATAGAGGCGCCGAAGTCTCTACAACCATACGAATCCTAATAATAGATGCTGGATCTTTCGCAAACAGAAACGCCGAGGCTTCTGCCAATCGCGATCGATCTATGATGCGTATGTCATAGAGGCGCCGAAGTCTCTACAACCATATGAATCCTAATAATAGATGCTGGATCTCTTGCAAACAGAAACGCCGAGGCTTCTGCCAATCGCGATTGATCTAGGATGCGTATGTCACAGAGGCGCTGAGGTCTCTGCAACCGTACGAATCCTAAGCAAATATTAGGAAATGCTAAAATAATAGATGCTGGATCTCTCGCAAACAGAAACGCCGAGGCTTCTGCCAATCGCGATCGATCTAGGATGCGTATGTCATAGAGGCACCGAGGTCTCTGCAACCGTACGAATCCTAAGAAAATATTAGGAAATGCTAACATAATAGATACTGGATCTCTCGCTAACAGAAATGCCGAGGCTTCTGCCAATCGCGATCGATCTAGGATGCGTATGTCATAGAGGCGCCGAAGTCTCTACAACCATACGAATCCTAATAATAGATGCTGGATCTCTCGCAAACAGAAACGCCGAGGCTTCTGCCAATCGCGATCGATCTAGGATGCGTATGTCACAGAGGCGTCGAGGTCTCTGCAACCGTACGAATCCTAAGCAAATATTAGGAAATGCTAAAATAATAGATGCTGGATCTCTCGCAAACAGAAACGCCGAGGCTTCTGCCAATCGCGATCGATCTAGGATGCGTATGTCACAGAGACGCCGAGGTCTTTGCAACCGTACGAATCCTAAGCAAATATTAGGAAATGCTAAAATAATAGATGCTGGATCTCTCGCAAACAGAAACGCCGAGGCTTCTGCCAATCGCGATCGATCTAGGATGCGTATGTCATAGAGGCGCCGAGGTCTCTGCAACCGTACGAATCCTAAGCAAATATTTGGTGGAGAATGGAAATTTTAAGGGGCTATCCGTACCCAAAGGTAACGAATATCAGTCAAAATAGTGCTAAGGGCACCTAAAATTAATCAAAGGGGAATGTACTATGGGTAAAACTGGAATTTTGCATGTGGAGGTCAAGATGATGGATTGTTATGAAGTCGCAAATGGGATGAACTCTCGGGGAGTCACAAAGGTGATAGAATCTCGGGGAGTCACAAGGGTGACGGACTCTCGGGGAGTCACAAAGGTGATAGACTCTCGGGGAGTCACAAAGGACTCTTTGGTGAGTCACAAGGGCAAAGGACCTTTAGGGAGACGCGAAGGAGATGGACTCTCGGGGAGTTGCTAAACATGATCTGGGTTCCGCTTATCCTAATCTAGGAGGGAATGAGGCTACGAGCCATTGAGACCAAGGTGTTAGGTAAGGGACATTTTTCTTGGTTGCCTAGAGGTAGGACCTAAGGCTTTTTAAGGAAAGGGAATAAGGAAGATGGTGATCTCCTAATCTTGAGATAGGGATGCCAAAGATGTCACGGCTTCTTGGGCTTTAGATTATGTCTTGGAGATAATGTGGGTTTCCTAGGCTTACAGGCTAGGGATTGGAGTTCATTTAAGCATGAGGAGAGTATTCTATCCTAGGCTTAGTGCTAGGGCTTGGAAAGGTTGAGGTTTGGGAACTTCCTAGATGTTAGGGTTTCGAACAAAGGTTTGGAAACTGGCGTTTTAAGGACCATGACTCTCCTAGGTTTGGGACTAGGGTTTAGGAATTTCCTAGGTCTAGGAGGCTAGGGCTTAGAGTTGTAGTAGGCTCAGAGGTAGCAAAGGCGTTGGCTTTTAGACATAAGGCTGAGAGTTGGAAAGGTTGTGACTTCCTAAGCTTGAGACCATGGACCGTTGGGAAGAGGGATTGCTTTCGTGGAAGGTCCACTAAGCTTGATGTTAGGGTTCACCATTTTCCGGGATTGGTGACTATGGCTTGGAAATGTTCGTGGTAACCTAGGCTTTAGGCTAGGTTTTAAGGCTAAGGACTGTAAACTTCCTATATTTTGAGACTAAGGTGAAGGAATTTCCTAGGTCTAGGACTAGGGTTTGAAGGGAATGTTGAATCCTAGGCTCGATGATAGAGTTTAGTGAGGATATAGTCTCCTAGGCCCTGCGGCTAGGGTTTAGAAAGAGTGCGACTACCTAGGCTTGAGGCTAGGGTCTGGAGCGAATGCGAGTACCTAGGCTCGAGGCTAGGGTTTAGAGCGAATGCGAATACCTATGCTCGAGGCTAGGGTTTAGAGCGAATGCGGCTTGCTAGGGTTGATTAAGTTTTGGACAGGGCATTGTATCCTAGGTTTTGGGTTAGGGTTCAATAAGACGGGGGATTAAGATTGTAAATTTCCTAGGTTTCGAGACTAGGGTTTCGAGAATTTGGAAATGATGTTGCATGCGGGGCTTTGGAAATTCCCTAGAACTTGGGCTAGGGTTAAAGAGGATGTTGCGGTTTCATAGGCTTAAGGATATGTGACTACCTAGGCTTGAGGCTAGGGTTTGGGGAGAACGCGAATTCCTAGGTTTGAGGCTAGGGTTTGGAAAGAATATCGACTACCTAGGCTTGAGGCTAGAGTTTGGAGGGAATGTGACTACCTAGGCTCGAGGGTAGGCTTTAGGAAGGATGTGGCTACCTAGGATCGAGGCTAGGGTTTAAGAAGGATGTAACTTCCTAGGCTTTAGGCTAGGGTTTGGAAGGATGTAATTACCTAGGCTTGGGGCTAGGGTTTGGAGAGAATGCGATTACCTAGGCTTGAGGCTAGGGTTTGTAGAGGATGTGGCCACCTAGGCTTGAGGCTGGGGTTGAGAGAATGTGATTACCTAGGTTTAAGGCTAGGCTTCGGATAGAAGGTGACTACCTAGGCTTGTGGCTAGGGTTTAGAGAGAAGGCGATTACCTAGGTTTGGGACTAGGGTTTAGAGGGAATACGATTACCTAGGTTTAAGGCTAGGCTTTGAATAGAAGGTGACTACCTAGGCTTGAGGCTAGGGTTTGTAGAGGATGAAGCAACCTAGGCTTGAGGATGGGGTTGAGAGAATGTGACTACTTAGGCTTAAGGCTAGGGTTTGGAGACCGAAAGCATTTGAAGGTTTGTCTTGGTTTAGACCGGGCAAGTTTGAGGTCTAAGAGTGTTGCGGTTTGGGGCAGGTGAGCTTGATACCTCATGGCTGGATAGGCTCGATAGGTTAGACCTAGGCTAGAGTGCTAGGGTTTAGCTAGGGTAAGACTCAGACATGTGTTAAGGAGACCGGGGCCTAATGGAATGGTAGGCGTGAGATCTAGGAGATCGAAGGCTAGGCAGGGTAGCGTTGGGACATAAGGCTTTCAAGCGGGTAAGTCTTTTGTCCTAGAGAAACCGCGTTATGGGTTAGGACCAAGCAGGTTTGAGGTCGGCCAAGATGATCCTAGTACCTAATACGCATGTCGGGCTTGGATCCTAGAGTGTTTGAAAGTTTAGGCTAGGTGCGAACCATAGGTGCGGGAAATGGTTTTGGATATATGACCATGTTGGCACTTTGGGTAAAGGGATTGAGTGTCCAAGACTTTGCTTGAGTACAATAGGTACCTAAGTTGGATTGGGTATGCTTAGGTCCAAAGTTTGTCTCAGAGGTCATTGCGCGTGACCAAGCTCGTTCGGTGATTGCGAAGGTGGGTTTGGTATGGGACCAAAGGTGTTAAGCGCACGATTTTTGACTGGACGGGTTTTGATATCTTTATGGCATATCACGGTACGCGGGAGGTCCTATGCGTTCGAGCACGTTTGAGCTTTGGACTCGTGTGGAAGAAATGTTTGAGATCTATGGAGTTCAAGGGTGGACCTTATAGGTGGTGAGGTTTGGACTTGGCTCAGATTAAGTAGGTTAGAGACCTAAGGGGTTGAAGGTCAGACTAGGAAGTCTTTTGAAGCTAAGGAGTGACACTAGGTTTAAGAGTGGCAGGGCCATGGTTTGGGTATGACGGTATGCGTAGATGGCATTGTTTTGGTTGGACCGAGCAGGCTTGGGAACTAAAGAGTTCTAAGGGTCAACATCTAAGGTTATAGACCTAGAGGGTAGACATTTTTGTGATCTAAAGGGTTTAGGAGTTGAGACCTAAAGTGTGGATCGGATATGCTAGAGACCTACAAGGTAGGCGCTTGGTAGACTCGAATGGACTTAGGATCTAAGGGATCGTTCAATAGGTTAGACTGGGTAGACCTAAGAGGTTGGACCTAAGAGGATAAGGGAGACATAGTCTGGACAAGGTAAGGATGAATATATATTGGTAGGTTTGGGATCTAAGAGATCAGGTAGACTCGAGACCAGTAGGTTCGGGACCTAATGGGTCATTCTAAGGATTTGGATTCGGTAGACTGGCTTAAGGCTTGAGGTTTTGGGTAAGACTGGTTTGAGGCTTTAGGAGTCCCGCTACTAACTTATGGAGGGTCGAGCTAAGGGGTTATGGTATAACCTATGTAAGACTGACCGGGTAGGTGCGGGACCTAAGGTTTTGAATCAAGTCAGATTGGGACGTAAGGGTATCCTATTGTGTAGGAAATAGGGTGAAGGACCGAGTCGGTTCAAGAATCACAAAGATGGGTCTCAGAGTGGACCGAGGAGGTTTATACAAATTTTGTGGAGACCGAGAGTGCGGGTTTATAAACAAAGTGTCGTGGAAGAGAAAACTTTTGAAAGTGTTATGACTTTATAAAGATGCTTTATAATTAATTACGATTCTAACCAATTCAAAGAGTTCGTCATGTGCCGAGCTCGGCGATGAGGGATGCCCTTCCTTGTTGAAGCTCCGGTGTTCTCCGAGAAAGTGCATAGTCGACCCATTTTGTTGGGGACGCTCTAGTTTGATGAGCGGGTATCCTCCCTCCTTTGAGAAATCCTACGTCGATCTTGATGATGAGGAGTCCTCTTCTTCTAAGTATGTGCTCGATGAAGCCCCGGCATTCTTTGAGAAACCTTATGGTCGGTCCTTTATTGTTAGGGAAGCCCCAGTTGCGTAGAGCGGGGTATCCTACCTCTTTTAAGACGCACCCTTTTTTCTGCCTAGACCGCCCTTGCGGGTTTTCAATCCAGCGGGCATCTCTTTTGAGTCAATTTTTTTTTTTTTTTTTTTTTTTTTTTTTTAAGAAATCATTCAGTCGACTCCAAAAAAGAAAAAGAATTGTATGAAAACTTGTAGGGGAATTTTGGGGAGAGTAAGAGAGAGAGAGATAGTACTCACATTTTGACTCTTTGGGCAACTGAGTGTATATATGTACAAAAGGGAGGAAGCCCCTGCTTGACAGAAAGTAAGTGTTTAGCTCTTTCCTAGATTGTAGAACGGAAGACTTGTCGAGACATTTGAAAATTGTTTTATTCAAGATTCTTATTTGATTACTCGAGAATGGACCTCGTTGATTAGTTATGCATCTTATGATTATGTTTTAGACAAGTAGTCTCGAAATAATAAATGTTTTGATCAGTTGTGAGTGAAGAAGTCAGGAGTAGAAATATGGGGCAAGAGAGAAGAGAAGGAAAATTGGCTACGAGGTGGGTTGTGTTTGGCTTTGAGTGGTTGCCCGGTTGACGATGAAGTTGGGTTTTGAGTTTAGGTGTGTGAGGTTCGTTTGAGGTGAGTTGTTCTTTGTAGCTCATTGCGGTGGATTACTCCTTTGTAGTTGTTGCAGTGGATTGCTCCATCGTAGTTGTCATGGGTTGCTGCCGTTTATCTACTTTGTAAGGAAAGAAAGGAAAATAGAACATTTGAGGTGAAAAGAAAATGAGACTTTTACTTTTCCATGGTGATAGCCCCTTCTATTTTTCTTTTTTCTTTTTTATTTTATCTCTTTGTGCACACCCTTTTTTTTTGCCTAGGCCGCCCTTTCGGGTTTTCAACCTAGCGGGCATCTTTTTGTTCAATGCTCTAACTTTTGCCTAGGTCGCCCTTTTGGGTTTCAACCTAGCGAGCCATATATATATATATATATTTTTTATATTTGTACATGAAACATTGGGCGAGATAAGCCCCTAGTTTGCTTTCGCCTCTCTCGATTGCGAGGTAGCTTCCTTATAGTTCAAGCGGCCTTTTGCTGGCGGCGGGCATCCTAGCCCCTTGATTTTCACCGGTAGAGCTCCATTGGATTATCACGTGCACCAATGAATGACTTCGTGCACTTGTCTTATATTTTCGATGGAATACGGACAGCCCCAGTGTAACGGCATGTAGTACTCATGATGGGAACAAACCAACACTTTAAATTGTGGCAGCATGGATGTCTATTTGATGATGAGCAACCGCAGTCCATTTCTTTGTCACGACCTTATAAAAAGGGGTCTAATGGTGGGATGAGAGGCGTATGAGGATAGTGTATGGGAGAAGGTGTATATAGAGAGTGTACATGAAGTGTGTACAAGGGGTGAGTGTATAGAGAGAGTGTATGGGGGTAGAATGTAGAGAGAAGAGAAAGTGATTCGTTCATCCCAATTGATCGAAGCATTTGTTATTTTGAGATTAATCGTTTACTTAGTTATGTGAATGGTTTGTGGGTCCATTTACCTTTTAATGAGTCGTCATTAATGAGTAAGATTAAGATTAATTCATCATATAAAGATATAGCAATCAAGCGAAAATGGTGAATAAGACAATTTTCATGAAATTGATATATGCAAGCTTATGTCTCAAGTCTAGAGAGAAAAGGAAAGAAATAAAGACCCTTTTATTGGAACTAAAAGATTTAAACTGACTAGTCCGGGGTGGACTTTTACTTAAAGAAACAAAAATCGTCCACGGTGGACTTTTGACTAAGGACACTCTAGAACCTACGAAGACTGAATGACCATTTTCTTTTCTTTTATTTAAAGGAGGTAGCCCCAATTTCCTCTTTTGCCCATGCCCATGTATTCCGTTGGCGGGTGATGGCTCCGCTGTCAATGAGGCTTTGAATCTTTCTCCTCAATTGGAGGCAATCTTCGGTGTCATGCCCAATGTACTGGTGGTATTGGCAGTGTTTGGAGGGATCCAAGCCTTGCTTCACCCTACTTGGTTCATAGTTGAACAAAGGAGACAACTTGCCGGCTTGAACTAGACTTTTGAAGAGTTTGGCTAACGGCATACCCAAGTCGTCGAATTCGCGCTCGTCCTTCCTTTCACGAACTGTCTTTGAGGGTGACTTAGGTACCGGCACCCCTTGTTGATGAGTAGTCATAGGAGGCATCCCGACGGGGATAGTCTGTGGCGGCCCGTACATTTGAGGAGCGTACGGGTGTTGACATTGAGCAAGAGGGAGAACTCGACTGAGGTAATCATAAACGCCACGAATGTCAGACAAATGGCGCCTCTCGATATCTCTTAGGGTCTTATGCATCTCCTTCTGAAAGTGTGTTGCTTGCTCGTTGAGAATGGCCTTAAAGTGGATTGCTTGTTCATCGAGGATGGCTTCGAAGCGGGATGCTTGCTTACTGAGAGCAGTACCGGTGTAGAGGATTGTCTCGGGATCTTGGGTAGCAGCTTCAGTTGCAACTTCGATGTTCCTTGCAGCCGACATGATGCAGAACTCTATGTCATGAAAGAATTAGATTCGTATTTAATGATAAGGCATCGTTATAAAAATCATTTTTTGGAAAAGAGTCGGTCTCCACATTTTTTGAAATGCGTTTTGGTAAAAAATTGAAAGTTTGACCAGGCCGAAGTTGCCTACGTTCCCCTTATCATGAGGGAGAGGTCCCACACAATAAGAGGCTCAGGTCGCCGTAGTTCGAATCAAGATAGACATTTAAAGAGAGACAACCATAGGGGTCAATTTGGTAAAGTCTGGATATTTTTTAGATAAAGAGTGACCCTTGGGGGGTCAAAAGAGGGAGATGACTCGGTCCTTGGTGAGGAAGACCTATGTGGGTTTGGTCGAGTCGGGTAAGGTTTGACTTAAAGTTTGACTTAGGTGGTTGAGAGGTTGGTCGAGAAAGCCCATGTAGATAATGGTGGGTTGACCTATATGGGTAAAGGATAGGTCGACCTAAATGAGGAGGGTAGGATTGACCTATATGGTGAATGGATCAAGATGGCAGGTCGTAGCGGGTTGCCTATGGGATGGTCTAAGCGGGATAGGCGTGGTTTAACCTAAGCAGGTCAAATGAGGATTGGTTCACCTAGATGGGTCTAAAAGGTGAGTAGGGTGACCTAAGAGGTCGAGGGGTGACCTAAGAGGTCGAAGGTGATAGGGTTGACCTAGAAGGTCAAGGGTTGACCTAAGAGGTCGGAGGCGGATAAAGTTGACCTAGGCGGTCAAGGGTTGACCTAAGAGGTCGAGGGCGGATGAGGTTGACCTAGGCAGTCAAGGGTTGACCTAAGAGGTAAAAGGTGGATGAAGTTGACCTAGGGGGTCAAGGGTAGTCCTAAGAGGTCAAAGGTGGATGAGGTTGACCTATGGGGTCAAAGGTTGACCTAAGAGGTCGAGGGGTGACCTAAGAGGTCGAAGGTGATAGGGTTGACCTAGGAGGTCAAGGGTAGACCTAAGAGGTCAAAGGCGAATAAAGTTGACCTAGGCGGTCAAAGGTTGGGAAGGTTGACCTAGGCGGTCAAAGGTTGACCTAAGAGGTCAAAGGTGGATGAGGTTGACCTAGGCGGTCAAGGGTTAACCTAATAGGTCAAAGGTGGATGAGGTTGACCTATGGGGTCAAAGGTGATAGGGTTGACCTAAGAGGTCGAGGGGTGACCTAAGAGGTCGAAGGTGATAGGGTTAACCTAGGATGTCAAGGGTAGACCTAAGAGGTCAAAGGTGGATGAGGTTGACCTATGGGGTCAAAGGTTTACCTAAGAGGTCGAGGGCGGATGAGGTTGACCTAGGCAGTCAAGGGTTGACCTAAGAGGTCAAAGGTGGATGAGGTTGACCTAGGCGGTCAAGGGTTAACCTAAGAGGTCGAGGGGTGACCTAAGAGGTCGAAGGTGATAGGGTTGACCTAGGAGGTCAAAGGTAGATAAGGTTGACCTAGGGGGTCAAAGGTTGACCTAGGAGGTCAAAGGCGAATAAGGTTGACCTAGGAGGTCAAAGTTTGACCTAGGGGGTCAAAGTTGCCCTAAGAGGTTAAAGGGTGGTAAGGCTGACCTAAGGGGTCAAAGGTTGACCTAGGAGGTCAAAGGTAGATAAGGTTGACCTAGGAGGTCAAAGGTTGGGAAGGTTGACCTAGGCGGTCAAAGGTTGACCTAGGAGGTCAAAGGTAGATAAAGTTGTCCTAAGAGGCCAAAGGATGGTGGGATTTTGACCAAAGCGGGTCGAGATGAAGGGTAGACCCAAATGGATCGCAATGATGGGTAGGTAACCTAGATAGGCCAAGATGAGGAATTTTGATAGATGGCCCAAGGGGTGAGCGATGGACCTTAGAGGTCGCCTAGATGCAATGCACATTTTATTTAACGAAAAGTTTTGCATTTATTTACATCCTAAATGGTTGGTCCAAGGAGTGTCCTAATCTCTATTTGTGGGTTGACACGAGTAGGATAAAGGTTCCCACCGCTCGTGGAACGTACACGGTGAGTGGAGTAGACGAGTGACTCGAAAAGAGTGCGACAGTAGCGCACAAATTCCTGCACATCGAATACTCCGGGTAATGGGGACCTGTGCAGTGCTGACATGGACTAGTGGTAGTGTGTGGCAAGAAACTAATTCTTTTTAGGGAGAAAAGAGAGAAGTTTTTGAATGCTTGAATGATGCAATGCAATGCAAGAGAGAGAGAAGAGGGAGAGGATAAGAATGTACAAGGGAGCATAGCAAAGTCTCGTTTGACCTTAGTACTATTGGCAAAGTACAAAGAATACATGTATTGAAAAAATACAAGGTACACATATTAACATGGCAAAAATACAAGGTGCATGTGCAAACATGACAAAGTGTGAGGTGCATGTGCAAACATGGCACAGTGTGAGGTGCATGTGCAAACATGGCAAAGTGTGAGGTGCATGTGCAAACATGGCAAGGTGTGAGGTGCATGTGCAAACATGGCAAAGTGCGTGGTGAATGTGAGAACATGGCAAAGTGCGTGGTGCATGTGAGAACATGACAAAGTGTGTGTTGCATGTGAGAACATGGCAAAGTGTGTGGTGCATGTGAGAACATGGCAAAGTGTAAGGCGCATGTGAGAACATGGCAAACATCATGATGTGACGAAAGTTAGACCCACTAAGTTTGAATAAGTTTCAAAGCAATCCCCAGCAGAGTCGCCACTGTGAATACGTGTGTTTGAATTTGAGAATATTCATGGTAACATTAAAATATGAGAGTCGCCACGCCGTTTTAATTAAAGCCAAAACATTGAAAAAAGCATTTTTAGTGGGTTCGGGGGTCAAATTACAACAAGAGAAGAATATTGAACGTTATCACTCCTATTGCCCGAATGATCGGTCTTTCTATCATGATGAATGTGTTAGTAGTATGTTAGTGTTTGAGACCGGATCCGAAGATTGCCTACGTTCCTCTCAATGTGAGAAGCTCAGGTCAGCGTAGTTCGAGAGGAATTTAGAATAGGCAGAAGAATCGGGATCATGCATAATGAGGGGGGGATTACCTAAAGATTAGGGTTTAGAAATAGTTCCTAGATCATCCTCGGGTTGATGAACCCTAGATCATCATCGGCTATGAAATAACATGTAAACATGAAGATCGCAACCCTAAATATAGCATAAATAAGGTTTTAATCTATGAACACGAAGAACATGCGAAGAACATATTATGAACATATGAATGAGCATGCAAAGAATATGAAGAAACTATGAATAAATATGTACGAACATGAATATAAAAGATCTACATTAAAAATAATGCAAGAACATGAAGAAATAAGTTAGAAAACTTACCTATGTTGGCAAGAAATAAACCTTGATCTTCTTGGAGGTTTGAATGCTAATTAGAGAGCAAAATTGTGTTTAAGAACTCTCAAATTCGGATCCCCCTAAACCAATAGGCTGAGATTGGTTTATATAGTAAACTGAGGGGAAGTGATGACGGTCCAGATCATCCGGGGCGGATGTGGCCGCGTGGCCAAGATGGAGGGCGGCGGCGACGTTGGCCGCGTGGCCAAGGTTGGAGCTTGGGCGAATGTGGCCGCGTGGCCATCGTTGCTGTCTGACTTAATTTTCTAGCTAGGGTTTCTGCATGGTTTTAAGGAAACCATTTATTACCTATTTTGATAGATTTTGTCATAAATGAGGTATTTCGGGATTCCGGAACAAGTCTTTGCAAGGTTTCTAATTCCTATAAAGTCTTTGTATTTTTGGGAAAGTCCTAATAAACTCATTTTCAGGTCGGGTACTAACAGTCACCCACATGATTGGTAATATCCACTATGGAAAATCATCACTTTCTCGGAGCTAGACAAGCCAGTGTTCGGAGTTGATCATAATGAGCCTTTATACATCACTGTCGAGGTAAATGGCAAGAAAATTCCCCGTGTATTCATTGATAATGGTTCTGCTATTAATATCCTGCCTTCAAGGATGATGGATGTGGTTGGCGTTCATGGTGGTGATTTACGCCCATCGAAGCAAACCATCAAAGCTTATTACTCTACATGCCGCGCCGTGATAGGCGAAGCCACCTTGCCCATTACCATCGGAACAAAGATCCTACCAACCGACTTCCACGTCATAGACATCCCCGCAACCTTCTCACTCCTCCTTGGCCGGCCATGGTTACATCAATCAGGCGCTGTCCCATCTTCCCTGCACCAGTGTGTGAAGTTTCAATCTGGTAACGAAGTGACCATCATCTACAGTGATCTCGTAACTGCCTAAGGGACGGACACCAAGGGCGTTCCTGTCTTACAGATTCAGCATGGGGAAGAGAGCCGACTCTTCAATGGCTTCGAAATAGTCGCTCAAGCACAGATCTGCACCATCGACCTCACCAAAACAACGGATAAAATGGCACCTGTTGTCAAGATACTGCGTAATATGGGTTTTATACCGGGGCTCGGGCTAGGTAAGAACTTGCAAGGCCCCACAGAATTCGTTGAAGAGGTTGATCATCGAGGTTTGTTCAGTCTTGGATACACCCTCACCCCTGAAGACAAGGTGGAGCAACAAAGGATAGAATTGCTTAAAAAGATGAAGCTTCCCTACAAAAAGCCTGAAATGCGGCCATACCGCCTGTCCCTAAATAGCTACTTTGTCAGGGAAGGTGAGGAGTTTTCGTGTTTTGAGTTCGCCGAGCCATGGATTGACCATACCAGGAGGTTACAGAAAGGGTTCGAGATTTTCAGAGATGTGGAATTCGATCGGTCCAACATGAAGCTGACTTACATGGAATATGACAAAGCCACGGGCAGAATTAGAACCATCAGGCATGAGTACTCCACCAAGGTTGCAGATGACTTGGCAGATCAACTTGAAGCCGCAACCCTTGACAAGCCAGCAATAGAAGCCGCAGAAACTCCGAGTTTGACTGAGACGTGGGACGGCCAATATCTGCTTCAACATCTGGGTAATCTGGGGCTGCACGAAGACATGGTTGCCGTCATTGGAGACGATTCTGAAGATAAGGTGGACCCAAGGACATTGGTGGTACCCATGGGGGACAAGCTCAAGAATTGGTGCATCATTGGGGGACCTATAGCTACTCCGGAGTTTATGGTGGGAACACTGGGGCTTACTCCTTCTCCTGTAGCCACTCCTGCAGCATCTCCTGTCACTCACCCAAAATCCCCGTCCCCAGAGTCTAGTGTTTTACATTTTGAATTTGAGTCTTCCTCTAAGTCTGACGACCTTATGTCCGAAGACTATGATCTTGTTGCAAACGCTATATTCCCTTTTGCCATGAATGAAACCCTCGACCTTTCCGAGTATCCCTCCATAGTCACTCTTTTAACTGATAAATTGACTAATAACCAAACTAATGACATACACTTAGTTAATAATGATTCATTAGAAGAGGCGGACACAGACCAATTAAATGATGAATACATTAAAGAAATCTCAGAACAGGTTATTAATCAAAAAGAATCTCGAGCCCAGGATGCCGATGAGGTGTTAACATGCGTGAATTTGGGAACCGAAGCCGAGCCTAAGGAAACGCAGATCGGAAGCTTCTTCAGCGGAGCCGAAAGGGAAGCACTGATTGAGCTACTCAAAGAATATGTGGATGTGTTCGCATGGTCTTATAAAGACATGCCGGGGCTCGACAACTCGATCGTAGAGCACAGAATCCCGACAGCACCAGACGCTAAGCCAGTCAAACAGAAGTTGCGCCGCATTAAGCAGGAATGGTCTTTGCAAGTGAAAGAAGAGATCGAGAAGCTACTCCGTGTGGGTTTCATCAGGGTGATCGAGTATCCAACTTGGTTATCAAATTTGGTGACTGTCAAGAAATCCAACGGTAAAGTCAGAGTATGCGTGGATTTTCGGGATCTCAACAAAGCTACGCCAAAGGATGACTTCCCCTTGCCAAATATCGACATGTTGGTGGACGCAACCGCCCATTATGAGGTCAAGTCGTTCGTTGATGGGTTTGCCGGCTATAACCAGATCAAGATGGCCGAAGAGGACCAAGAGAAAACAGCTTTCACCACCCCATGGGGAACTTTTTGTTATACTGTCATGCCGTTTGGACTAAGGAACGCTGGGGCTACCTACAAACGGGCAGTTACGACTTTATTCCACGATATGATCCACAATGAGATTGAGGTGTACATGGATGACATGATTATACATTCAAAAGGGTCTGATGGCCAACACTTGATAGATCTCAGAAAATTCTTCAACAGTTTGAGAGAGCACGCCATGCGTTTGAACCCGGCGAAATGCACCTTTGGAGTTCGCAGAGGTAATGTATTGGGTTACATGGTTACCGAGAATGGGATCGAATCCGACCCAAGGAAGATTCAAGCCATCCTGGAGATGAAGCCGCCCCGTACCGAGATGGAGATAAAAGGATTCATGGGACGCCTGCAATATATCAGTCAGTTCATCAATCAGCTGACCACCATCTGCGAACCAATTTTCAAACTGATGAAGAAAACAGCCAGTGTGGAGTTGGATTATGACTGCCAGATAGCCTTCGAGAGGATCAAACAGTATTTAGTGAATACCCCAATCCTGCGCCCGCCGCATAAGGAGAAGCCGTTGCTACTATACTTAACTGTGACAGATACCGCCGTCGGAGCCATGTTAGCGCAAGGAGCCAAAGATTCCCGGATTGAGAATGCAGTGTACTTTGTCAGTCGAAAGTTACAAGGTAGCGAGCTCAATTACTCCGCGCTCGAGAAGACCTGCGTAGGCCTAGTATGGGTGGTGACGAAGCTCAAGCACTACATGGTATCCCATCCGATCTTACTAGTCTCGAAAATGGATCCTATCAAGTACCTGTTCGATAAACCCTCCCTTTCTACGAGACTCGCTAAATGGTCACTATTCTTGGGAGAGTTCGACATTACTTATGTACCGAGGAAGGCAATCAAGGGGAGGGCAATGGCCGATCAGCTCGCAGACTCTCCAAGCACCGAGACAAGAGGACCCGACCCCGAGTTCCCGGACGATGACATGCAATTGAGGTTGTAGAAAGGTGGCGGAGCTGCAAACAAATGAGGGAATGGAGTCGGACTCCTACTTATTGATCCCAAAGATGAGCACACTCCCATAGCCATCAAGCTAAACTTTTCAGCAATCAACAACGCCGCCGAGTATGAGGCGTGTATAGCCGGATTGGAGGCCGCCCTAGAGCGCAACATGAAGGAGTTAGAAGTGTACGGAGACTCTGCTTTGATTATTAACCAAACGGCGAAGAAATGGAAAACTATTGATCCTTGCCTACAGCGGTACCAAGGTTACATGGACGAGTTGATAGCACAGTTCAAAGAGGTTACCTTCAATTTCCTGCCGCGAGACAGAAATAGGTTCGCGGATGCTCTAGCTACATTGGCCTCTTTAGTTGAAATTCCAGAAGGAAGGTCCGTGAAACCATTCAGGGTTGGACGGAGAGAGAACCCCGCCCATTGCTGTGAAATCCAGATCGATGCAGAGGTAAACGGAGATCAATGGTACGCCCAAATCTACAAGTTCCTTAAGCAGGGAGAGATGTCCTTTGACGGAGATGCGAAAGCCAAGAGTCTGCAAGCACTCAAAAGGTTGGCAGGGCAGTTTGTGCTATTAGACGATACTTTGTACAAGAGACATTACGACGGTTTGTTGCTCTTATGTGTCGACAACAAGAGAGCTAAAGCAATAATGGAAGAAGTACACAACGGGTTGTGCGGACCCCACATGAATGCATGGATGCTTAGACAGAAGATCACTCGGCTGGGATATTATTGGATCACCATGGAGACAGACTGCATTTAGTGGGTCCGACGGTGTCACAAGTGCCAAGTATGCTCCAACCTCAACCACATTCCCCCACACGAATTGTATAGTTCCACCACGCCTTGGCCATTCGCCACGTGGGGTATAGACATCATTGGGAAGATCTCACCGGCCGGCAGTAATGGTCATGAATTCGTCCTCGTCGCGGTCGACTACTTCACAAAGTGGGTCGAAGCTCAGTCTTACAAGGTGCTGAATTCCAAGAAGGTGGCGCAGTTTATCAAAGAGAACATTATGTGTCGGTATGGGGTCCCTAACCTCATTATATCAGATAATGACATTCATTTCGAAGCCGAGTGTGCTCGCTTGCTTGTAGAATTCAAGATTGAACGAAAGAAATCTTACCCGTACTATCCACAGACTAACGGCGCGGTTGAAGCGGCCAACAAGATGATAGAGCAGATAATTAGCAAAATGGCTTTGCAGGGGCGGGATTGGCCCGAGAAATTACCATTAGCACTTTGGGGGTACAGAACGTCAGTCCGCACCGCTACTGGAGAAACCCCCTACGCTTTGACATACGGCATGGAAGCAGTACTCCCTATTGAGTTGGAGGTGCCATCTTTGAGGGTCTTGCTCGAGAACCAAGTGAATGAGGTAGAATGTCTTCGTAGTCGCTATGATCAGTTGGCAACGCTCGATGAACGCAGATTGAAGGCCATGGAACACATCCGGGCCTATCAACGGAGAACGACGAAAGCCTTCAATAAAAAGGTCAAGCCTGTCGACATAAAGGAAGGAGACTTGGTGCTCAAAGCATGCTTGCCCAACAAGTTCAACCCCCTCGGGAAATGGGCCCCCACTTGGGTAGGGCCGTTTGTAGTACAGAAGATCTTCTCCGGAGGAGCGGTCAGAATGGCAGATTTGGATGGCAACCCGTTCAAGGAACCAGTCAACCTCAGCAAGCTCAGACGCTACTATGACTAGACTCCCCTTCTCTAAAAAAAAAAAAAAAAAAATGTTTACTACGCAAAAAGAAGCCCGATAGACTGAAAACCCACAAAGGGCGGTCTATGCAAAATAAGGGTGCGTACAAAGTTCGCTAGACTGAAAACCCGCAAGGGCGGTCTAGGCAAAAGTTAGAGCATTTCCCCTTCTATCTTCCCTTTCTTTAAAATCATTCTAGTCCGACTGGAGTGAACTACGGTGACCTGAGCCCCTTAGTCCTATTTGTAAAAGGGGAACGTAGGCAGCCTTTCAAAAGGTGCGGTCTAAAAAACAAATAAACATCCAAATCTTGTCAAGCAATAAAGATAGAAGTTGTGTTTTCCGAAAGCAAAAACTTTTATTTCCACAGTCATTGCATGTTAACACTTATTTGATGAGTCTAAGCTTGACATACTTTTTGAGTAAATAACCTATTCTGAAATTGAAACTAAAACAAAAAAGTAAACTAAATTAAAACAATGTGTTTGCAACGACTATGGAAGGATCCTCGGGATTACTCTTTAGTGCCACTCGTGCCTTCGGTCTCTTTCTTCTTGCTTTGACCACGGCGAACCTTCTTCTTGTTAGGGTTCTCGCAAAACCTCCTCTCAAATTCACTAACCCCTTTAGCTTTGACACTAGGAGTCTCCCCATCCTTTCTCTTTCTTGAAGTCCCCGCTCCATCTCCATTAGCCATGCTCTGGCTCCTCTTCCTCTCATAGGCCATCGCCTCCTTCATCCTCAATGAAAAACTAGGAGCACAGGATGCCAAAATAGTGCCCCTTAGGGTCTCTAGAGTCTGCTCCGCTTGCCCAAGTCTCTCAATAAACCAATCCAAATACTCTCGGGATAGGAAGGTGTTGTTGGAGCGTGTGATGAGAGTCCTATGGCTAAAACCGCCCTCGCCCCACATTTGAGAAAGGAGAACCGAAGCGCTATCATCCAAATGAAGTATGCCAAAAGGAAAACGGGTCCTCTCCTCATCCCAACCCTCGGGGATGGTTTGCACTAGACCATATTGACGGAGTACTCTAGCGGGGTAGTAGAAAGTGGTCCCAGAAAATGACGGAACTTTAATCATGTACAGTCCCACTTGCTTCTCCCTCACGGAATTAATGTGCCAATGGGGCACCACCCACTTGATGTCATCGGTCACCATCTCCTCCAAGTACCTCTCCCAACCCTTGAGAGTCATGCCCTCGAATCTCTCCTCCATACCTCTAATACGGTGCATCCATGGGGCCACCGCCGAAGAAACCGCTGGCTTGTTCACTCGGAGCCTTTCTTGCAACCACATGGTCAAAAGTCTATCACTGCCGCACGGCATCCCGCCATAAACCGCAAGATGAGGAATCCCACAAATGAGCTCCCCAAGGATGGCCGGTACAATGTCATGTCCCAAATGAGCCGCATTCACCATGGTCAAACATCCCTCACTAGCACATCCGACTTCGGAAGGAAAAAGAATAGAAGCAAATAAACACAAGGCAAGATGGTCCAAAGAACAGTCCGAGGTCACATCCGCGTGCATAAAGCGCCTTGGCATCCAAGAAAGGTCGACGTAGCCACCTCTAGCATACTTACCAATGTCATCTGCGGGTACACCAAAAGCTATCAACTTGTCATGCAAAGAAATAAAATCAAAGGGCAATGCAAGTGTACCCTTCCCTTCACAACCGCAAAGCGCCTTGATGTCTTCATAAGTGGGTACCATCTCATTAAAAGAAAAGTTGAAAACATGAAGAGTGTCGTTCCAAAACTTCCCACAAGCTTGCAAGAGGTTAGTGTTAGAGTTCATGTGTAAGAATGACCAAAGACACTTGATCCCATAGCGCTTCTCAAACTTCCTACGACAAGGACCGGATATCTTGGCAACCCACTTCTCCAAAGATGTTATGAAAGCTCCTTTTTCAAGTCTAGAAAGCCTTGCATTGTGATCCATGGCAAAAGAAGAGCAAGTTGATGATTGGAACTCAAAATTGATCAAAAGAGTTGCTGGTACGAAGTTGAATGGGACACAAACTCCCGTTAAATACTACACAACTTCCGATTCTTGCCAGGAAAAGGAAAACCGGAGGCGGCGCAGGACTTGGCCACGCGGCCACATATGCTCTTTGCCACGTGGACGATGTTGTCCTTGGCCAGGCGGCCAACTTCGTCCTAGGCCACGCGGCTAACATTGCTCCGGGTCTTGCCATGGCCATGCGGCCAACATTGCTCCGGGCCTCGCCATGGCCATGCGGCCAACATTGCTCCATGCAGAAATCCAGTTTGTTTCCTCCCACTCCGTAACGGATCCATGCAACTACGTACCTGCTCCGTCCCATGGCTCATGCATTGTATAAAATTAGGAACATTTGTAAAATAACTAGTTTGCACAAGTAGGCTCCCACAATAAAATTGCATTTTAGAAACATAATATATATACATGCATTTTGTACATCTGTTCTATACATACATATTCCTCTGCTCTCTATTAGCTAATAGTATAGGAAATAAAGATGGAAAGATGGGCCCCGCCTAATCAGAATCCTCCTTCGTGGTGTCTCCACGCCGCGCTAAAGCTCAAGAGCTACCAGCACCCGAACTCCGTCCTCGGACCGCTCGACCACCAGTGTGAGAAGAGCCCGCACCATTCGGAGACCGCTCACGACGCTGGGGTGACGCAACGTCATCCCTCTGACAAGTACATGAATGGTACGCCTCCCTCAGTAAGCGCATCAACACGTTCTCCCGCCGAGCTGAACGGATATATGCCTCCCGAGTCACCTGAAAGGGAAGCCAAGGCAAATGATTACAATGCAGAAAGAAATAGGTGTGTGCAAACATGACTAATATAAAGCACAAAGCCGTACCCCAGCGTCGGGTGGAGGAATGAATGTCTCCTCAACAAGATCTGCATCAGTCGGCTCCAAGCTAAGCTCCACCTCCCGACCGCCCCTCATCACTCTCACGCTACTCGAGCGAAGGGGCATGTCAACCAAAGGTCTACTCCTACCTACATAACGGGCCGAGCTCGATCCATCTCCCGATAACATCCTAGCCCGAACCTGAGGGCTGATCAGCCGTGTCCGCACGTAGCCAGCATAGTCGTCACTCCCTCTGTAATGCTCTACCGGAGTGGGAGCCAAGAAAGTCGCCAACCTCGCGGGACGGAGCATATCCCGAGGAGGGTCATAAGGAGCCC
Organism: Campanula takesimana; assembly: GCA_026119855.1. Classification (NCBI taxonomy): domain Eukaryota; kingdom Viridiplantae; phylum Streptophyta; class Magnoliopsida; order Asterales; family Campanulaceae; genus Campanula; species Campanula takesimana. Next base: position 3,031,411 of record JAOWBW010000007.1, read on the forward strand.
ATGGTAACGCACCATCCCTGTGCTGACGAACCACCCTCTCTCCGAGATACATGGCCTCCCCGGTGAGACCCACAAGCAGAACCCTAGAGGCGGTCAACTCCACTACATAAGGACCCACCGAAGCCTCATTGCCCGGACTCCATGGGTAAAATCTAACCCCGACAGGCTCAGACATCACGAACACCCTCCTCAGATCAGCAGCATCCACCGTCTTCCTATCCCGGTTTCTGCGGGGAGGAGCCCTGTTGCCCTTGAACCAGTACGACATGATGGGAACAACCTTGTTGGCACTCATCACCAACTGAAAAGGGGCGACACCGAATATCTCGTACACCCAAGCCTGTGCATACAATGAAAGAGACATTTCAGACCAAAGGATAGAGCAGAAATCTCAACAATGTGAAAAAGAAGGGTAGTGAAGAGCATACCTCAAAGGCGAACTGAAACCCGTCAAAGGCCGATGATCTAGCCCTCGAGCAATGGTCCAAAGCCCGGTAAATCTCAGCCAAACCGGCTCTGCCCCAAGAAATCCCACCGACTAGGTCCAAGTCCACAAAAGCCCCTAGCAGTGAGTACCGGCAGACAGTAGCCCCACTGGGAAATAAGATCTCTGAAAAGCTGTACCATAAGAACAGCCGGGCCAAACAATCCAAATCATACTCCCCCCTACCAAAGGGCTCAATAGCCACCTCCACCAAACGGTTCACCTTCCCGGCCTCCACTCCATAACCCTTGACACCTCCTCCCAGGTCAGTGTCGACTCCCAGCAGAGCCTGTCTATAGTCCCGCCGCTCCGCCAAACTCTCATCAAAAGGCAAAGGGGTACCAGTGAACCTCAACCCCGTAATAGCCGCGAAATCCGTCGGCGTGATGGTAATCTCTCCCCAACTAAAGTGGAAGGTATGGGTGGTATCCCACCAGAACTCCCGGCACACCTCTATCATCGCTGCCACCTTCAGGGTGCCCCCAACCACGCGGACACTGTCAAAGAATGGGCCAAACCCCATAGCCTCGATCCGAGCACGCAAACCGCCCGGTCCCTCCGGCAGGGACGCCCACAGTTTGTCCACAGTCACTGTGGACCCACGAGCCTTGATCCTCTGCAGGTAAACACAGCACAGGTATGTTACCATTCTAGCAATTTACAAGTCTAGCAATTTAAATTCTAGCATTTCATTATTCTGGCATTTCATACTATGTATAAAACATACAAATGTGCGAGAAAGAGAGGAGTGAAAATTCGAAATTTACCTCTCGCGTCTCCGGAAGCCCCATCGACCAATGACGCTCAAAGTCGATGTAAAAATCGTAATCTTGGTCGAACGTAGACCGCAGCAGATTATCGCGATAATTCCGAGTCGCGGCTCGTGGTCTCAAACCGCCCCGTGGAATCAAGGGCGCCGCTTCAAAGCCCGCTCCTGGGTCAGCCCCTACATTTCCCTCGCCCTGAGTATCACCGTGCCCCTCTCCTTGTTGCTCTCGTTGTGGAAGCATGTACCCACCTTGGCCCGGAAAATCCCTGAATAACGCCTCATTGATCCAATCTGCCATAGTTTCAAGCAATATGTGAAATGAAGTCTCCAAAATTATCAAAATCCGAGCTTTCTCTCTCTAAAAACTCAATTTTCTCTCCCTAGCTCGTCAACAATAGAGGAAGGAAAAAGAATAAAGAAGAAAGAAGGAGAAGAGGGAGGGTTTCTGGTGATCTGACCAAGAGTCAGCCCGACGGCGACCTTGGCCACGCGGCCACTTATGCGCTTGCAACCCCAGCCGTCAGATCAGCGATCCGCGTGAAGGAGATCTGACCACTCAGCATCCTTGGCCATGCGGCCACTATTGCAATTCAGTGTGTTTGGCCACGCGGTCAACCTTGTCCCTTCAGATAAAATTCCATTTTTGCTCCTGATCTTTTCCCCTTAATTCATTTTAAATGCCCTTAGCACAATTTTGACTGATATTCGTTACCTTTGGGTACGGAAAGCCCCTTAAAATTTCCATTCTTCACCGAATATTTACTTAGGATTCGTATGATTACAGAGACTTCGGCGCCTCTATGTCATATGCATCCTAGATCGATCGTGGTTGGCAGAAGCCTCGGCGTTTCTGTTTGCGAGAGATCCAGCATCTATTGTTAGGATTCGTATGGTTGTAGAGACTTCGGTGCCTCTATGACATACGCATCCTAGATTGATCGCGATTGGCAGAAGCCCCGGCGTTTCTGTTCGCGAGAGATCCAACATCTATTACTTTAGTGCAATTGGCAGGAACCCTGGCGATCCTGATTGCGTTTACCATTCCATCTTGGGATTATTTAGACAACGCAGTCTTTATTTTTCCCAAATAACTTCATTGCTTACGAATGTTCGTTCTTCATACAAGATAGTATCCGTAGGTTTATTATCCGCAGCAGAAGTTCGATGTCTCGTCTTTCCCAATAACTCTGAACTACATTTGGCTTGATTCCTCGGAGGATACGTAGGAAACCTGAAAAGGTCCAGGCACTCGACCGACGCGGTCATCTATCATCCCCAGCAGGTGCATTTTCCCCAGTAAAAGACGTTGCTCCCCATCAGAGGACAGTCCTTCCCAATTTCCCCATCAGATTTGAACTACGTTTGGCTTGATTCCCCCGCGGATACGTAGGTCGCCTGTCAAGGTTCAGCCGTTCCCTTACCTTTCATCTGTTTTGAAACTCATGTTTCAGATGGATCCTTCTTTTATCGTCGACCCCACATTGCCTTGCAAGAAGCGTCGCCGATGGGCTACTGTTAGTACCCGACCTGAAAATGAGTTTATTAGGACTTTCCCAAAAGTACAAGGACTTTATAGGAATTAGAAACCTTGCAAAGACTTGTCCCGGATTCCCAAAATATCTCATTTATGACAAAATCTATCAAAATAGGTAATAAATGGTTTCCTTAAAACCATGCAGAAACCCTAGCTTAAGAATCAAGTCAGCCTGCGGAATTGGCCACGCGGCCAACCTTGCTGCGCGTTGATCTTGGCCACGCGGCCACTCTTGTAGCCGGCTTCAATCATGGCTAGGCGGCCACCTTTGTCCCAGATGATCTGGACCGTCAGATCTTCCCCTCAGTTTACTATATAAACCAATCCCATGCTATTGGTTTAGAGGGGATTTTGAGAGTTCTAAAGTCCGAATTTTGGAGTTCTTAAACACTATTTTGCTCTCTAATTAGAATTCAAACACTCAAGAAGATCCAAGGTTTATTTCTTGCCAACATAGGTAAGTTTTCTAACTTTTTCTTCATGTTCTTGCATTATTTTTAATGTAGATCTTTTATATTCATGTTCTTACATGTTTATTCATAGTTTCTTCATATTCTTTGCATGTTCATTCATATGTTCATAATATGTTCTTCGCATGTTCTTCGTGTTCATAGATTAAAACCTTATTTATGCTATATTTAGGGTTGCGATCTTCATGTTTACATGTTATTTCATAGCCGATGATGATCTAGGGTTCATCAACCCGAGGATGATCTAGGAACTACTTCTAAACCCTAATCTTTAGGTAATTCCCCCCTCATTATCCATGATCCAGATTCTTCTGCCTATTCTAATTCTCTGCGAACTACGCTGACCTGAGCTTCTCACATTGAGAGGAACGTAGGCAATCTTCGGATCCGGTCTAAATCACTAACACACTACTAACACATTCATCATGATAGAGAGACCGATCAATTCGGGCAATAGGAGTGATAACGTCCAACATTCTTCTCTTGTTGTAATTTGACCCCCGAACCCACTAAAAATGTTTTTTTCAATGTTTTGACTTTAATTAAAACGGCGTGGCGACTCTCATAATTTTAATGTCATTATGAATATTCCCTTTGTAAATAAAAATAATCAGAAGATACTTCCCATCCGTCGCTTCATCGGAAAGGGGTATTCACAGGACCCCGTACCGGCACATGATATTCTCTTTTATAAATCCTGCCACCTTCTTGGGGGTGAGGACCCGGTATGACTTAGCCTCTACCCACTTTGTGAAGTAATCCACGGCTACCAAAACAAACTCGTGACCATTGCTACCAGACGGGGAGATTTTCCCGATAACATCTATGCCCCATGTTGAGAAGGGCCATAGTGTAGTCATGCAGTAGAGATGATGAGGCGGTAGGTGGTTGAGGTTGGAGAAACGCTGACATTTATCACACCTCCTTACGAATTGCATGCAATCTGTTTCCATTGAGATCCAGAAGTAACCCATTCGCAGAATGGTTTGCATTAATGCCCTTGTGTTTATATGAGGACCACACACTCCACCATGAACTTCTTGCATGAGTTCTTTTGCCCTTTCCCCACTTATGCATCTAAGGAGAAGGCCCAGATGGCGTTTTTTGTATAGGATGTCCCCCAGGATGACGTAATTGGATGCCAACCGCTTGAGTGCCGTCATACCTTTGGCTTTGATCCCGTGCAAATACTCTCCCTTTTCATTCATGAAGGAAGCTTCTCCTTCTTTGAGGAATTGGTAAATCTGGTTGTACCATGGCTCCTTTACCTCTTTCAGGATTGCTCCGATTTCGAAGCAGTATGCTGGGCTTTCCTTTCTCCCGACCCGGAATGGTTTTATCAATTTTCCCTCGGGGATTTCCACCAATGAAGCCAAAGTTGCTAGGGCGTCGGCGAAATGGTTCCGGTCCCTCGGCAGGTAATGGAAGCTGACCTCTTCGAATTGTGCTATGAGCTCTTCCATATAGGCATGATATTTTCGCAAACCGGGATCCAGTGTTTTCCATTTGTTCGAGACTTGGTTGATAATCAAGGCCGGATCGCCATATACTTCCAGCTCCTTAACATTCCTTTCCAAAGCTACCTCCAAACTGGCTGTGCATGCCTCATATTCTGCGGCATTGTTGGTGACATCAAAGTTCAATTTGATGGCGATGGGGGTGTGCTCGTCTTTTGGGTTCACCAAGAGCAATCCTATACCGTTTCCTCTTTTATTGGCAGCTCCGTCGAAGAACAATTGCCACCTATTTCCTCCCTCGAGGGTAAAGATTCCTTCATCTGGGAATTTTGGTTCGGGCCCCCTTTCTTCATTACTAGGGAAATCTGCCAAGTGTTCTGCCAAAACCCTTCCTTTGACTGCCTTTCTCGACACATAACTGATATCGTACTCGGCTAAGAAGAAGGACCATTTGGCAAGCCTCATAGACAAATATGGCTTTTCTAATAAGCATTTGATGGGGTCTATTTTGGAAATAAGTTGTATCGGATGAGCCTGCATGTAATGTTTTAACTTTCTCACAACCCATACCAATCCTGCGCAAGTCTTCTCAATTGGGGAGTAGTTGAGCTCGCTTCCTTGTAGCTTACGGCTCACAAAGTAGATGACATTTTCCACCTTTGAATCTTTCTTCTCTTGGGTCAACATTGCTCCTATCGACGCATCAGTCACCGTTAGGTAAAGCAAGAGTGGCTTGTCTTTGTGCGGAGGGCATAGGATTGGTGGTTGGATGAGGTAGGCCTTAATCTTGTCGAAGGCTTTTTGACACTCCCCGTTCCATTTAACCTCGGCATTCTTTCTTAGCACTTTGAAGATGGGCTCACAAATGGGAGTGAGTTGGTTTATGAAGCGGCTGATGTATTGCAACTTTCCCATGAAGGCTTTTACCTCTGTTTGGGTGCGAGGCGGCCTCATTTCCACAATTTCCTTAACCTTTTGAGGATCAATTTCGATGCCCCGTTCGGTGAACATGTATCCCAAAACCTTGCCACGAGAAACCCCAAAAGTGCACTTGGCCGGATTAAGTCTCATGGAGTGCTTCCTAAGCCTGTCAAAGAACTTTCTCAAGTCTATCAAATGTTGCCCGTCAGAACCCTTAGAATGTACGATCATGTCATCGACATACACTTCTATTTCCTTATGGATCATGTCGTGGAAGAGTGCGGTCGCAACTCTTTGGTAGGTAGCCCCAGCGTTTCGCAACCCGAAAGGCATCACGGTATAGCAAAAGGTTCCCCATGGGGTGGTAAAGGTAGTTTTTTCCTGGTCCTCCTCTGCCATCTTAATCTGGCTATATCCGGCGAAGCCATCCACAAAATATATAACCTCAAAGCTAGAGGTTGTATCCACAAGCATGTCGATGCTTGGGAGGGGAAAGTCATCTTTGGGACTCACTTTGTTGAGATCCCTGAAGTCGACGCAGCATTGAACCTTTCCGTTGGCCTTTGTGACCGTTACTATGTTGGAGAGACATGAGGGGTATTCTATCACTCTTATAAAGCCGACCTGAAGCCACTTCTCAATCTCTTCTTTGACCTGCAGGGACCATTCTGGTTTGATCCGCCGAATTTTTTGCTTAACGGGTTTCACCTCGGGGTCCACGGGGATCCTGTGTTCCACGATCGAAGCATCCAACCCTGGCATATCCTTATAATACCATGCAAACACATCTACATACTCTTTGAGTAGCTCAACCAAAGCTTCCCTGTCGGCCCCATTGAAGTATTCCCCAATCTGTGTCTCCTTCGGCTCATTTTCGGTTCCCAAATTCACCTTAGTCAAAACCTCTTCGGCAGCTTGGGCACGGTTTTCCTCTTGATCAACAACCTGCTTTGATGACTGTTTAATGTTTGTATCGTTTAGTGCGTCTGCATTATTAGGTGATTCATTATTAACCATTTTCAGATTATTAGTTAATTTATCATCTAATAAGTTGGCAATGAGGGGATACTCGGAAAGGTCTATCATTTCATTCAATGCAAACGGGAATACAACGTTGGCTACAAGTTCATAATCCTCGGGCGTGAGGCCCTCGGAGGAGACAGACTCGAATTCAAAGACAAGAGATTGGGGAGACTCAACTACATTGGATCCTATGACATTTGACTCTAGGGGACGAGGGACCAGTCCAAGTTTCGCGGTCATTTCTTCTTTGCTCGCCACCGGTCCAGAGAAGGTTACCCAATTTTTCAGAGGCATGTCCATTGGCTTTGCAAGAGTGTGTGGGTCAAAGGTTGCAAGAGGTCCATCTTCAATCACGGCAATCATTTCCTTTTCGAAGTCAATTAGGTCAGGTACAACCAAGTCTTCTCCGAACATTCTTTGCATTACCACACCGTTCCACTCATTGCCCATAGCATCCTTAGCGGCGCCCTTAGGAACTACCTCCTCAAACTTGTATCCGCCATTTTGTCCCCAGATGGATCCCCTTTCCTTGCTAGCTCCCATCACATACAAGGTTTCAAACTCTTTTACCATTTTGGGCACCCCCTTGAAGGTGTATTCGTGGCTGATAGTAGTATTGGTAGGATCTTTTATCTTGGGCGTATCCAGAAATGCCCTCCTCAAGGGGTTTGCCACCATCCCTCGGAACCTTTTGAGATCCTCTTGCAAATTATCCCAATTGGTCATCATCGGCTCTCTTGGCTCTGGGGGTTCGACTTGAACTCCCCCCTTCACAAAGTAACGGCTCATATCAAATGTATAAGGACAAAGGTTAGGGGTTTTAAACGAAATCTCTTAAGCCCTGGCTTGGATTTTCTTCCGAGCCATTTCCTTATCCATCCTGAGGTCTCTGGGGGTAGGTTTGTATCCCAAGCCATGAAGCGTGTTTTGCTCTATGATCTCAACAATCTTATGAGTCCCTTGGAGCTTCCTTCCTAGTCCGAGCCCCAGGAGGTAGCGCATCAGACGCATCATTCTCATCGCAGGAGGAATCTTATCCTTGGTGAGCGTGAGATCTACACAACAAATGTGGGTTTTGGGTGGTACTTCTATGAAGCCAGTCAAAACCATGCCGCTTCCCTCATGCTTAATTTCTAACACAGGAATCCCATTGGTGTTGGTTCCTTCTGTGGTCACACTGTCCCCATAAATAGTTGTCAAGTTACCCCCTTGCACGTATTTCACACATTGATGGAGAGTGGAGGCGACCCCGTTGACTTTGTGGAGCCACGGGCGTCCCAATAAGGCAGTGAAGGATATGGGGATGTCAAGCACTTGGAAGTCGGTCGGCATCATTTGTTTCCCAAACCAAAGCTTCAAAGTGGCCACCCCTAAGACTGAGCGGGCCGTAGAATCATAAGCCTTGACAGTGATCACGGAAGGCTTTAGGTCGGTGGTCTCAAGGCCAAGTAGGTCCATCATCTTGGCGGGGAGGACATTCATGGCGGAGCCGTTATCGACCAGAACCCGAGGGAAGCGGCGATCATCCAATTGTACCGTGATGTAAAGGGCCTCGTTATGGCTAGCCCCAAACTTCGGCAAATCCAAATCTGTGAATGTGATGATATTTCCGTACTGAACACTTCCGATCATTTATACGGCTTCCTCGGGGGTAGCTATGGTGGGTACCATAGTGTGGGCCAAGCATTCCTCCAACTTAAGCTTATGAGGGTAGGAGGAAGTAAGGAGGGACCACAAAGATATGTTAGCTTGTGTCCTCTTAAGTTGGGCTAAGATGGGATCCTCTTCTCTGGAACCTGGGGGTTTCGCCTCGTCAACAAGAAGGGGAGGCGCTCGGTGTTCAGGTGGTGGAGGTTTCTTAGGGTTCTCCATGTGCACTTGCCCTGATCGAGTTAATACACTTACTTCCAAGGAGTCATCGAATTTTATCATCTCATCTCCGATAGGCGGAGGGTTTTGGGTACCGTACGGCCATGCCTCCCTCCTTAACTCATTTACCGTGACCATTTGTTTTGGGGTGGATGTTGACCCACAAATTCCTCCTAGGGAGATAGGGTGGTGGTTCTGGCTCTTCCCAGCTCCCACAGTTTCACGGAGCTTTTCCAGGGTGAGCTTGCAACAATAATTATCTGGGAACGCTGATCCGTCAAACAACGGCGGTGGCGGAGATAATGGTGGCAAAGCTAAGAAATCATCCAAGGCCGGAAATTCCTCTTCTTCCAATTTCGGGGAGAAAACACAAGGAGCCATATTTGAGGATACTTCATCATCGTCACTTTCACATAGGATCCGGAGCTCCTTGTGAGGTAGAGAACGAACGGCTTCTTTCATTTGGGTGAGATACCCTTCATAGTCAATCATTTCTGGGATCTTTGCAACTTCGGACCCGTTTTGTTTAATTGTCCTCTTGCCCATAGATGAACTACATGCCTCAATGATATGGAAGAAATCATCATGGGAAAGGCTATCCCCATTCGAGCCTTGGCTTTCGCTGTCCAACGTACTCTTAATGGACTTTTCCATCTCTTCCATGCATTGTTCAAACGTTAAATCATGTTCGGTGAGTGTTATTACGACCAATTCATCGGCGTTTTGGTGGGATACCCTTGCACTCATCACATTGGCGATCATAAAGTCGGATGGGCATCTCATATCTCCCTCTTGCACACATGCCCATAAAGCTTCCTTCCATTCTTCCCCAATCTGAGCCATTGGGACATTGAATTCCAAAAGGTTCACAGGTGTAGGCTCCTCGAACTCAATCATATTAATGCCTTGGTTGTTGGGGAAAAGGTTATTAATCACGCTCGGGCCATGGGGGTGTTCAAGTTTCCCTCTGTCAATGAGGTCGAGGATGATGCGTTTTATCACGGAGCAATCATCGGTATCTTGGCCATGATAATTGTGGAAGGCGCATCTTTTGTTTTGGTCAAGGGGTTTCTCGGGATTCCTTGGCTAATAGTTGACCAAAGGTTTTACAAGGCCTTGCTTGACTAACCCTTCGAACACCTTACTTATAGGCATTCCGAAATCCTTAAACCTTACATACTGACGCCTTTCTGCAGTCCCACCTTTTTTAGAGGCTTGCCTTGAGCTTCCTTCTTGGATTCTGTTAACCGTTCCCAGGGTTTCTTTCCCTTTACCGGTGGTCGGAGGGCGGTACCTATAGTAGTTTCCGCTATTTTGGGCCGAAGACTGCTCATTGAGAGTCTTCTCAAATTTGGATCCTGCGGTTACCATGGCTCGGAGATTGGGGTAGAAGTGATGGCTGATCAAAGCTCGCAGTTGGGGTTTCAAGCATGACTGAAATATATCCAACTGTTCATCCTCGGTGGGAGGATTGGAAATTTCTCCCAATTTGTAGTTCCATCTTTTGTAAAACTTACTGATCGGCTCTTCGGTCTTTTGCAGTGTGCTTTGCAAATCGGTGCGATTGGTTTCCCACTCCAAGTTAGAACGGTACTTGGTGAGGAATGCTTCCTTAATCCGGTCCCATGTGGTTCGAGACTCATCCTTTAAGTTGAAGAACCATTTGAGTGCATTTCCCCTTAAGGACAACTGAAAGTGATCAGCCATTTGCTGCAGGTGCAACCCTTCGCCCTCATCGCCAAGGTATAGGCGTTGAGGTGAGTCTGGGGATAGGCGGTCCCATCAAATTTGTCAATTTCCGGCATTTTGAATCGATGAGGGAGGGGGACGACCTTATCGGGGTCCGTGACTCCCGAGGTGAACTTCTTCTCGTTCATTCCCTCGAACCTTTCCTCCATTTGTTTCAGCTTCTCAACTATCCATCCCACTTGAGGGTCCACATGGGGGTTGGAGTTGATGGATCCCATGATTTGACTTGTCAATGGCACTGCATTGGGAGGTGAAGTGGTGGAGGGGACTATCGGAGGAGGATTTGTAAGTGGCAAGTGGGTGTAGACATACCCTGGCGCCAGTTTGCTTGTTGGGATATATGGTGGGGTAGTTTTGGATGTTTGGGCCATTGGGTAGTAGAGTGGGTAAGGCACTTCTCTAGAGATGGTTGGCAGGGCCGGAGGCGGCAAGCCGGCAGTAGATGGGGCCAAGGGTGCTTGACTGTTTGGGACCGTGTCATATAGATTGAACCCCGGTGGGTACATGGAAGCGACACCCGGTGGGACAAGGGTAACATGAGTGATGGGCACATTTTGGTGAGTGGCGGTTTGGGATGTGGGACGTGAGGTCCCCACATTTGGGTAAGTTTGAGGGGGCGGGACCCGACTGTACCCTTGAGGCGGCACATTCTCAATTCCTTCTTCGTCAGTGATTTCCACAAAGCCTCCGTCATTTTCAAACACAATGGCTACCCCTTTCTGTCTCATGATCTCCGTGACCCTATTCTGCATATCCTCGAGGCGTTTTCTGTCATTCTCTTCCCAGGCCCTGGCGGCCTCTAAAGCCTGTACCAACTCTTCCCTGCTAAGACCGTTCGGATCTGTGGCATTGTCACCCCCACTACTACTTATTGCCGTGCTAGTCATTTGGAAAAACCTCAATGAAGCTGTCGATGAACTGTCCGACTCGGCACTAATCAGGCGATGACCCGGAACTCTGACCCACTTTTTATGCGCTGTGGAGAAGGAGGTTCATTTCAGACTCAGGTATGGACTCGGGTCGGTGTTTAGGGGCAAACAGGCTTTAGGCTCATGCAACATGAAAGTTTATTATTATTGATTAATTATGTTCACGTTTACTTAAAACAGATTTATTCCTATCTGGTTGGAAAAGATCGCTCTTCTTTTTCGCAACTATTCTATAATCCTGGATCAGTGGAGGCCATCACTACGCCTATAGACCCCTCGTTTTTCACCTGTATTGCACGCTCCCAAGGATGGACTATCCCGGGCGAGGGTCCTATAGGGAACGCGGCTTCCACCGATCAAAAGAAATGAACCTAGGGTCTAGTGCATCGTAAGGTTCCCAATACGCGGGTCATCCTAATCATGGTTAAGCCCCAGTCGGGATCGAGACTTTTCTCCGAAGGCTATACCGAAGGCTCCACCGACATTCCGACATGACCTCATTTTGAATGAGGCATCTCGATCCTTGACCATGGGCTTAAGGATGATTAAAATAACTCGTTCATTAGGGCTTAACGACACGGTGTCACCCTATCCTTAGTACATGGCCCTTGCTAATTGCGGTCGTCACTAACACACGAGTTGGAGGCTGGTTAGGCCACGCTTATATTACATCAAGGAGTCACAACTCGGGCATTAATTTGGCCACAATTAGCTTTGAGCACGTATCAAGGATGTGGTAACGTGAACTAGACCAAAAACCAACCATAGTCACGGTATTTGTGTGTCACGGACAAGTGTTGTTGACTCGGTTCGGAAGGGAAGGTGGGATGGACCCGTGCGCGCATCGAAGGGAACAAGAGCGCCCAACGAGCTGCATCGTGGCATCCACCCCGGGTTTAAAGGGTATTTGGAACGTGCACGGTAAAGTGCGCGTGGTGTGAAGTCATTCTATGCTCCTTTTTTGAGTAAAAAGAGAGATTTTCAATTCGTTTTTCGATAGCATGAGCATGGCTTAAGCAAGATATGAACAAGTATGAACAAGCATGGATTGAGCAATTTATACACAACAAATCAAGGAATATAAGCAAACAAAGACCAAAACTTGTACATGTACCAAGTTGTGCACAACAAAGAATTTTGAATCAAACTTTTGCAAAAGAAATATTTTACATTGAAACCCTTTTGTACAAAGCAATTTGTGCACAACGAGAAGACTCAAGAAAAACCCTTACAAAAGGGATTATGCACGATGAGGTTTTGGAAACCATTTTATTGACAAAAGATCATGCATAACCAAGTTTTATTACCTTTTAAAACCAAGTTTTGGTCAAAAGAATGAAGGTAATGTGCACAAGTAAGACTGTAAATTTGGAACCTGGACAAGTAGAAGCAGAGGGGCACCCAGAATGTTGTAGCCCTGCACCAAACTGTTAATTGGCAACATTCTGGCCCCTACCCAAAGTAGCCATACGGCTAAAGCAAGAGGGTGAAGATTTTTCTCAGTTTCTCCAACTTCTGATCATCAAGCCTCAGTTTATTGTATTTCCAGAACGTATGTACTCAAAACAGTTCAAACAGAAACATCAAACACACACAAATATGCAAGAAGTCAACTAACGGGAACGGGAGTTTGACCCACACAAGAATGCCCCCGAACCTTCTAGAAAGAACTCCAAAAGCACTCTAATCCCCAGCGGAGTCGCCACTGTAAGGATCCCGCCCCGCGCGGAAACGCGATGGGTATGGGGCGAAACGCCAAACACGGGAACCGGACCAATTTAACGGAGTCGCCACATTTTGTTAATTTTAAACCCAACAAAATGACAAAGGTTTGAGTTCAAAGGTTCGGAGGTTAGGTTACAACTTGGGAAGAGTTTTTACATCCTCCCGAGTTGCATCGGACAAAGGCGAGTCTCCCTTGTTAGTTAACAAAAGTGCATGTGTGTGTGTGTGTGTGTGTGTTTTAACGGAAAATCTTTGTTTTAACTTTTTATTTATCTTTTCAACTGAAAAAGGGTTTGTTTGACAAGAAAACAGAAGACAGAAGGGCAAAATGGTCAGTCTCCTCATACGGCCAAAGTAGCCGTACGGATGGGGAGACCAATCCTGGGATTTTACAGTTTATTCAAGCAACAGTCCAGTTCCAGGCAGAAACAGAGCATTCTGCTTGAACTGGACTAAACTGTTCTGATTCCAGTTTGTTATTCCAACACAAAACAAGATTAACAACTCATTCGTATGCCATTTGATCATCAAAGAACCTCCCAAAACAAGAGTTTGGTCATGATCAAAGGCAATCATGGGAGAAACATGAAAAAGGTGGCCAATATGCCCTTTTGAGCCATAGTGACCATTTGATGAGTAAAGATTGAAACTTTACCATCAAAATGGATCTTCTAGGCAAGATTAATCCTTTAGGGACAAGAACAAACCATAAAGATTGAATCTTTATTACCCAAACTTGGGAATTTTGGGCTATATCAAGGTGATGAGGATAAAGATTGAGACTTTATCCTCAACATGATCATCATAGCTTAAAATGAGCAAAATGAACAACAAGAGCATCATCCATGACAAGAATGTAAATGAACAATCAACAAGCCATGATCAAACTAGGTTTGAACCTCTTCCACACAAAGTATGGAGGGCACCTTTGATCATCTCATGGCTTGGACTAGGAAATATAAATAATAATGGATATATATATATATTGCTTGAATGGACAAGACTTGCAAGAATGTAAAGATCAACAATAAATGACAAGATCAAAGATAAATAGAGTTCTTAGATGAAGAGAAGGGAGGGGGAGGAGGTGGATTTACCTATCTTGGTTTAGGCCAATCTTCCTTTCTCTCTTTCACTCTTTGTTCACTCTTACTCACACTATTCTGAGGTGAATTCGACAGAATAACCTTAGTTCTAATGTTTCTCCCCCCTGAAATGATCACCAAGGGGTTCTATTTATAGGGACTGAGGGTGCCCAAACCAGCCGTATGGCTAGGCCCCTCTAGTACCCAAAGCATCCGTACGGCTCAGACTGGCGAGCTTCTGGATTTTTCCAATTTTATACCAGAGTAGTCCTGGAATTTATAGCTTATCCTAGGGAGGTCCTGGCCTATTAGCTTATCCCTGAAACGGTGCTAAGGCTACCTCTAAGATAGGTCGATTTCAGATTGGGGTACTTACAGTCCCGTACATGATCTTTCCCGAACCGTGGGTTAACGACAAGGGCGTCAGAAAACCCGGTCTCGAGATCTTCACTGATTGTGAAATACCGACACAAGAAAGGGATCCTACTCCAATGTCACCCCAAGAGTGGTGGGGAAAGAAAGTGACTATAGAGCCCGAGGTAGAGATTACCGTGGGGGAAGAATTATCCGATCTAGCCTCCATGTTCGAAGAATTTGCCATCATGGACGATTGTCAAGTCAACGCCATCTACGACACCGTTGTCAGAAAGGAAACCATCAGTGAGATCCCACCAAGCTCCGAGCCAATCAACAACTGGTATTCAACGAAGGGGCCCTTAGTGTCCGAAGATATCTTGGTCCAAGAAATGGGTTGCATACCCCGTACAGCAACAAAGGAAGAGCGGCTCACACTTACTTTCGAGTCCGAGAGTGTTTCTAATGCCCTCACCCAAGAGGATATGGAGGCAATAGCCGAGCGTGTGTTTCCTTTCTTTGCTAATGAAAAATTCGATATTTCTGAGTACCCCGAGATTGCAAACATCATAAATTATGAATTAACTAATAACGAACTTAATGAACAAGTTAATAACGATTCAAATTATAATGAAACAGACCACGAAAACATAACATACCTAAATGAACTAGCTCAACAGGTTCGTTGTCGTGGTGAAAATGGTCCAGGGGCTGATGAGGAATTGCATGTTGTTAATCTGGGTACCGACAAAGAGCCGAAAGAAACGAAGATTGGCAGCTTCTTCAAGGGGGAAGACAAAGACAAATTGACTGCACTGCTCAGAGAATTTGTGGATGTATTCGCATGGTCGTACAAAGACATGCCGGGTTTGGACAGAAAGGTCGCGGAGCACAGAATTCCGATCAGAGAGGATGCCAAGCCAGTAACGCAGAAGCTCAGAAAGATCAAGCCAGAATGGTCTCTACAAGTCAAAGAAGAGATTGAAAAGCTCCTCATTGTGGGTTTCATCAAAGTCATTGAGTATCCGACTTGGCTAGCCAACATTGTGACAGTCAGAAAGGCAAACGGCAAGGTTCGAGTTTGTGTGGACTTCTGGGATTTGAACAAAGCTTCCCCGAAAGATGATTTTCCACTACCAAACATCGACATGCTCATCGATTCAACTGCCAACTATGAAGTCCGCTCATTTGTGGACGGTTTTGCCGGTTACAATCAGATTCTCATGTCCGAAGAGGATCAACACAAGACAGCTTTCACAACTCCGTGGGGCACTTTATGCTACACAGTCATGCCGTTCGGACTAACGAACGCTGGGGCTACTTACCAGAGGGCTGTTACTGATCTGTTCCACGACATGATTCATAAAGAGATCGAGGTCTATGTAGACGACATGATCATCCATTCGAAGGGAACTAATGGTCAACATTTGATCGACCTTCGCAAATTCTTTGAAAGGCTTCGACAACATAAGATGAGACTCAATCCCGCAAAGTGCACTTTTGGGGTCATCAGAGGAAAGGTTCTAGGTTACATGGTCACCGAAAGAGGAATTGAAGCCGATCCCTCCAAGATCAAGGCAATCATTGACATGCCTCCCCCAAGGACACAGAAAGAAATCAAAGGTTTCATGGGATGACTTCAATACATCAGTCGGTTTGTGCACCAACTCACTTCCATTGTGAGCCGATCTTCAAGCTACTCAAAAAGAATGTGGCTCTAGAATGGACCGATGCGTGCCAAGAAGCCTTCGACCAAGTGAAGCATTACTTGACATGCCCTCCAGTTTTGGTTCCACCACACGAAGAGAAACCTCTCTTGCTCTATCTCACTGTCAATAATGAAGCCCTAGGGGCTATGTTACCACAAGAACAGTGAGACTCCACAAAAGAGAATGCTATCTACTTTGTCAGCCGCCGGTTTTAAGGAGCTGAAAAGAACTACTCTATCTTAGAGAAGTCTTGTGCTGCATTGGTTTGGGTTACTCAAAAGCTCAAGCATTACATGGAAGCCTTCCCAATCAAGTTAGTAGCAAAAGTGGACCCGCTCCGCTACATCTTCGAAAAGCCTTTCAAGTCAACAAGAATAGCCAAATGGTATTTCATGCTCGCCGGCTACGATATCACTTACGTCACACTCAAATCCATCAAGGGGAAAGTGTTCAGTGATCAGCTTGCTGAATTTCCGTGTGACGAAGTGAAGGGGGAAGATGTACAGTTCCCCGACGAGCATTTAATTTGTGCTACAACAGAAGAAAATAAGTGGCAACTTTTTTTCGATGGCGCAGCCAATAAGCATGGGTATGGCATAGGGATGTTACTTGTTGATCCAAAGAACATGTATACTCCAATCGCCATCCGCCTTAAATTTGAAGCCACTAACAACACCGCTGAGTACGAAGCTTGCATAGCGGGGCTCGAAGCAGCCCTCGAAAGAAATGTCACAAGTTTAGAAGTATTCAGTGATTCCTTGCTCATCATCAACCAGACATCCGGAAAGTGGAAGATTCAAGACTCGACTCTGCAACGGTATGGTCAACATCTCGAGGAGTTGGTTGAACAGTTTCAAGAAATCACCTTCAATTACCTGCCAAGGGACAAAAACCGTTTTGCTGATGCACTAGCCACCATCGCTTCACTGGTTGAAATACCTGAGGGTAAAATGGTGAAGCCCTTCAAAATTTCCCGAAGGAACAGTCCGGCATACTGCATGAGTATCGAGATCAACGAGGTCCAAACAAACTCCCCGTGGTACGCGGATATCATGAATTTCCTCAAGAATGGTACTTATCCCGAGGATAGCAATAAGAAGTCTCAAATGGCGTTGCAAAGACTAGCCTCCCGATACGTACTGATTGGGACAGAGTCTATAAAAGGCACCACGAAGGGATCAATCTCCTATGCGCAAATGAGACCGAAGCTCAAGAAATAATGCATGAGATCCACGAAGGTGAATGTGGGCCCCACATGAACGGGTTTATGTTGACCAAGAAGATACTCCGCATGGGTTATTATTGGAGTACCATGGAAAGGGACTGCATCGAGAAAGTCAAGAGGTGCGCCAAATGCCAATTCCATGCCAATCTACAGCACGCTCCACCCTCACAACTTTACAGTATGACTACGCCTTGGCCTTTCTCTTGATGGGGCATAGACATCATCGGCAAAGTTCACCCTACTGGAAACAACGGACAATCTTTTGTCCTAGTAGCCGTGGACTATTTTACAAAATGGGTCGAAGCACAGGCTTACCGAGTTCTCAACGCCAAGAAAGTGGCCGAATTCGTGAAAACCCACATCATGTGCCGATACGGCGTTCCTCATGAGATCATCTCAGACAACGGCTCTCACTTCGAGAAAGAGATGGACACACTCCTGGTAGAATACAAGATCACTAAGCACAAGTCATCTCCATACTGCCCCCAAAAAAACGGCGCGGTCGAGGCAGCTAATAAGACAATCGAGACCATTGTGAAGAAAATGGCCTCCACTGGAAGGGATTGGCCCGAAAAGCTACCTCTAGCGTTATGGGGCTACCGCACGTCGATACGGACAGCGACTGGAGAAACTCCTTATGTACTGGTATATGGTTCCGAAGCTGTACTACCAATAGAGCTCGAAGTTCCATCCCTACGGGTCCTCCTCGAGAACCAAGTCAACGAAGTCGATTGGATGCAAAGTCGATATGAACAGCTAGCCCTACTTGACGAGAAAAGGCTAAGGGAAATCGAGCGTACGAGGGCCTATCAACAAAGAATGGCTAGGGCTTTCAACAAAAAGGTGAAGCCCCGAAACATCAGTGTAAAAGATTTGATCCTAAGACAACACCCTCCTAATGCCATGAACCCCCTTGGAAAATGGGGACCCCGATGGATTGGTCCGTACGTAGTCAAGAAGATACTAAGCGACGGTGCAGTCCGACTTGTGGACTTAGACGGAGATCAGCTGCCAAAGGAAGTCAACCTTGACAAATTGAAGAGTTTTACGTCTAACAAACGAAGACCAAAAAAAAAAAAAAAAAAAAAAAAGAGCTCGCTAGATTGAAAACCCGCAAGGGCGGCCTAGGCAAAAATTATAGCACGTGCAAAAAAGAAGCCCGCTAGATTGAAAACCTGAAAGAGCGGTCTAGGCAAAAAACAGGGTACACAAAAAAAAATGGTCTTCGTTTGTTTGAACTACGGAGACCTGAGCCTCTACACTGGAGGAACGTAGGCAACCTTCGGGTGCGGTCTAAAACATAAACAAATACCCAAATCATTTCAAATTAACGAGATGCAATTTTTATTCATTTCTTGAACTATTTTTATCGTTACAATGGAAACGTTGAGCAATTAAAAGACATTAAAACATTAAATCCTAACAAGTGGGCTATTTTAATTGCAATCTCTCAGGGGTACTAGGAAAAATCCAATTTTCTCTTGGCCTTTGAAGGACCACCCGAACGACCATCAATCCTACTATTCTTGGGAGGCCTAGGGACACTGATGCGGACCGATATCTTCTGCGTAACTGAGCGCCTCCGAGCATAAAAGTCATCCAAAGGGGTACCGAAAGGGTCGGTCAGAATGTTGTTCACATCAACAGCAGCTTCCTTGTACCTCAAAGAACTGCTGGGCTCAAAATCCCTTCCTAGCAACTCAGCCCGAAGAGCATCTACCCAAGTAATGCCACGGTAGACGGTACCAAGCAAATGATCCAAGTAACTCTCGGGAAGAAAAATACTGCCCCGGTGCAATGGAGCGGAAGCCCAACGGTCACGATCATCTCCCCAAGCCAACTGAAGCTCATTCGAGAAGTCCGGACCCATATAAGAAACTGGACGAAGTACCCCATTCTTCGGGAAAGGAATTATTTGCTGACGACCGAACTGTCTCAAAACCCGTTCTGGCTGATAAAACAAAGAGTCCCTCAATCCGGGTAGAACAACATGCTGAAAACCGAGGGTCCACTCCACAAAAGGGCGAAGACCCCAAGGGCACCACTCAATGTCAGCTGTAAAACGAGAAGCAAAAAATCTCCTCCAACCCTCTTCGGTCAAATCTCTAATCAGCAACCGTCGCCTATAGACAGCAAAAGGAGAAAGGTCGCCATCCGCCGCATAAAGCCTGAAATTCTCCCGAAGCCATATGGTCAAAAGCAAGGGGCTTCCTCGTCGCATCTCGCTTGTACGGTGCAACTCGTCCAAACCATGCAAGGTCTCTCCTACAATGAGCGGAACTATGCTAAATCGCTGTCCTTTCGCCTGCAACACGATCTCAGCCAACTGCGCATCCGCAGTACCCAGAGGAGTGACAAACAAAACCTCGCTGAAAAGGCAGACAGCCATGGCATTTCTCTTAAAGGACTGAAACTCGACATCTTCCGAATGCAAACTGAAAAACATCGGAAGCTCAGTTATGTCAACAACGGTCCCGTGCATCATCTTCTTCACCTCTCCAACAGGGAGATTTAGGAGGTCAACCCAAGAATCAACAACACCGCGATGATACTTAGGGACGGCAATCCAACCGGCCAAAGGCATGCCCAAAATGGCCCCAAAATCATCGACAGTCGGCACCATTTCATTAGCCGAAAAGTTGAAAGAATGGCTATCACAATCCCAGAAGGATGCAGCAGCCTTCAACAAATCCCAATCCGGCTTCAATGTTCGCAAAGTAAAAAGAATTCGAAATCCGAAATCTTTGATGAAAGCATTCTTGGGATGGGTCTTGAAAGAATAAACAAATGTCGACAAATCCTTCTCGTAACTCTTGACGACCTCGGCAACAAGACTAAAAAGGTTGGAAGCCATGGGAAAGAAGATCACAAGCAAAATTGAGCAATAAAATGGTGTTCAAAATGGCAGAAAAAGGCTGTTGGAATCGAATTATCGACCAGAAGCTGATATTATACCTGTTGGGGGATCTCTTGGTCAGCAAATATCAGGCCCTGAATTCTGCCTCCCGACACCAGTTCACAAGGCGCGCGCGTCCCGTATACAAGAGAGGAAGCGCCCGCGTCCCAGGTAGAAAATGCTCCAGAAATAGCCTTTGTCAGTTCAGAACAGAACCCGGGTATTCCAGCACCTTCAAACCTGCAGAAAAGATCAATCCCAGCAACAAGGAAAGCTCAAACGACGACAGCAAACACCCAGCTGGGCACACATTAATTTGGTCCGCACTTAAGGCATGTTTAAAAACTGAAATAAGATAGAAACTCCCATTCAAAGTAGGGTGTCTTTTATTTCCTCAAAGATCAGTTTTTTTTACAATTCATCCGCAGCACAAAGCACTCCGCAGTCAACTGTGCCCGCACCCCGTCAAAAGTCAAAGTCAAACAGTCAAAGTACGACTCACGACAACAATTTGGTCCGGAATGAGCCATAGAATCACTGCTTCTTCATCGAACAAAATCTACATCCATCCAAAGCAAACGGTCCTCTAGGTCCCGTACTTCAGCAGACGGTCCTCTAGGTCCCGCACTTCAGCAGACGGTCCTCTAGGTCCCGCACTTCAGTAAACGGTCCTCTAGGTCCCGCACTTCAGCAGATGGTCCTCCGGGTCCCGCACTTCAGGAGACGGTCCTCTAGGTCCCGCACTTCAGCAAACGGTCCTCCGGGTCCCGCACTTCAGCAGACGGTCCTCTAGGTCCCGCACTTCAGCAAACGGTCCTCCGGGTCCCGCACTTCAGCAAACTGTCCTCCGGGTCCCGTACTTCAGCAAATGGTCCTCTAGGTCCCGCACTTCAGCAGACGGTCCTCCAGGTCCCGCACTTCAGCAAACGGTCCTCTGGGTCCCGCACTTCAGTAAACGATCCTCTGGGTCCCGCTCTTCAGCAGACGGTCCTCTAGGTCCCGCAGTTCAAGCAAACGGTCCTCTGGGTCCCGCTTCCAATAAACGGATCTCGCTATCAGTAAACAGGTCCCGCTTCCAGTAAACGGATCTCGCTATCAGCAAACAGGTCCCTCTTCCACCAAATAGATCTCGCTCTCAGTAAACGGATCCCGCTATTGGAAAATCCGCTCACACAGGGAGCGCACCCTTATCTCTCAAAGTCGCTCACACAGGGAGCGCACCTCTATCGTCCGCAATTTCAAATTCCTACTTTTATCGAGTCTTTTCCTTTTCTTGGTGATGTCCTAGGCGGATGTCTGTCTTTCGTCGGCGCGTTTGCTTCGCAATCCATGCCACCGAGGGGCTTTGTAGACACCCCGCCTCAGACCTCTCACCCCGATTGCACACTTGGTTTTGTGTTTCTCCCTCTTCTAAGTGTTTTCTATTAGTTTCTGTTACTTTGGTTAAGTTCTAGACGGACTCCGTTAAGTCCCGGGACTAAACTGAATAACAGTTCTAACTTTCTAGTCCATTCTGCCAAAAATTGCTTCTCAGAGTCGCGCGCCTCCGCCCCTTGAGGCCAGACGCGCGAGCCTTCCGCCGCCTAGGTGGGATGCACCCGCTTATGGGGCGTGTTAGTTACAGATTCTGCCCAAGAATCTCTCCCTTGCTCATTATACATGATTTTGCCCGTGAAAGATTTCTTGGAGACTACGTTTTGCTCCAAAAATAGTCACTTTTCAACTATAAAAACCCCTCCAATCCATCGTTGGAGGAGGACCTTGAAAAATCATCATTTTAGACCTTTTACTCACTTCTTTCCTAGACTTCTCCTTTGGGATTTCTTCAACAAAAGTACTCAACCTCTTCTTCAAGGCTTTACAAGAGGTTCTCTTTTGAAGGATACTATAGGTAAATGTCTTAAACATTTCTCTTCTTCTCCTTCTTCTTCTTCTTCTTCAATCAAATGTGCAATCACCCAAAACCATTTGGGACATGACACCAATGGTCCTTTCATTACATTTAATTGGCCTAGGAGTCATCTCCCTACATTTTAACTCTCAAACCCCTTTTTATCATCATTTTAATAGGAAGAACACATTTATCTTTAAAAGTGAATTATGAACAAACAAGACCGACTTTACTCGGGCGAAATGGGTGTTTAAGTACTTCCCATTTCGTAACCTAACCCCCGAACCCCTCATCCCAAAGAATCTCTGTTTTCGTAAATCAAACTTAGGCTCATAAACATTAGGTTTTCTTACGTTCCTCAAAAACGTGGGTGGCGACTCTTAAAACCAAGTAGACATCCTAGGATAATTCACGCGCTCTAGCCAAGCCGTGGTGTCCCCCCGAGGTATCTATAGGAGGTAATCTCGGGTGCCCGAGAAGACCAGGGTGAAACAATATGATTTAAAAA
Organism: Campanula takesimana; assembly: GCA_026119855.1. Lineage (NCBI taxonomy): Eukaryota > Viridiplantae > Streptophyta > Magnoliopsida > Asterales > Campanulaceae > Campanula > Campanula takesimana. Next base: position 3,054,009 of record JAOWBW010000007.1, read on the forward strand.
GGGGAACGTATGACATTGCGCAGTTCAGGGGAGGTAATCTCGTGTGCTCGAGAAGACCAGGGTGAAACAACATGATTTAAAATGGGGAACGTACGACATTACGCAGTTCGGGGGAGGTAATCTCGGGTGCCCAAGAAGACCAGGGTGAAACAACATGATTTAAAAAGGGGAACGTACGACATTGCACAGTTCGGGGGAGGTAATCTCGGGTGCCCGAGAAGACCAGGGTGAAACAATATGATTTAAAATGGGGAATATACGATATTGCGCATTTCGGGAGAGGTAATCTCGGGTGCCCGAGAAGACCAGGGTAAAACAACATGATTTGAAATGGGGAACGTACGACATTGCGCAGTTCGGGTGAGGTAATCTCGGGTGCCCGAGAAGACCAGGGTGAAACAACATGATTTAAAAAGGGGAACGTACGACATTGCGCAGTTCGAGGGAGGTAATCTCGGGTGCCTGAGAAGACCAGGGTGAAACAACATGATTTAAAAAGGGAAACGTACGACATTGCGCAGTTCGGGGGAGGTAATCTCAGGTGCTCGAGAAGACCAGGGTGAAACAACATGATTTAAAAAGGGGAACGTATGACGTTGCGCAATTCGGGGGAGGTAATCTCAGGTGTCTGAGAAGACCAGGGGGAAACAACATGATTTAAAATGCACAAAATAAAGCAAGGATACGCTGTATTTTGAGCTGTTCAGATTCTTCTGCCTTCGTTTTGCTGTGTGATGAGATTTTTGTGTTTCACTGCGTAGTGAACCATTGCTTTGTGTGATCCGTTAGCACTGTGTTGAGTGTTGCAACTTCATTTAGGATCCCTTTTCCTCTTAAAAGAGTTTTTTATTATCTCACGGTCAGGCTTCCCTGTTTTTGGAGCTGTTGTGTGATGAGATTTTTGTGTTTCACTGTGCAGTGAACCATTGCTTTACGTGATCCCTTGGCGCTGTGTTGAATGCTGTAACCTCATTTTGGATCCCTGTTCCTCCTAAAAGATTTTTTTATTATGAATGAACAGAGGGAGAATCATGAATGAAATGAATTGTGCACTTTATTGTGAATTTTGCATTTTGCGAAAGTGAGGGATATGGAGATGTGTATGGTGAAGCAAAGTCGAAAGCCTAGCGCGATCACTTAAAAGGTAAATTCCGAACACCCATTTGATCAATACTACTCAACGGTATATCTCCGGATGCTATCGTTGGGACGACCCCAGTTATCGGCTGAAAAAGCCCCATTTGTTCTTTCTGATATCATTCCCCAACATTCTTGCTGCTGAAGCCCCAGTGTTACTCAAGGATCAACTTCAGATATTGGCTACGGAAGCCCCACTCATGTTATAGGACAAGCCCATGAATTCGGCATGTGAAGCTCTTGTTGCACTTGAAGAGTGAATCTTATGTTGATCCAAATTTTCATCTCGAGACAACTTCATGCTTTGGTGTTTAGACCTCTGGGGGCTTAACTGTCATTGAGAGTTTATCAAACATTCGATGCTTTACCGTTGATCACAACTCACTGGTTTCGACATTCAGTACTCCTTCTTTGGGGAATCAACTGTCTTTGAGAGTTATTCGGCGGGACACAATCCTGATATTCCCGAAGAACGAGCTTTGAGCTTTGCGGGCCATACTGTCAATCCGAGATGGCACTTTGTTCTGATGATCCACATATTAAGGTACCTAACTGTCTATGAGAGTCATCCCACATTCTTGATGTCCTTGATCTCGAGAGTTACTGAAACTCATGATGCTTCTTAAAAGTTAACCTCATCGTTTCCTGAGTCCCTCTGAAGGATTAACTGTCAAAGAGAGTTTTCCTGTACCCTAGCATTTTGCCATCTAAATTTCTGTATCACCCGGAACAAACCATACTCGACAAATTGTATTGTCATGAAGCCACATCATTGCTTTTGAAGCAGAACCAAGACTCTGATATGCAGCCCCAGTTTGTGTACATTCATTCGAGATTACTTGCTGGCATTGAGACTTTGAGATCTAAAGAATAGCATTCATTTGTCTCTTTTACAGTGACAATTTGCAGGAGTTGGAAGGGGAAGGCACGAGGCCAGTGTTTAGTGGAAGAAAAGGGAAATCTCGGTGGGGCCTCTGACATTATGTCTGCGCAGAACTGAGATGACGGAAGGACGAGAGTATGGGAATCCCCTAGACTCAAGAAAAATATGCATGCTCACACATGGAAATCAAAGACTCAAGACTTGAACAAGCGTTAATGGTCAAGTGCCTTAAAATCAAATGGACCCTTCTAGAGTTGGATTAGCATTTTAATTTTGACAAATTATTTGAACACAAATTAGACCGTGACAAATTGACATGAGAACATCGTTGGGCATGAGTTGTGATTCGCGCCGTAGTTTGACCTCATTTGGTGCGAGGCCTTCGTCTTCGTTGTTGTTGCGCTTTTGAATTTACTGCAATCACTGGAGCCTTCTGACTTTTGGTTTCCGGGCTCCCTCAGTGTAAGGGGTTGGTAGAGCACGTTGGTCTCCAATAAAAGTCACCAGTTGTCGTCGTAGATGGTACTTTGTCCAAAGTCGAAAGATCAAGATCCTCTTCAGTGCAGGATTGGCCTCGTATGTGCGGTGCTTCTTGAAGCTGATGATGTCACATGAGATTGTCTGACCCTCGGTCCGTGACTTTCCTTTGTGTAACGAGCGATGAAGTCTTCAGTATGAATTTCCAACTACCATTGCTGAGGGCATATACATAAACTTGAAGTGTCGCGATACCCTTTCTAAAACAATTGAATTTAAACAATAAAGCGAATGGAATATGTACAAGAATAAGTAACTAATGTTTTTTTTAAGGGGAAACATAATAACTTCTGCAACATAACAATTTTTACGAAACGTAAATTTACAAAATGCAAGAATTTACAACACATCATACATTAAAGGAAAATCACCGACACTTGCACTGGCATAAGCGTGATAATCTTCAGCATTTTCCATTTGATTGGCCTCTCTGATTACGCCATTGATTGCATTCTGAAGTCTTTGTTCGTCGGGTGACTTTGTCGATTGCCTTCGTGAGCTTCGTTGATTGCCTTAGGCCCTAGTTCTCATCTCAATTAATCACAGTTTAGAATTTATTCAGATTTCAATGATTGCTTTTAATTAAGTGAGATTAATTGTTTGCAGGACCGGATCTATAAGATACGCGATTAAGAAGGCACTTGATTATAAGGCAAGTTCATTGACTGAAAACTTATATTACATGACATGTAAGAAAATAAAAGCACGTAGACAAAGACATACTCTAGACTTAGAAGACAAAGAAGATGTGTGAGCACATTACTAAGCGATACGCAAAAAGGACAGGATTAAGAGTACGGGCGGTGAGCCCAGTCACAAGAAAAAAGAGATCTATACATTGGAAGCTAGAAATCTCCAAAAGTTACCAAAAGTGTTGCTGCACTGCAAGCTAACAAACCAAAAGTCCGCCCATTTATTACCTACGTCGTTGGAATGAAAAGCAAACGGGTGGCTCAGGAGTCAGTGAGCCCCGAAGGTACCTTCCAGGTATCAAACATTTGGCAGAGGGTTATTCTCAACATTCGGCTGGGGTGGTTTCTGGATGACTCCATTGTCGATCATATCTTTCAGAATGTGCTTCAAACCCCAACAATCGTCGGTAGCATGACCAGGTGATACGTGGTATGCGCAGTACTTGCTAGCATCCCAGTACTTAGGCAAAGGATTTGGTGGACGATATCCCTCTATTGGTTTCAATGCTCCTTGGGTGACTAACCTTTGGAATATCATGGATAAGGGAATACCAAACTTATCAAACTGCCTTTCTCTTCGGGTCTTATTCCTTTGTTGATTGTTGATAGAATTAATTGACCCATCTCGATTGTGGCATGTGGGAGCTTTGTTATATCTTCCTTGATTGTATCTCGCAGTATTGTTCCAGAATGGTTCGGGGGTCATAGCAACAATATTCACGGACGGTGCAGGTGCCTTAGCTGCTGATTGGTATCTGTGGGAGCTAGGAAAAGGATCTAGATTTATTACCCCGGTTCTAATATCCTCATCAATACGTCCACCCACATCAAAGATGGAAGCAAATTCAGGGAATGGGAGGTATTTCATCTTTTTAGCATAAACCGGTTGGAGGTTCTTGAGGAAAATACGAGTCTGCTCGGCAATGTCGGGCCTTTCCTAAAGTCTGAGCGATCTTCTTTTGTGAACTGCTTGGTGCATAGATCTCTATGGGTCTCACTGGAGTTTCATGTATCTCTAGAGGAGCAGTAGGGCTCAAATTGTTTGTTGTCACCATTTGGCTAGCTCCCACACAGATATCATTACAAGTCGTGAATCCCATATCTCGGGTGGAGTGAAGGTTCATGTTGGAATTGACATTCTGGAACTGGGGTGCTTGGAGATCTTTGAGTTCCAATTTCTTCAACAAGGTAGCCACAAGGTCTAACATTTCTTCTTGATGCCCCTGGAATAGGCTAATCATACAATTGGTGTGATCGTTCAAGCGCCTTTCTAACCACTGTTCCATTTCATACCCTAGCTCGAAGTCTGGCAAGCCCCTAGTCGAGTTTGATGATGTTTGTCCTTTGTTGGCCATGATTAATGATGAAGACCGGAGTAGAGATTTGATCAAATTGATGCTTGAAATTGACCTCGAATGTCGCGCTAGAGAACAAGAAGAATTATCCCTCTACAAGATGGATGAAAAAGGAAACCTATTTTAGATTTTTGGGGGAAAAAGATTTATGTGCAAAATGGGGAAAGATTTATGAACTAAAGAAACTATTTTTTTTTTCAAAATTTTAAGCGCAAGCAATGCACAAACCTATGAAAGCCGGACAAGCACCTTGCTTTGTTTTGACACGTTTTTCAATTGAATCCTGGAATAATGGATACCGTCTCCAAAGTATAGGACTAACGTTTTTCACATGTACTATTGGCTGTCCAAGCACCTAGCGAAGGGCCTATACTCTTTCTGGGATCCACCATTCGGTTACGGTCTATGTGAAGGTCTTGGTAATTTCAAGTCAATCCAAGACTTCCACATGATATCCACAATTGAGGTCGTTTATAACCCTTTTGGGAATGCATAAGATTGAAGGGAAATTGCTAGACAAAAACCGGCATGAAGTCTAGGACGTGTCGTTTTTGAAAACATGGACTCGAGGCTTCGGAAGGGAAGGCTAGCCTTACACCCATCGCAACGATAAGTAGGCGCGCTTTGGGGCGGGAATGTTAACCGCGGACCCTAATAGGAAGTCGATGAGCTCCCTTATGTCCTCGGGTAACACTCGCTAAGGTTTGTATGGTTCTAAAATCGCAATTTCGAAAAAATGTGTATGTGTGTGTATCTATACTTTTTTTTCGAAAAATGATTTTTTGAAAGTAAGAGAGAAAAAAGAAAATCTTTTTTGTTTTTTTAATTTTTTCCATTTTTTTTACTTAAAGGGAACATTCACCACGCATATATATATACACAAGAGGTAAAATAAACGTCCCTACAAAAAAGATGTTAGGCATAAATATATACAAATAAGGCAAAGCATATAAAGCATGACATGCACAAAAAATTAGAGTCTAGCCCACTTTGAAAATGTCCCCAGCAGAGTCGCCACTGTGAGAGCCCGCGCTCGAAGCCGCACACCGAAAATGATCGCTCGCGAGGGTGATTCGAGTGATGCCTCGTGCTAATGCACTTTTGGAAATGCGCTCGGTTTCACACAAATAGTTTCCTCTCGAAGTTTTAAAGAAATGCAAGAGTCGCCACTGTAAGGATCCCCACGGGGAAACGGGAAGGGGTTTTCCTCGAGAATGACAAACAAGGCTCTTCGATGTCCAAACAAAAACGGAGTCGCCACGTTAGTTTAATTTTAAACTCAAACTTAACGAAAAATGGTTGGAGACAAAGGATTCGGAGGTCAGGTTACGCTTTAGGAAGAACTCAACTGGTAGTTCACCCAAAGTGCCTCGGAAAAACCGAGTCTCCCTAAATTTTGTCAAAATTGTGCAAGTGTGTGTGTGTGTGTTCTTGGAAATGGGAGAGGCTGACTTTAACAGAAAAACAATTAGAATTTTAACAGAAAGGGTTATTTCGTAAACATTCTGGATTAGAGGGGACTGAACTGGAAATGTACCCCTGGACAAAGTAGCCGTACGGCTATAGAGGGTCTTCCTAGGAATTTTAACAGATTCTGAGGAATCAGTCCAGCTCTAGGCAGAAACAGAGCATTCTGCTGGAAACTGGACTGTTTGATCATTTCCAGTTATTTTCTTACAACAAAACATAAATTAAATCTTCCCTATGCTATTGATCACTAGATTAGACACCAAAATAAGGATTTTGGTTGTGATCAAGGCAATCATTGGGGAATAATTGAGAAAAGGTGATGGGCATGGCCTTTGAGCCAAGATCACCATTTGGATGGTTAAAGATGGGAACTTTAACATCCAAATGGATGATTCTTCCAAGGAAGGGCATTGGGACATCAAAAAATCAACCTTTGATGGATAAAGATTGAACCTTTATCATTAAAGGGACATTATTGAGGTTGACTCATAGTTTGGATGATAAAGATTGCAACTTTATCACCCAAACTTTATCATTCCCTCATTTATTCAACATAAATGCAAAGGCTTTAAAGTAAATGACATAAATTTAAAGACACAATGTAGGGGTGCATAAATGTAAAGACAATAAATTAAAGATGCATAAATCATAACAAGCCTTACGCTATCCTTTGGTTTGTAACCCTCCATCATGCATAGAACATGAAGGGCACCATGGATTTCAAGGCTTGGTTCCAAGTATACATTATTAACAAGAAGTAAAAGACATTGAAGTAAAAGATAAAATATAGAGATGAAGGGAAGATGGGGAGAAGGAGGCCTCACTAATTTTTGGTTAGGACCTATCTTCTTTCTCTCTTTTCACTCAAATATGTTGATCACTCTATTCTGATATGATTTCTACAGAGCTTTTGGTCTCTAAAACGATTTTCTCCCCCCTAAAATGATCAGCAAGGGTCTTAATTTATAAGGACTGAGGGTGCCCAAACCATCCATAAGGATTGGCCCCTCTAGTACCCAAACTATCCGTACGGCTCAGCCTGGCGAGCTTTTGGATTTTTCCAATTTTAATTCCAGAGTAGTCTTGAAATTTTATGTTTATCTTAGTGAGGTCCCAGCTTATCATTTTATCCCTGAATGGTGCTAAGATTTCCTCTAAGTTGGTCGATTTCAGATTGGGGTACTTACAGAGCCCCTCGGCAACGTCGCTTTTGAAAAGCGGGGTTGTCGATAAAAATAAGGATCCCAATCTGATGGGAAGACGGCTTTGACCGATTTGGATGCATGGCTGGACCTACTGGTATAGGATTCCTACGTATCTTGTTTGAGGGGAATCAAGCCTAACGTAGTTCAGGGGGTGAGGAACTTTTAAGGCTACTCAAACCTAAGGGCTAGGTGGATATCTGTCATCCTCTCCTAGGGAAACGGGCATGACTCTCAGGGGAGAAGGACTTTATGGGGCTTATGTCAAGGACTGCCTAAGGTGACCACTCTGGGGGACAAGGACTTTACGGGGCTTATGTCAAGGGCGGCCTAAGGTGACTACTCTGGGGGACAAGGACTTTACGGGGCTTATGTCAAGGACAGCCTAAGGTGACCACTCTGGGGGAGAAGGACTTTACGGGGCTTATGTCAAAGACGGTCTAAGGTGACCACTCTGGGGGATAAGGACTTTACGGGGCTTATGTCAAGGACGGCCTAAAATGTTCGCTAAGGCAACATTTTTCATGATGGGGACCACCTAAGTATGTTCACTTAGGGGACAAAGTTCTATTGGGCTTATGTCAAGGACGGCCTAAAATGTTCGCTAAGGCAACATTTTTCACGATGGGGACCACCTAAGTATGTTCACTTAGGGGACAAAGTTCTACTGGGCTTATGTCAAGGATGGCCTAAAATGTTCGCTAAGGCAACATTTTTCACGATGGGGACCACCTAAGTATGTTCACTTAGGGGACAAAGTTCTACTGGGCTTATGTCAAGGACGGCCTAAAATGTTCGCTAAGGCAACATTTTTCACGATGGGGACCACCTAAGTATGTTCACTTAGGGGACAAAGTTCTACTGGGCTTATGTCATGGACGGCCTAAAATGTTCGCTAAGGCAACATTTTTCACGATGGGGACCACCTAAGTATGTTCACTTAGGGGACAAAGTTCTACTGGGCTTATGTCAAGGACGGCCTAAAATGTTCTCAAACTGCCAGCTATTTTTAGGCAAAAAAACGGGCTTACAAACTGCCAGGTATATTTTCACATAAAGGTAATGGCAACAAATGGGCTTACGTCGCATTGGGACCGCCGTTTTATTTTATTTTATATGAGAGGACCTAATTCATTTCTAGGCCACAAATCATGTATGCATGAGCCAAAGGAGGGCAAATATCTGGGGTATTTATGATGTGGTTGGGGCTTTGAATAAATGGGATCATAAAGCCAAACTTCCAACAAGGAGTCATTAATTCTGTCAGGGACAAAGTAGCCGTACGGCTGGGACAGTGGGTGCCTTTTTGCATTGAATTTCGGGTCTGGTCACCTTCTTAAGTGCCTTAACCTGGTGTTCAGAAGCAGTTCATCTTTGGAGTTTTTCTTTCCATGGAGCCTTTTCTTATGGAGAAACCACCAAAATTGTCCAAAATTGATCAAGAATGCTTCGAGGGCAATTTTAGGCTTTGATGCGGCATCATATGAGGAAGAACAAGGATACTTTTCAAACCAAGTTTGGGCTTAGATCCCTTTGGTCTCTCAAGGAATTCATCCCAGATCTTGAGCTTTTGAGGGCTGCTGCGTCCTTTTGGGATATCAGGACACATGTGTATTGCTTTTCCTGCAACGAGATCACTCCGACTTATGAGAATTTCAAGGCTTTTGTGGGGGGCGTGGACGCGGAGGTCATTGCTCTCCCTTCGATTGATGACACAATGTGTGTTGAAAGGTTGGTCACTCATCTTGGCATTCCTTCGGAAGAGGATCAATGCATGGTCCTCAATCATACCTTTGTTGACATTTCAGATCTTCCCGAGAAGTTCATGGATCGTACGGACGAGGCTTCTTGGAATGCCTTTTGTTTGCGCGCGAGGTTTTCCCTTCGAGGCACGTTTTCGTCCTTTGATTTACCTTTTTGTTGATTTGAGAGTCGCCACCATGTTATTGTCGGAACACGGACCGAGATGTCTAGATTTGGGGGTTAAGTTATGAATTGGGAAGGTTAAGGAGCACCCAATTCACCGAATCTAGGATTGGTCTTGCTAAGAAATCATCATCATCGTTTCAAAATCATGCATTCATGTACCAAAAGAAAAGAAACAAACAAATAAATAATTGCTTATTTATTTGGGATGTCGGATCATGTGCTTCGAGACCATCTTCATGGATTGGAGAGGCTCTAGGCTGATCCTTTAATGGAATCACACTACTTCAAAGCAAAGAAGGAGATGAGAAGATAGAAGGCAAAGATTTTACCTAAGCGTTTTCTTCAAGAATCCTATGGATGGCCTTGACTAAAGGCCTTGATCTTCCAAATTTCGTGGGTATCAGAGAGGGGCTGATTATGATAGCTTATTTGATGAGATTTGGAGTCTAGAGTTGACCGTTAATTCACCATTAGTCATTCTAGCCCAGAACAACTATATTTATAGGGTTTTTGGACCTAGGGTTTTGTCCAAGAAGGTAAGTTGAGGTGGGAATCCAAGACTTGATTCCCACCGAGGTATATTTGGACTCTAGGATCGGCCATGGGATTTTCCCCGGATTGCATGAGTGTTTGCCAATAAAAGGGGTTAAGATCAACAAGGAAACTGACCAAAACCCGACTGTTAAGGGGGGATACCTCGTGCGAGACATCAATGTCTCGTACGAGACATCCATGTGCTGGAATCACATTTTTGCCCTCTGCAGCAGTTTTAATGTTCATTTTGGCCCCTTACTAACAGAGTCAGTCACAAACTTAACGAAACATGTCCAACTTAACGAGTTTCGACCCAAATCAAAAGCGAGACACAGAAGTAGTGTGATTATAAAATGAACGTCCAAAATGGGGTGTCTACAGAGACCCTCGGCGACGATACTTATGGATGAAGTACCGTCGTCGATAGAAAAGACGCCATTTTGAACTAGGGGTATGGTCGTGCTAAAAAGCTGCCTACGTATTCCTCGGAAGGAAATCAGACCAAACGTAGTTCGACTCTGAAAATACGCAAAAACTGAGGTTTAAGGTATTTTAAAAATCATTTTTTGAAAACAATACTTGCGATAAGTAAAGCTTAGAGTTTAGAGAATACCCATACTGGGGAATCAATGGCCTTGACCCAATTCTGAATATACTCCTTTTTGTTGATGACGAACCGTCTCCAGTTGCAATCCATACTGAGGAACCAATCTCTTTATCTCTAATTCTGAACATGCCCTATTGTTGATGACGAACCGTCTTCGATTTTGGAGATGCCAATTACCCGGACCTTGCTTCTCCTTCCAACGAGGTTGCCTTATTCACCAAAAAATGTGAATCCTATGTTATTAACATACATCTTGATAACAATTATCGGACTCTGGGTTTGGAGACGCCAATTACTTGGATCCTTGCTTCTCCTTCCAATGAGGATGCCTTATTCGCCGGAAAAGTGAATCCTATGCCATTAACATATGTCTCGATGGCAATTATGGGATTCTAAATGGTGGGATCCTGTGTTATTAACTTACGTATTGATAACAGTCGTGGGATACCCGGATTTGGAGACGCCAATTACTCGGACCTTTCTTCTCCTTTCAACGAGACTGCCTTTCCGTTAAAAATGTGAACCCTATGCCATTATCTTACACCTCGATGACAATTGTGGGATTCTAAATGGTGGGATCATGTGTTATTAACTTACGTCTTGATGACAGTCGTGGGATTTAAAGTTTGCTGATGCAGATTTCATTGCTCACCCATGATCTTGGATGTGCGGTGAGGATAAATTCGTACTGAGAAACAACTTTGCTTGTTCCAATTCTGAAAATATCCATTTGTTGACGACTCAATGTTCCATCTTGAACCGGGTTCAGATTTGACCTATTGGTCTAAAGCATGGCTTTTTCTGACCTTTCTGTTAAAAGCAGGGCTTTTCTGGAATTTCCCAAGAAAATATGGTTTTCTGAGACTTTTATGAAGATACCTCGTATGAGGGAACGATGTCTCGTACGAGACTTCTCTGTTTTTACGCATAACAGAGGCGCTGAAGGTGATTTTCAAATCACTCTTCTTATTTCATTTCGGGAATTCTCAACCTTAGGCAATTTTTCCACTCAAAAATCATTGTTTTCACCAAGTTCTGGTAATCCCTAACCCTTTAAAATGGCCGGTGTGCATCGTTCCCATAAAGAGCACCTCTTTGGTAGGCATATAAAGGGTAAAGTGTGGGCGACGGATGAGTTGTGCCCATTCCCAGAGGACCACGTTTCTCACGCCGTTCGGACTAGGCGGGTAAGGATCTCTTCCTCTGATTGAGTTTCCATGTCAATTTCGTTGTTGCATGTCTCAATTTAGTGTTCTAGCAATTCGACTTTCGCCAATTTTTCGCCTAGAATTATTGCTGCTAGTGTTTATCGTGCATGGCTGATCTTTTGATAGAATTGCACCCTTGTTGATGCTGAAAATCATTGTAGTATGGTAGTATATGATTTCGACTATCGTTCTAGGCAATTCTGCGACTTTTCGGGTAAAATGCTTGAATGAGGATTTTACCGTTTTTATGACATTTGTCTCTTTTGTCTCTATTGTTTGCAGTCATTCAGGGTGATCAATAACTGTAAAGGCAGCGTACGAGCGGTCTCTGAGAGGTGGGAAACTCTCAATGGCGAGGTGAAGGAAGAGATCAAGAACCTCGGGTTGAAACCCTTCTTTGACGGCCTTGTCGGTAAGAGGAGGAATGTGCACTTGCTCCAGGCCATCCGGGAGCACTGGTGGGATAGTACTCATACCATCCACATGCGGTGGGGGGAGGTTACCATGACCCCTACTGACTTCCATGCCATTACTGGGCTTGCCATCGTCGGTGAGCCGCTTGAGGTGGATGCGGACTTTACTCCTAGCAGGGACGGCATGATGCATTTTTTGGGATTCTCTTTACGTACCCTAGGCAAGGGTGTCCCTCTGAAGGCCTTGAGGGATAAGGTCGATGCCTATGTGACTGTCAATGCTGGCCAGATGCATCTGACCGGTACCCGTATTGGAGCTGTCCGTGGTTTTCTGTGGTGGGCCTTTTTTGAGACGCTTTTTGCTAACCATGCGTCGACTGCCCTTTTTATTCTGCTGAGCTGCCTGAGGGATATGTAGCATGTTACTGATGCTAGTTAGGGTTCTGCTGGCTTGGCCGACTGCTATGTGGCCATGGATGAGAGTTCGCGTGATCGGACGAACGCTGGCTTAGGTGGTTGTAGCCATGCCTGGTAGGTACAATACTCATATTCTTCTGTATTCCTCCTTTTTTTCAGCCCCAGTTTATTTTTATAGCATTTTCATCTCAGCTACTATGTATTGACATCTTTTATATTTCTCCCATTTTGCAGGCCTGGGGATACGCCATATTTGGTCTCTTTACTTTCAATCTTCGAGACAACACTGTCATGTTCCTAGATACTTTGAGATGGCGCCGGGATAACAGGGATACCCGTGATGAGTAGGCTGAGGGGGCTGACATGACGGTGGAACGCATGAGGCTGTATTTTGACATATGGGAGGCCGTCCCTGAGTCCGCTGTCGCTTTCTTCCCATGGCGGAGTCTGGGCATTGATCTTGTTCACGGGTTTGCCGGTATGAGGCTGTTGATGATTGGCCTTGGTGGGGGATGCTTCTACTTAGGAGAGAGAGTCTCTCGCCAGCAGGGTGGTGGCAGACTCGAAGTCGTTGTCCCTTTGGACCCGCCGGCTCATATGCTTAATTCTTATGCCATCGCGGAGGAGGAGAGAGGGGACCTCATTATTGGTCAGGATGCTTTTGACCATATGTCCTTGGAGGCTGATTATCAGGACTTCCTTGCTCATCTCATGCCCCGATTGATTATAGAGGGTGATCAAGCTCAGGCCCAGGGAGTTGTCCACATCCTTTTCCGTCCACATCTTGGACCAGCTTCCTTTACCTACAGCATGGCTGAGAGGATAGAGAGCGTCGAGGACCTTCCCACTCAGTATGACATGCCTGAGGAACTCGTGCCTCCTGCTGATGTGACTATGGTATGATTTATGACCCTTCTTCCGTCATTTCTGTCATTCTACCATTTCATCTTTCTGTTTATTATTTATCTGAAGATTCTGACATCTCTATTCAACAGGTGCCTATTGCCGAGTATAGAGAGATCGCGGGACGGCTTGCCCAGTTCATGGCCTATGTCAAGAGGATGAAGAGAGAGACATCGGGGCTGCTTGGACGGTTGGCTCAGCAGACGGCGGAGCTAGCTTCTTGCGGGAAGAGGCCTCAGACCAACGGATGATAGTGTGGCAGTGGCGACACATCCTAGATAGGATCCCCCATTCTCCCCTTTTGTTGATGATGTATTTATTGCCTCGGCGTAGGCGAATACATTTTTTTCTTTCTTTGGCTTGTACCTATGCAACAGTTATTTCCTAACTCTAACACACAATACATTTGTTAATTTTAATTTTATTTCTGACTGTGTAAATGTATTGACTCATATCCGGTTGGTCAACCGAGGGGTAATTTTATGAGATGGATTCGCATTGGGCCATTTATATGTGATGTATGAACTGTTTCGGGTGAATTTCTGAGGTGATTGAGACATGTTTTGACTCGTCGGGCAACCTGGGATTTGAGCAGAGTTGTTGCTGTTCTGAACTGGGAGATGCCTCGTACGAGACATCGATGTCTCGTACGCGTCATCCTTTCAATATGCGGCTGTTTCTCCTTTTTCCTTGAGGATTTGGTATCCAAACTTGTATATAAACACCTCTAGTCCGTCCTAGAATACCATACAGCCTCGAATCAGTTCTGGGAACCTTTCTTTTGGAGTAGAATTCTCAACCTTTTGCTCCCAATGGCCCTAAGTAAGTCCGTCCCTTCATCAATAATTGTTGATGAGTTTTCCTTGGACTCGAGTTTAGTGGAACGCTACAAGAATGACTTAGCAACGTTCTTTCGTTCGTTCAATAAACCTCGCCAAGAGAGATTTGTGGAGATGCTCGGGTTTAAGATTCTTTTCACCTTGAAGAATCTAAAGCCGGAATGGGACCTCTCAACTTTTCACTTAACGAGATGGTCCCTACCGTAGAGGAGATGGCGGTTATCTTGGATATGCCGTTGACCAGGGTGATTGCGGTTCCTAATTGTGGCAAGGTACCGGCGGAGTCTCTTAGGGACTTATTGAGTATTGGCCTTCTTGAGGCGCAGAGTTACGTTCATAACCGCTATGTCGATCTCCACGCTTTGCCTAGGAGATTTAAAGGTCGGGTGACTTGTGGTCACGGTGTGGATCCCCAGTGCTGCCTCTTGGCATTGTTCTTATATCGGAGCATGCTTTTCATGAGCAAGTATGGCATGGCGGACACGGAGCTCGTGGACATCGTTCTGCAAGCTAGAGGACGGGCCTTCAACATAATCCCTCTCATCTTGGGGGAGACCCTTCATGGTCTTGATGAGTTACACCGAACCGGCTCTATGACTCGGGGAAGTCCATTATGGACTCTCCGATCGAATATTCACCTTATACTTTCCATAGGCGGAGACTGTTAGTGAAGGGTCTCAGCATTGAGGAGTGGGCTCATCTTTTTGCTAAAGCAGAGACCAATGATATTGCTTGGTGCCCATCCTTCTGGAAGGTGAGGAGGTTTGTAGCTAATACCCTTGGGTACGACAGGGTTGTCCTTCCGGGTTTGAGGGACTCATCTTTCTATTTTGCTCGGAGGGTAATGCGGTAATTCGATCAACAGCAGGACACTTTCTTATCAGGGGACGGCCTCGAGACATTTCTTTCATGGACTCATAGTTCTCTACGAGCTTGGCTCACGCTTGGGGGCAAGGCACCACTATGGATCGTTGGACCAATATTCGTCATGATGGAGGGAGCATCTATTTGTCGGATAAATACTTGAATTGGTTTCTCTCGGAACTCCGTCCTAGTGTCGAGGATATTGATGAGATCCGCCTCTCTCTGTTGGGGGACCAATTCGAGCCTAGCATGGATTTAAGGAAGAATGAAGCTAAGGAGGATCCTTCTAATGTCAGAGTAGATGCCACTCAAGACTTTCTGGATAGTGACTTTTATGAGAAGAGAGCGAACGGACTTCCCGGTAAATTCCAAGCTCTGGATAGGCCTCATATGTTTGCGAGACTGACTCCATCGGTGTTCAGTCGACTTGATGTTCCTCCCGGTTTTTGAGATACCTTTGATGTTTCTGGTCTTGACTTTCTTATTAAATGCTCGGGCCATTCTCCGTTGATATGCTTGGATATGCTCGGCGGCTCGGAGTCGTCGTTTATCTAGCAGGGCTAGTTGTTCATAACGGCTGTCTAACCATGCGAATTCATTCACATGGTTTTCCAGAAGAACCCTTAGTGATGGTACTTCTAATTCGATTGGTAGCACAGCTTCCATCCCATAGGCTAGGGCGTATGGAGTTTCACCGGTGGCAGTACGGATTGAAGTGTGGTAGCCCCAGAGTGCAAAAGGTAGCTTGTCGGGCCAGTCTCTGCCAGTCTTAGCCATTTTCCTAATGATGGTCTCAATGGTCTTGTTAGCAGCTTCGACTGCTCCATTGGTTTGTGGTCGGTACGGTGATGACTGATGTCTCTTTATTTTGTATCCTGTGAGTAGTTAGTCACATTCTTTCTCAAAATGTGAGCCATTGTCAGATATCACCTCATGAGGTACCCCATATCGGCATATGATGTTCGTCTTAATGAACTCAGCCACCTTTCTGGCATTCAAGACCTTGTAGGATTGAGCCTCGATCCATTTAGTGAAGTAATCAACGGCGACTAATAGAATGAGTGCCCGTTGTGCCCTGTCGGTGAGACTTTGCCAATGACGTCTATTCCCCATGTAGAAAATGGCCAAGCGGATGTCATAGTGTAGATACCCCGGGGAACCACGGCTTGGCTAGAGCGGTGAATTATCCTAGGATGTCTAACTTGTTTTAGATTGTTTAGAGTCGCCACCTATGTTTTTAAAGGAACATAAGAAAAACCTAGAAATAGCCTAATTTATGTACAAAACCAGAGATTCGGGAGAGAAGGGTTCGGGGGTTAGGTGACGGAGTGGGAAGTACTTAAACACCCACTCCGCCCCGCTTACGCGGGTCTTGCTACTATTGGTGTTCTAATATTTACATGTCCTTCAATTAATTAAATAGAAATGTGCTAACAATTGTGATGAGAAGAAAAAGGGAAATAAAGGGGAAATAAAATAGAATTGTTTTATTTATTTAATGATAAAGATTACATGTAACAAGTAATGTTAAAGAATTACATTAAGAGATGAAGAGAAATTAACATGGTGAATTAAAGTTAAGATTAAAATGTAGGGAGATAACCTTAACTAACTTCAATATGTGAAGTAGTCATGTTGGTCATGTCCCATTAATGGGGATTGCATACATTGACTAGAACATGAATAGAATAATAAAAAAAGAAGACTTGTACCTTTAGAAAGAAGACTTCAAACTTGGACTTGAAAATGATGTTGTTGTGTAGAGATTTGTGTAGAGTTTCGTTGCGTAAAACTCTTGTTGGGAGAATTTGTGTAGGGAAAATGATATAGAATTTGTGTAGAGAGAAAGTTCCAAGTCTAAAAATGAGGTCCAAAAAGAAGTAGAGAAGAGATCCCCTCCAATGATGGATTGGAGGGGTTTTTATAGTTGAAAGGGGATGTTTTTGGTGCCAATTCGCGGTCACAAAGAAATATTTCCCGGGTGAAATCCATGCAAAATAAGCAAGAGAGGGATTCTTGGGAGAAAATCTGTAACTGACGCCCCAGAGGCGCGCGCTTCCGGATGTACCATCGGAAGGCGCGCGCTTCTGACCTCAAAAGGCGGAGGCGCGCGGCTTTGAAAAGGCAATTTTGACAGAATGGACTAGAAAGTTAATTCTGTTATGCAGTTCAGTCCAAAACTAACGGAATCAGTTAGGAACTTAACAGAAGTAACAGAAATTAACAAAAACAAGTTAAATAAAAATACTATGTATGCAATCGGGGTGAGAGGTCCAAGGCGGGGTGTCTACAGAGCCCCTCGGCGACGTGGATTGCAAAGCAAAACGCGTCGACGAAAGTAAAAATACCCGCCGAGGACATCGACAAAGAAAAACAGAGAAAAGAAAGCAAAGACTCGATGAAAGAAGTAATTGCTAGAGTTAGGGGTGCGCTCCCTGTGTGAGCGTCTTTCGCTGATAGAGGGGGTGGCATGATCCGTTAGGTGAACCTGCCGGCTGAGTGTTTTGAATGAGGCCGTTAGTGAACCGGTTTGATGAATCCGTTAGTGAATCCCTTGGATGAGTCCGTTGGTGAACCCTTGTTGACGAATCCGTTAGTGAATCCCTTGGATGAGTCCGTTGGTGAACCCTTGTTGACGAGTCCGTTGGTGAATCCGTTTGATGAATCCGTTAGTGAATCCCTTGGATGAGTCCGTTGGTGAACCCTTGTTGACGAATCCGTTGGTGAATCCGTTTGATGAATCCGTTAGTGAATCCCTTGGATGAGTCCGTTGGTGAACCCCTGTTGACGAATCCGTTGGTGAATCCGTTGGGTGAGTCCGTTGGTGAACCCCTTGGATGAGTCCGTTGGTTAACCCCTGTTGACGAATCCGTTGGTGAATCCGTTGGGTGAGTCCGTTGGTGAACCCTTGTTGACGAATCCGTTGGTGAATCCGTTTGATGAATCCGTTAGTGAATCCCTTGGATGAGTCCGTTGGTGAACCCTTGTTGACGAATCCGTTGGTGAATCCGTTTGATGAATCCGTTAGTGAATCCCTTGGATGAGTCCGTTGGTGAACCCTTGTTGACGAATCCGTTGGTGAATCCGTTTGATGAATCCGTTAGTGAATCCCTTGGATGAGTCCGTTGGTGAACCCTTGTTGACGAATCCGTTGGTGAATCCGTTTGATGAATCCGTTAGTGAATCCCTTGGATGAGTCCGTTGGTGAACCCCTGTTGACGAATCCGTTGGTGAATCCGTTGGGTGAGTCCGTTGGTGAACCCTTGTTGACGAATCCGTTGGTGAATCCGTTGGGTGAGTCCGTTGGTGAACCCTTGTTGACGAATCCGTTTGATGAATCCGTTAGTGAATCCCTTGGATGAGTCCGTTGGTGAACCCTTATTGACGAATCCGTTGGTGAATCCGTTTGATGAATCCGTTAGTGAATCCCTTGGATGAGTCCGTTGGTGAACCGTTGTTGACGAATCCGTTGGTGAATCCGTTTGATGAATCCGTTAGTGAATCCCTTGGATGAGTCCGTTGGTGAACCCCTGTTGACGAATCCGTTGGTGAACCCTTGTTGACGAATCCGTTGGTGAATCCGTTGGGTGAGTCCGTTGGTGAACCCTTGTTGACGAATCCGTTGGTGAATCCGTTTGATGAATCCGTTAGTGAATCCCTTGGATGAGTCCGTTAGTGAACCCTTGTTGACGAATCCGTTGGTGAATCCGTTTGATGAATCCGTTAGTGAATCCCTTGGATGAGTCCGTTGGTGAACCCTTGTTGACGAATCCGTTGGTGAATCCGTTTGATGAATCCGTTAGTGAATCCCTTGGATGAGTCCGTTGGTGAACCCCTGTTGACGAATCCGTTGGTGAATCCGTTGGGTGAGTCCGTTGGTGAACCCTTGTTGACGAATCCGTTGGTGAATCCGTTGGGTGAGTCCGTTGGTGAACCCTTGTTGACGAATCCGTTGGTGAATCCGTTTGATGAATCCGTTAGTGAATCCCTTGGATGAGTCCGTTGGTGAACCCTTGTTGACGAATCCGTTGGTGAACCCCTGTTGACGAATCCGTTGGTGAATCCGTTGGGTGAGTCCGTTGGTGAACCCTTGTTGACGAATCCGTTGGTGAATCCGTTGGGTGAGTCCGTTGGTGAACCCTTGTTGACGAATCCGTTGGTGAATCCATTTGATGAATCCGTTAGTGAATCCCTTGGATGAGTCCGTTGGTGAACCCTTGTTGACGAATCCGTTGGTGAATCCGTTTGATGAATCCGTTAGTGAATCCCTTGGATGAGTCCGTTGGTGAACCGTTGTTGACGAATCCGTTGGTGAATCCGTTTGATGAATCCGTTAGTGAATCCCTTGGATGAGTCCGTTGGTGAACCCCTGTTGACGAATCCGTTGGTGAACCCTTGTTGACGAATCCGTTGGTGAATCCGTTGGGTGAGTCCGTTGGTGAACCCTTGTTGACGAATCCGTTGGTGAATCCGTTTGATGAATCCGTTAGTGAATCCCTTGGATGAGTCCGTTAGTGAACCCTTGTTGACGAATCCGTTGGTGAATCCGTTTGATGAATCCGTTAGTGAATCCCTTGGATGAGTCCGTTGGTGAACCCTTGTTGACGAATCCGTTGGTGAATCCGTTTGATGAATCCGTTAGTGAATCCCTTGGATGAGTCCGTTGGTGAACCCCTGTTGACGAATCCGTTGGTGAATCCGTTGGGTGAGTCCGTTGGTGAACCCTTGTTGACGAATCCGTTGGTGAATCCGTTGGGTGAGTCCGTTGGTGAACCCTTGTTGACGAATCCGTTGGTGAATCCGTTTGATGAATCCGTTAGTGAATCCCTTGGATGAGTCCGTTGGTGAACCCTTGTTGACGAATCCGTTGGTGAACCCCTGTTGACGAATCCGTTGGTGAATCCGTTGGGTGAGTCCGTTGGTGAACCCTTGTTGACGAATCCGTTGGTGAATCCGTTGGGTGAGTCCGTTGGTGAACCCTTGTTGACGAATCCGTTGGTGAATCCGTTTGATGAATCCGTTAGTGAATCCCTTGGATGAGTCCGTTGGTGAACCCTTGTTGACGAATCCGTTGGTGAATCCGTTTGATGAATCCGTTAGTGAATCCCTTGGATGAGTCCGTTGGTGAACCCTTGTTGACGAATCCGTTGGTGAATCCGTTTGATGAATCCGTTAGTGAATCCCTTGGATGAGTCCGTTGGTGAACCCCTGTTGACGAATCCATTGGTGAATCCGTTGGGTGAGTCCGTTGGTGAACCCTTGTTGACGAATCCGTTGGTGAATCCGTTTGATGAATCCGTTAGTGAATCCGTTTGATGAAATATTGCTTTGAAGTCTCGTGCCACTTGGAGTCACACTTGAATTTTTGAATTGTGGGGTGCGGGCACAGTTGGCTGTGGACCATTTTCTGCTGGGGATGAAGTGCTTTGAGTAGCGGATGCTGTTGACTTTGTGGTGGTACCTGTTATGTGCTTTGCAGGTATATGTGCTTGTGCAGGGACGTGCATGAAATATGATGATTGAGAGAAATTGTGCCCGTGGTGTGATGCGATCTTGAAAGCACCTTTGTAATGAGAGAGAAGTAAGAATGTAGAAAGTGATCTTGTGTGCGGTGTGATTTTGAGGAAAGCATTGGATGTATTCATACCTTCACTTACCATTGCCGCTTGAGTGGAGATGTCCGCGGAGGATGCTTTGATGGAGAATGTCCATTCTTTAGATGTTGATGAGAGAATGCCCTTGATGTTGGGTTGGCGAGATGGTACTCTGGATGATGGGTTGGTCGTGCCAAAAGGCTCCCTACGTATCCCTTTAAGAGAATCAGACCATCGTAGTTCAAGGATGGTGGAGAACGCTGGAAGAGAGGCTAGGAGCAAAGCAAAGTAAAGCACATAATTTTGCACATAGAAGGAGAAAAAGAAAGAAAAAATCTTTTGTTTTTTTTTTTTTTTTTTTTTAGTTCGTGGGTGAACCATTTTAGCCATTGTGTGTTTGTAAAGCCAACCCAAGATCAAGTCATGTTCAGTCGAAGTCCGGATTGCCTCGCTTGAATTCTGTTGTCGCTGGTGTGCCCAACGAAGATTGATGTCTAGCCCCAAGAGATTTGTCGATTATGGGGCTTCAAAAGGCTTTTGATGCCGAGATGAGGGGTTGCTGATTATAAAGCCCCTAGAATGCCTTTGATGCCAAATTTTGAGGGACTTGCATAGCTCCAAGATAAATCAGCTCTTGGCTCATTCGAGTAAATCGCCCTTTGTTGTTGTAGTGAGCAAGCCCCAAGAGGAGATCATTGATGCCAAGCTTCGAGAGATTGCAAAGCCCCAAGTGTCGTGGGCTTGTAGATGGCGGGATGTGAAGACCTTTCATTGTAAAGCCCCAAATTATCTCGTGGTTGGCTCGGCATTGAGAGCGGATGTACCGTTTGGTAGAATTCTTGATAGAGATTTCCTTCTTTCTCTTACTGGGGAGATGAATGGCCTCATTTTGGTCGATACCCAAATGGCTGAGGGCTTATGTCAAAGGACGCGGTAATGTCTTGCGGTGCCGTCGAGGTCGCGGATGATAAGGTCTTGGTGTGATAAAGTCCCAAATGAGTATGCTTGCTTGACTCTTCTTGAGTTGAACTAATGACGGATCTTCGGATGCAACTAGTGCTGTGGCCCAACTTTATCTGAGCTGCACCTTGTGCTTTTGATCTTGGAGAAGGGGGTGCTGAATTGCAGAAACATTGGGATTGGCCGTGGCATTTCCCGCTATAACCCTGTTTTGATTAGAGTTTAGCATATTGAATCTTTTTCCTTTTCTCTAAGACTTCCTTCAAAATCTCGCTGTGAGTTCTAACAAAAATCATCAACTTCATTCATAACATCGGAGTCTTCATTTAAAACCAAGAGGCCTTTGACTTGAAGTGTTGAGAGACCCTTTGAAGCTTGATTGTTCTCATGGAGCCATAAGACTACTCCACATTGCACTTGCTCGAGTATTGTTGCCCAAAAGACTGTCGGTCGCGAAGCCCTAATACTGCCCTTTGCTTGAATTACTGTAATGCCGTAACCCAAAAGATTGTAGATTGCGAAGCCCGTTGAGACCTTCGGTGCCGAATTGAGGAAGCTTCCAATGTTGCACATGACTTTGCTGGGGATACCGCTGGGGAGTTAATTGCTCTTTGCCAAGGGAACCTTTAAGACTTGACCGTAGCCCTTAGAGTGCCATCATTGATTGCGAGAAAGGTCCATCATTGATTGGGGGAACGAGTACGGGCACACGTGACAAGAGGGCTTTTTGACATCCCTTTTGAGAGACCTTGAGGATAGTCTCACACATCTTTCTCGAGCATAGTCCCTAGGGCGTATTGATAGTTAAATGAAGCAAAAGAAGTCCTTGTCCTTGAGTCACATAGCCCCTAGGGCGTCACCATTTGTTGAGCAAAGCAAGAGTGACTCATCCTCGTGCGAGGGAACAAACATGAGAGGACATGGCAAGAGCTACTCCATTTCTCGGGAGCCTTTCGGCGTACTTTAGAAGCACATACTTGAAAAAGCCTTGAAAACTGAGACACATGTTGTTGCTATTTGCTGCCCAAGCCAATTGACTAGCTATGGATTATTTGTGCAACCTCGTGCCCTTTTATGATGGGCTTGTTCTCGGATGGATCTTGGTTACCACGGGCCTTCTCTTCGTGAACCCAAAAATGCACACTGCTGGAGAATGATACCAATAACCCAAGACAACCTTTGATGGTGCTATATCTTGTCGAGCCTTTTGCAATCCCAAAGTTGACTCGGTGGGGAATTGACTTGCTGAGGAGATTCAATGTAGAACTTGTCTTCTTTAGAGGCCGGGGATCTCCATTTCTCTTTCCCTTCTCTCTCTCACTCTCTCATTTTTTTTTTATGACGCACCCTGTTTTTTGCCTAGACCGCCCTTTCGGGTTTTCAATCTAGCGGGCATCTCTTTTGCGTCTTCATCATTTATTTATTTATTTATTTATTTTTTTTGACTCAATTGATGAGGAAGTGTGCATTGACTCTAGCTGAGGAGATAAGACATGTGATTTTGCGGTGGAGACCTCTTGTCACTAAAGGTGAGTGACATTGACTTGACTAGGGAAGTGTCCTTAGTATTGACTTCATGTATTTGACCGTTTTTTGAATGACTCATGAAGGCAAGTAAGTCATTAAGAGAGAAGAGAAGGAAAGCTCCAATTTGATTGCAAGAAATTGGGAGTATGCAGAAAGAATAGAAGTCCCTAGACTCGACAAGGAACGCGAAATGATTCCAAATCTAAGAAAGTTGTTCAATCTTTTTGGTGATTAATTCATTGGCAAATGAATCGTACAAAGATGTCTTGACAAGTTCGAGATGAAGGCCAATCACCATAACGCGCTAGGGCTAAACATATCTTCTTTCTTGCATGAGACCGGACCCGCAGGTTGCCTACGTTCCTCCAGTGTAGAGGCTCAGGTCACCGTAGTTCTTGTTAATTCTCCATTCTTCGGGATGGAATTGTTGCTTCGTCGTGTAGCTTCGTCCTCCTTTGGTGGATGGAATGATGTTGATCTTGATGTGAACTTCTTTGATTGAGGGGGATTTTTTTTTTTTTTTTTTTTTTTTTTTTGTGCTCTAACTTTTGCCTAGGTTGATTTGATGATGTCAACCTAGCGAGCTTTTTTTTTTTTTTTTTTTTTTTTAATCCCCCTTTGAAAATTTTGCTTGACTTCTTCATGATTGTTGCTCCACCTTGTTTGTCTTGGCTTCGTCGTTGATGTTGGCGTCGATATTTAGCCCCTAGGCGTTCAAGTGATGGCCTTCATTCCAAAACTCGTTTAGACATCTTTTCATCATTTTGCCAAGAATTAGATTGAACAACTTGGAAGAGTGTATGAGGACAAGAACGACTTTTATTTAATGATTGACTCAAAATTTATCATTGGACGAGAGAAAACATTAATGCACACATTAGAGGACTTTTGACTCTTTTTTTTTTTTTTTTTTTTTTTTTTTTTAAATCCTATTTCTAGGTAGAGAAAGAGAAACGGAGATTGTCGTCGTCATCCCCCATGTCGTTGTAGTCCTCATTGTCGTTGTAGTCTTCCATGTCACTACATTCTTCCATGTCATTGCTTGGGAACCCTTTGTCGTTGAAGCTTGTGTCATAGGAGGACTCGGCCACTTCTCGGAGCAAATTGTCAATTCTAACCCCCGCATCATACATGCTTGAGAAATCGGAGTGAAAAGCCCCACTAAGACGAGTGCGGTAGTCCATTTTCAAACATTTCAAGAAGATGTCCATTTGTTCCTTCTTGGAAGGCCTATCAACCATCTCGGCTAGCTTGTCATTCCAACGGCGATAGAAGTCCCCAAATGATTCATTACCCATTTGCACGGTGCTCTCCAATTCCTTCTTGGTGGGGCGGAATATGGAGTTGCCTTGATATTGTGACTTGAAGGCAAGCATCGCGGCATCCCAATTGAGGCGGGTGGAAACTGGAAGACCCATATACCAATCTTTTGCGACCCCCTCGAGAGTAAGCGGGAAGCATTGTGCCATTATTTGAGGAGACACTCTCTTTGGTAGCATGGCCCAAATGTAGGAGTCGACATGAGCGTTGGGGCAAGAGTTGCCATTGAACTTGCCAATATCGGGCATCTTGAACTTTTCGGGAAGAGCCTCCATTGTGTTCATGAGGAGAGAAGCTTGATGAAGATCGGTGTTTGGGCCCTTGTGAAAATTTAGCCCACTAAGCCTTTGGTCAATGTAGGACATTTTAGAGTGTTGACCAAACCGGTATCAATGCTTTGGACCTTTCTTTCACCCGTGAGCCCTTTCAATTGGTTCTTGAGTTTAGCAACTTCTTTCTTGTGGGCCATTTTCACATGCTCGTAACGGGCTCGCCATAAATCATCCTTGCGGCGGACATTCTCGGCTAGTGTATCAACTTGCCCTTTCAATGCTTCCACCATGCGGAATAACCCTTCGTTGGACACGGGAATGCCGTTGTCGTTGCCGTTTGAAGCCATTGGACCTATTGGAAGAGCACGGTTGATCTTAGACTGGCCCCACGAACACCTTTTGGATAAAATAAATTTAGCCCACAAACACGAAAAAGACTCAACCATATAAAGAAAATGACTCTTTTTTTTTTTTTTTTTTTTTTTTTACAAAGTCGGAAGGACGGAGTCCTTTTTGGGGTTTCTAGAAAAAAAAAATAGTGGAATCGTCACACTAGTATATAGACCTTCTCGCGGTCCCATATACTCATCGGATTCCACCACGCTTGTGAGACCTACATGTGTCGGGATTAAACTAAATTAATGTAGTAAATCATACATGCGGGGACGGATTTTTATTTTCGTCCAAAATAGCCACTTTTGGGGACGGAGTTTTATTTCGTCCATTGCAACAAATTGGCATGTATGGTTTGAAGACATTAGTTTAGGGAAATCTCGGCACATGGAAACCGACTTGAGTCACGGAGTGTTAGACCCTAGACTAGAATTGTGTGGCTTGTGCTCGGCTTGAATATGAGGCTCAAAGGTCACCCCCGGCATGTAGTCATGAACTACGCCACGGGCTGAGGTTTACCGCTTCGAAAGAGCCAAGGTCGAGTGGAGCTTGAAACTTTCTAGGACGGGCCACGACGGGTTTGGGGTTGGACTTGTGCGACTCGATAGTGAGCAGTTGATAAGAATATGTGCATGTAGTGTGAGGTCTAACATGTGACAAAACATTTTTTTTTTTTTCAAAAGAAATAAATAAAAAAACAAATAAGCACATAATTACAACTTTCGAATCACCCGTGTGACCGATAAAACAAACAGAAAGTAAAAGAAATTGTATGCAGGCCCGGTGCCCACACAGTGTCATTCTGTTCTGTTTCTGTGCACTGTTCTGTTCCGGGAATGCGCCCAGAAGCGCGCGCATTGGGTTGCCTATGCGGAAGGCGCGCGCGTGAGAGGAAGTAGGGCAGAGGCGCCCGCTTCTGGGTGAGAACCTGCAAATCAGTGGGTTCAAGGGATTGCCTTGACCCTTAATTAAGAAAACTTTCCCCTGCAGAATTTGTTAGCACAGAAACATGGAATTGAAGGACAAGAAAGGAGGCGGGCGATTCTGGTAATAAGGGTCGGACGCGCGCGCTTTAGGTCAAGAAGGCCGGAGGCGCGCGCTTCCTACCCTTTTTACCAGAATGCCCAGAAAACAGAATAAAAGAACACCAAAAATGAAAACGCAAGTTTAACCCTCTATCGTCCCCAGCGGAGTCGCCACTGTAGATACCCCGGGGAACCACGGCTTGGCTAGAGCGGTGAATTATCCTAGGATGTCTAACTTGTTTTAGATTGTTTAGAGTCGCCACCTATGTTTTTAAAGGAACATAAGAAAAACCTAGAAATAGCCTAATTTATGTACAAAACCAGAGATTCGGGAGAGAAGGGTTCGGGGGTTAGGTGACGGAGTGGGAAGTACTTAAACACCCACTCCTCCCCGCTTACGCGGGTCTTGCTACTATTGGTGTTCTAATATTTACATGTCCTTCAATTAATTAAATAGAAATGTGCTAACAATTGTGATGAGAAGAAAAGGGGAAATAAAGGGGAAATAAAATAGAATTGTTTTATTTATTTAATGATAAAGATTACATGTAACAAGTAATGTTAAAGAATTACATTAAGAGATGAAGAAAAATTAACATGGTGAATTAAAGTTAAGATTAAAATGTAGGGAGATAACCTTAACTAACTTCAATATGTGAAGTAGTCATGTTGGTCATGTCCCATTAATGGGGATTGCATACATTGACTAGAACATGAATAGAATAATAAAAAAAGAAGACTTGTACCTTTAGAAAGAAGACTTCAAACTTGGACTTGAAAATGATGTTGTTGTGTAGAGATTTGTGTAGAGTTTCGTTGCGTAAAACTCTTGTTGGGAGAATTTGTGTAGGGAAAATGATATAGAATTTGTGTAGAGAGAAAGTTCCAAGTCTAAAAATGAGGTCCAAAAAGAAGTAGAGAAGAGATCCCCTCCAATGATGGATTGGAGGGGTTTTTATAGTTGAAAGGGGATGTTTTTGGTGCCAATTCGCGGTCACAAAGAAATATTTCCCGGGTGAAATCCATGCAAAATAAGCAAGAGAGGGATTCTTGGGAGAAAATCTGTAACTGACGCCCCAGAGGCGCGCGCTTCCGGATGTACCATCGGAAGGCGCGCGCTTCTGACCTCAAAAGGCGGAGGCGCGCGGCTTTGAAAAGGCAATTTTGACAGAATGGACTAGAAAGTTAATTCT
This sequence comes from Campanula takesimana, assembly GCA_026119855.1. Taxonomy (NCBI): domain Eukaryota; kingdom Viridiplantae; phylum Streptophyta; class Magnoliopsida; order Asterales; family Campanulaceae; genus Campanula; species Campanula takesimana. The sequence continues at coordinate 3,081,283 of JAOWBW010000007.1, forward strand.
GTTATACAGTTCAGTCCAAAACTAACGGAATCAGTTAGGAACTTAACAGAAGTAACAGAAATTAACAAAAACAAGTTAAATAAAAATACTATGTATGCAATCGGGGTGAGAGGTCCAAGGCGGGGTGTCTACACATAGGGTATAACACGGACGGTGGTGCGTGTTGCAAGTTGGCATGTATCTGGCATTTGTGGAATTTCTTAACCATGTTGGTGCAGTCAGCTTCCATTGTAGCCTAATAGTACCCTAGTCGGATGATTTTCTTTGCTAGCATATTGCCATTCACGTGGGTTCCACAAACTCCTTGATGGACTTGGTCCATGATTTCTACGGCTTCGTGCTCATCGGCACAGAGTAGACACTACTCGTGGTGTTTCTTGTAGAGGCGTTCACCTATAATAATGAATTGGGAGGCAAACCGTTTGAGGGCTATCTTCGCTTTAGGTGATGCGTCTGATGGGAATTTTCCGTCTAAGAGGAAACGCCATACATCATGATACCAAGGTTTATCGTCTAAGGCATTCACAGAGTTACACTCTTCTTTGTAGTCGTGCAGGTCTATGATTGAGTAGTAAGCAGGAGTTGTTCGCCTCGTGACTTTGAAGGTCTTAACCTCAGTCCATTCGGGGATCTCCACAAGTGATGCTAGCATGGCTAGCGAGTCTGCTAAATGGTTCTTATTTCTAGGAAGATAGTAGAAAGTGACCTCTTTGAACTGTTTGACCAAGTCTTGGAGATGGTCGTTGTATTTCTGGAGTGTAGGGTCTTGTACCTTCCATTTCTTGAGTGACTGATAGATTATAAGTTGTGAATCTCCGTACACCTCTAGTTCGGTCACATTTCTTTCTAAGGCCGCTTCAAGTCCCGCTATGCAAGCTTTGTACTCGGCAATATTGTTAGTGGCCTCAAAGTCAAGGAAAATTGCGAGTGGAGTGTAGAAATCTGAGGGGTCTACTAGTAACATGCCAATGCCATATCCTCTTTTATTGGCTGCGCCATCAAAAAATAATTACCACTTATTTTCTGCTATTGCCATGATATCCTTATCAGGGAATCACGGGTCTTCCCCCTTCACTTCATCACATGGAAATTCGGCTAAATGATCCGCAAAAACTCTTCCTCTCACGGATTTCTGTGTGATGTAAATGATGTCGTACCCCGCGAGCATGAAGTACCATTTGGATATCCTAGAGAAGACATGCGATTTTTTGAAGATATATTTCATTGGGTCCATTCGGGCAATCAGTTGTACAGGGAACGCTTCCATGTACGGCTTTAGTCTCTCAGCTACCCATACCAGTGCAGCACACGACTTTTCTAATGCAGAGTAATTCAATTCAGCCCCTTGGAAGCGATGGCTGACAAAGTACACGGCGTTCTCTTTCTTCAAATCGGGTTGCTCTTGTGCTAGCATAGCCCCTAATGCAGTGTCATTGACTGTGAGGTACAAGTTCAGCGGTTTCTCTTTGTGAGGTGGAACCAACACTGGCAGATTCACTAAGTATTCCTTGAAATTTTCGAAGGCGGCAAGTGGTTGGGCAATTGGATAAGGATTGGACCAATCAGAACGCGACAAGTGGCACTTTGGGAAAAGGGGACGGCAAGGTCCAGCCGTACGGCTACTTTGGGAATACCAGACCTGCAGTTTGTTCTTCAGCAACTTGCTCACTCAAATCAACTTTAATCCCTTCCCAACTGCTCCTACCCGGGTAGATGACCCCTAAAATGGCTCCTAAGCCTAGCAAGGGTGACCTAAGGTCATTTTACAACCTCCCTCCTCCATATCACCACCCTCCTCATCCATTTTACATGAGAGAACTCACACACACTCCATACATATTCAGCCCTCCATCCTCTCTTGCTCTCTCAAGCAACAAAAATACTCCCAAATCTCAGTCACTAAACTACCACCACACCACCATAGCACCACCATAAACATTCACCAAAAACAAACCAAAACACTCACTCAAACACTCATTCAACCAAGGCAAACACCTTAAGAAAAGCAACCAAAAAAGCCTTCCCTTGGAAGAAAAGGAAGCACATCTGGGTAATCTCTTATTCTTGTAAAGTTCATCAATGTAAAATGTAGATCCTCATGTGATTTGGAAAGAGGTATAGCCACTTGTTAGGCTAGACCTCCATTTGGGAAACATCAATGTAATATTTGCATCTCTTACTTCAAATGAGTATTCATGATGATATTTGACCCTTGAGTTGTTTCCTACTGTAAATAATGCGCATATTGTTCATATTTTCATGTTAGTGTTGATACAAGATGATTTGGGGAGGTTTTCCAAAAGATGAACATGATGCTTTCTTTAAAACCCCCAAATCTGTCCATGACTTGTTTTATCTCCATGTTAACCATCATGTAATCTGATTTAAAAGCATGAATGGGTGTTGTTTTGCATTTAATATGTAGATATATGTATGTTAAAGGTCTCATGTCAATATCATCCCATTTGAGTGGGTTTACAGGAGTGTTTCCATGCCTTTTGTGGATTTCCAGTGGTCTATCCAAGCTGTACCTTTGTGTCTTGTTACTCTGTTTAAGCATAGCAAACTTGGGATTTGGTCTTAGACCACAAAATAGATTTTGTTCTAGACAAACAGAGGAAGACTAGAATGATAAAATAATATTTTTCCCATGAGTAGAAGCTGTTCTTTCCATTTATTGTTTAGACTCTTGACTGCAAATCTGTGCTGGTTCATCTCTGACATGGAAATGTCAGAGATGTTTTGTGTAACTTAAAATTTCTCAATGGCCTTGAAACTCTCCAAATCTGAACTTTGATATGTTAGGAGTAACTTTCATGTTTATTTATTCCCATGATTCCCCCGTTTTCATGATTGAAAAAATGGATCTTTTATGGATGTGTGAATATCTGTCAGATCTGGCTGTTGAAAGTTCCATCTTGCATGCCTTATTTGAACACCATAACATGCTCCAAAAATCAGAGGAAAAATCATGGTTGATACTAAATGTGTTAGGTACGTTTCCTAACATTCACTTTCCAGATTGTGCAAGCATAAGAGCAGGTACACAAAGAAGGAAGGGACAGCAGTCCCTAAAATCTTTGGGGACGGAGTTTGGACATTTATTTGATATGGGATTTGTCTCCCTTTTGTACACAATTGTAAATATTAATCCCCCACCCCCTATTTGTGATCTCCTTTATTGGATATGAATGCTAAACCATTTTCAAAATCAAGTGTGAGTCCACCCAAACCGACTCTTATTTGTGAATTAAAGCAAACATTCCTAGAATATGAAGACTTCCTCTTATATTAAATCACCATTTTGTTAGGGCATAAAAGCAAGGCATAAAAGGAATAAAATTGATGTTGGAATATAAATAACGCAACAAGTAGATTAAACAAATAATCAACGGGGCAATCATGCATTCAACAGTGTAATCGCAGTAAAACCAACAACGAAAGTAACATGCAAATAAAGCATACTATAACAATATGAAAATTAAAGAGCAAGTTAGAAACTTATCGGGGTAGATCGAGTCGCCTTAGGAAGACAGTCCTAAGAGAAATTATTGCCACCTACTTGTGCGATTTCGGATACAGACAAATTCCTCTGAGGATAAAACGATCTCAGAATTTGAGTCAAGAACGATGCACACAGACTCAAATTCAACTGCGGCTCTATCTCATTCACCTGAGTCTCTCGCGATTTCACCATGGATTAAGGATTTATTTGATTCCATTGGAAAAAGATATCAACCTGTCGAAGAAGAAGAAAACAAAACGGAGGAGTACACAACAGCTGCACCCACGATGCGCAGTACATGCGCATGGTCGAAACCATGCTGCCTGTACTCAAACTTGTTTTCTGTCTCCTCTTTCCTCTCCTTGTGCATATATATATATCAAAGAAAGTCAAATGCACTATATATCTATATATTTTTTCATATGTGCCGTAGCTTTTTTCTTTCACATGATATATATGATTAGGATACTTAATCCTACTTAAATCAGGTTGATCACACATCTTTTCCAAGTACTTCAAGTGGGTTTTGACTTCTTCCATATAACTAGTAAAAGAGTTCAACTTTAACTATTTCAATTAATCCATTTAGAGATTAATTATTAAAGTTAAATAATTATAATTATAAATCATTTAGATCTCTAATACAAACATATTAATTATTCCACAATAAAAGATAACTAGAAAATACTTTATTTTAATTATATTGAACTATTTATAATCCAAAATAATTAAACTAAATATAAATTATTTACTTCATATCTTTAAACAAGAATAATTTCAAAGTAAGTATTTGAACTATGGATTTTACCACAAATGGAAATATCCCGATTTACAATTATAACCCACATCAAACATTGACTTCGGTCAATCTCTTTGAGAACCAATAGATAGACTCACTCAAAGATTACCTTAGACCAATATTTCCAACAATCCCCCACAAATCCATAGTGAAAATACGAATTGAGACTATCCATGTCATGCTTTCAGTAGAACGGTACCTTCCGGCTTGAACCGCTACCTAAGTTAGTCAACGCAAACCCCCATAGGATCAGATGAACGGGTGTCTTGAATCTGATGCCTTTGGATGTAGAGGCCTTTGTTGGTAACAACACGACAAAGGTTCTGATAGGTCCTCTATCGTAAATTTGACGCATATAGGCCATACGTCCCGATCCTCAATCATGAGTGCTTTTAAGGAATAACCCATTCCTCTAGTTGCGGCCAACAACAACACTCACTTAGTTGGGCCTCTTCAAAGATGTACTGCTAGCATCTTGTCTTAAAGACTTGATCCCATTCAAAGTTCTAAAAAACTTTTACTAAACTTGCAGTAATGAGCACCTTCCAGGTTAATCAGGGGACAGACTCAGACATAAAATATGTCAATCTGTTTTGGTGCTCCGATCCACCCCACATCTTGTTATTACCACATTGAACCTTCTTTGTGGGATCTCCACTCAGATAGGTTGGGTTGCTACTGCGTTTGAATCAGTCGGGGTTCAGCCCTATCCCCAAACCTGGATTTATGAACAAGAACTTATTCAAGTTCTTTTGGTTTAAAGGTTAGTTGTGTTATCATTGGTACCGTCATAATCAACAACTGCCTTTATATAGACACAAGATCCTTTATAGATTTTAATCTAACTTGGATGTGTCACAAATATTGTCTTATTATTTAAGTACTTATAATCTTTAGACATACTGTCAAAAGTTACTAACAGTAGATATAGTCGATCATGGCTAAATACAGACATTTTTTGTCAATTAGTCCATTCAACTTTATCATACTCACACGTACTTATAATAAGTCGCTCAACACAATGAGCCTTAGTACAATATATTGTTTAACATACCTCCAAACGACGGGCCCATCGACTAAGGTAACTATAAACAAATTTATTCATTAATGATCGCGAGAACCATTAATCATTCCTGCTTTATATTGAGATTAACTCAATATGTAGCACAAGAGAAACAACTCCCTTCAAGTATTTAAAAATACTTAATCAAGAGCTCCACCAAGAACTCTAGTTGGTCAACTAGTGTCTACAGAATTTAGTACAAATAAGGACGTCTCTCTAAACAACTAAATCTCCAAGACACATCAAATAACCAATATCTGAGAATATTATAGATTAGCAACTTCACATCCTTATAGAAAGTTAATAAAAAGGAACAGATTATCTTTTTAACTGTTAGTAAATCAGACCCAAGAGATAGCAAATAATAATGAACACAAATCAACACAGAATATACGTGGTTCACCAATCTCTATTGGCTACCTCCACGGGCAAAGGGAAACAGATATTATTATGGCGGAGAAATAATTACATGAGGATAATCACACTAATCTATATTTGCATGAACTTTGATCACAAAGTTCCTAGCTATGCAAATCCCTAGAACTAGAATTACTGATCTCTCTCTCCGTGTCAATTGAATCAAGCACAGAAAAATACTAGTTTATGGCTAGTATTTATAGGCTAGAGACCTAAACCAGAAGACATAAGGAGTCCTTAATTAAATCTCAAAAAGGATTTAATTACTTTCCTTTTTCTTCTCAAATTTGACTTATTCAAAGTCATTTACTCTAACAATCTCCACCTTGACTTTGAATCTCCCCTAATAATTCTGATTCACGAGCTTCCGACATAGACTTCACCTTGAGCCACATCCCTCGTACCAGATTTTTCAACCTTTGCCTCAGTCTGTCTTTCGTCAAAGACACTAGATTTGTCCTCCGGACAACCATATTTTTCGCGCGCGCCATGTATCTTCAAGACACTCAGAATTTGCCTCACCAGGCAAATAACCTTGTCCTCTGGACAATCAGATTTTCTGCATGCAATGTATCCTACGGACACCCAGAATCACCCCAATGGGAAATTAACAGTCATTCAGACGTGGCCCATCCAGTCGACATTGGATCTTGCCAACAATGACTGACAACATTGGTATATGTTGATCTTCTAGCAATGGCTTGCCCAGTTCACTCCGGCCTAGAGTAAAACGATGCTCCACCTGCTCGTCAACACCCTCACCAATCTCAGAACCTTGGAGGATGCACAAGGAATCTTTTCTTCCGCCCTTCAGAATCACATCCGAACCTTTGTAGACATCCAGAACTCTACCTTCACCTTTGAAACTGTATCCCTTCTTGTCCAAACGACTAAGTGATACCAGATTCTTTGCTACTTGTGGAACGTGTCTCACCTTGTTCAATGTGAGAAATTTATCACCAGAAGTTCTCACCCTTACGGAGCCCATGCCAACTACCTCGCAGATAGATCCATTAGCCATATAAATACGGTCTCCATCATTCTGCTTGTACATTGTAAACTGCTCCTTGCGCGAACACATGCGATAAAAAACTCCCGAATCTAGAACCCATGCAACTTCCTTACACGCTTCTTCTTCGGTCACCAGGGCATAATTTCCATCCTCATTCAGATTGTCACTGCTCGCCATTGCTGCAGCCGACTCAGAACTCTTTAGACGCGGAGTCAGATGTATAACTCTAAAATCTAACCAGATTATTGCCTCGGGCAACACAGATTTTGTATCTACTTCTAGATCACTAGAATAGACTACAACAGATGTTAGATCTTCAGATTATACTAGACAGCTAACTTCTGATCACAGAACCCTAGCTTCAAATCTCCGTCTTCAGATGTAGATACTAGACACTGAAACGTTCTAGATGCGTTCTTGGATCACCACCGAACACCAGACGAACTTTCAGATGCTGATCTACCAGATTTGCTATTTCTAGCACAGATTTCTGCATGGACACTGCACGCGGACTGCACGGAAAAAACTGCACGCGAACTGCACCAAAACTGCACGCGACCTGCACCAAGACTGCATGCGAACTGCACGTTTTCTGCCCGCAACCAGCACGCCCAATGCATAATCTTCCATCAGATAATAAACCTGTTCTTTGCGTCAGAGTTGTTGATTTTCTTGTCCATCCCAGAATCCATCTCTTTCTACCGCAGCGGAATGCCCTGATCTTTCTCACCTAACCCGGCTCTGGTGCCAATAAGAGAAATCGCAACAAGAAACTCCAAACGCATACAATCGAAGACAAAACACCAGCAGCTTCTGTCCGGATACAATTTCGGATGTTACGGTCATCAAAATCCAATCTCCACCGTTCAGATCAAAGATGTATGAGTCCCAAAGCTACTCACCGAAAATCAGCACGATCCAACGGTGAACGAATGTGCTACGCCTTTTTCTTCACCGTTGCGCTGGATAAAAACGGACCAGAAACTGCTACCTTGTTTTTCTTCGATCTTGGATCTCTTCCGTCGATGGTAATTCTCCTTTTCAACCAAGCTCTGATGCCACTTGTTAGTAAATCAGACCCAGAGATAGCAAATAATAATGAACACAAATCAACACAGAATATACGTGGTTCACCAATCTCTATTGGCTACCTCCACGGGCAAAGGGAAACAGATATTATTATGGCGGGGAAACAATTACATGAGGATAATCACACTAATCTATGTTTGCATGAACTTTGATCACAAAGTTCCTAGCTATGCAAATCCCTAGAACTAGAATTACTGATCTCTCTCTCCGTGTCAATTGAATCAAGCACAGAAAAATACTAGTTTATGGCTAGTATTTATAGGCTAGAGACCTAAACCAGAAGACATAAGGAGTCCTTAATTAAATCTCAAAAAGGATTTAATTACTTTCCTTTTTCTTCTCAAAATTGACTTATTCAAAGTCATTTACTCTAACATTAACGATTCTAATTTTCTCAATAATACATTTAGTATAATTAATTTGAGAAAATGTAGCACCTCAAATGATCAGTTTGAAGCCGAGAATCTCGTTAAAAATTCCATCCTTATATTTCAAACTTACTATTCAAGAATGACATGCACTCATTAATTTATCTCGATAGATTTCAACTAAATGAATACAAAGCAAATTAATGGCACAAACAAATACGATTATCAACGATTATTTTGCAGTAGACAACTTTTCAAAATTCATACATACTAAGCATACAATGAAATAATAAATTATTTCATCCCATGTATTAGGGTTTGTCAAAGTGTATTAAACGACTTAAACAAATTAGCAAATCACAACATTTCACTATGGATTACAAAATCACTTGACTGATCCGTATATATTTACTTTTTCCATATACAATGAAATAAGATAGCATCCATGTCATGGATTTTCAAATCATACACTCAGTCAAATATTAATTGTAGAAAATAGTGACTTAAGAAAATAGATATAATCTATTTCTTACTTTTGCTAAAACCCTTGCACACTCAAACTAGTCTTAAACTTTTTCATGGTTACTTTAAAATCTTAATTAATCATGAAGAATTGCATCAATTCATTCATAGGCAATTAGGAGTGAGCTAAAAAGTTTCATTACTCATATAGAGACAATGTAAATTATCTAGCTCTTAAAACATCCTTAAACATTAAAGATTACACTTGATAGTAACTTTCAAAGTAATTAAATTACCTTGCACTATCCTTAGCAATCTTAAGTTTCATGTTTCTCCTAAATTCATCTAACTTTTAAAGTTAGAATTACATGAATTTACCCCCACATTTGTTATCCTTTTTCATACGATTAGTATAAGGATTAAATGTAGGAATGAAGTCTAAATCACTTCTAATTATATGGGATAGACATCTTTATAGAAAATAGCATTGAGAAAAATTAACATGTTAGCTTATGTGCCAAAGATTTCTCAACAGAAGATCTTAAACACGTTGGCGTCACATATCTTAAAAGATTACAAGAATAGCAGTATTTCTTACAATTTTAGCTTTTAGTCTTTTAATGTGAAGTACGTACTTATGAAAGATACCCCCACATTCCAAAAGATATTTAAACTAAAATACCACCTTATCAAAGTTTGATTGACTATCACTTAAATACTTAAGAGTTACTTTTCCAGAATTAGGTACACTAATTCAAAGTTTATCTCTAAGTATTACTTTGATAATTTCAAGCTTAAAGGGCAAACACCTATTATATCTTTTAGGACATTAATTTATCTCATGCATTATCCCATAATAACTTAGAGTATTTAGCAAAGTCTTTCTATGAACTGTAAACAGAGCATAGACGAATTAGACTTATTTCGCTTCCTAAGATCATAACCAAAGTAGTTCCTTACTAGTTTCAAATTTAGCTTAATAACAGAATTTAATCAACTACTTTATCTTTACAATTAAGCAAAGATAAAAGGTCTATGCATAATCAATAAATTAATAACGTATTTTAACATGTCTTTGGTCATCATACTATTAATAATCACAAAATTCAGCGTTACAGAATAAACAAGGTTAATATATTTTCTCACAAGAAAGTGTCCTTTAACCAAGTTACAATTCACCAAATGCTACGAACTTGAGACTTTCAATTAATAGCATAATGAAGAATCTAATTTAAATTAACAATCCTTAAAGGAAACATAATTTAAATCATCTTTGATGACCATGCCTAACACAAACAATTCAGTTATCAAATCAAGATAATTAAACTTTATTATTCTCAGATAAACTACCATGTTCAACTATCACACTAATCATAATTTTCAGACAAGCACTACAAGTCAATTAAAAATACTACACAACTAGAAAGCAACACATTTTTTTTTTTTTTTTTTTTTTTTTTATACATGTACTCAAAATACTTCCTAATTAAATATGAGTCATTGTAAAGATATTATAACACGTAGAAATATTGTGATGCATTTAGTACATAAATAAAAATATATACTAAAGTGAACTTTAGATCCACACATTCTTATACGAACACTAACGCAACACTTTATATTTCTCATTGTTATCAATCTTCCATATCAAGTTACTAATATACAAAAGAGTTAGTCAGAAACGATTTTCACTCTTACTTGCATATTAACTAACTACTATTAAAACTCATAACTAATTATAAATTTTGAGACTTATAGAGTAAAATAAAGTATTCCTCTTTCTCCGTCCCCAAGTATTTTAATTTACTACTTTACTTATCAATATGATTAACAGTAATTGAACAATTTCTTCTCTAACAATTTTCTCAATTGTTGTCACGTTGGTCAATATTGGTACATTATAAAAGGGTACATGAATCACATAGTACAACTCTAATTTCTCCATACTAAAATTATGTCATATAATTAATATTCCAACTGAATGAAATAATCATAAAAATATGACTTTACCGAATTTTCTCAAAAATTCTCTTTTAGTATTTATTAGAGTACAACTAATAATCATGACTTTATGCGCTTCTATACTTATTGATTTTCTCACATAATATGAAACAAACAAGATTTGATAAATAATACTTTTCATATTGACACACTCAATAAAGTATTATTTTCCAATCTTCAAATAGTGACTTAAGCAATAATATTTAAAAGACAAGAGAATAACTAAAAAGCTCATTCAACATTCAATGTTGAAACTTATGCTTTTAATACATCAAATATCTTTTACATTAATCAACAAATATAAGAAAATAGTTTAATTCAATTTTACGCTCATGATCTAAATAACTCAAGAATTCGATTTTCACTTCACATGAAAATCCATGAGATCTATAGATCATATCCAAAATTAGTAAGATTCTAAGTCTCTAGGACCTTCCCTACTAATTTAACACAACAACGCAAAATTAAATCCCACACAACTATTTTCATATTTCCTTCGATTAATCTAATTATTTGCTTACACTATTTTTTCACCGTTTCATGATACATGGAACCATCAATAACAAGCACATGAAAATTATCAGTCCATCATAATCATTCAAATTAATATGTTTACACAAACAACTAAATTACTTGTTCAAAGATCTCATCTTTCAAGTAAACAATGATTATATGGACAAATAAAGAACGTACCAAATATACCACAATTAACAAGAATACATGATAATAATTTCTCTTAGACTTTTGGAATATAAATAACGCAACAAGTAGATTAAACAAATAATCAACGGGGCAATCATGCATTCAACAGTGTAATCGCAGTAAAACCAACAACGAAAGTAACATGCAAATAAAGCATACTATAACAATACGAAAATTAAAGAGCAAGTTAGAAAATTATCGGGGTAGATCGAGTCGCCTTAGGAAGACTGTCCTAAGAGAAATTATTGCCACCTACTTGTGCGATTTCGGATACAGACAAATTCCTCCGAGGATAAAACGATCTCAGAATTTGAGTCAAGAACGATGCACACAGACTCAAATTCAACTGCGGCTCTATCTCATTCACCTGAGTCTCTCGCGATTTCACCATGGATTAAGGGTTTATTTGATTCCATTGGAAAAAGATATCAACCTGTCGAAGAAGAAGAAAACAAAACGGAGGAGTACACAACAGCTGCACCCACGATGCGCAGTACATGCGCATGGTCGAAACCATGCTGCCTGTACTCAAACTTGTTTTCTGTCTCCTCTTTCCTCTCCTTGTGCATATATATATATCAAAGAAAGTCAAATGCACTATATATCTATATATTTTTTCATATGTGCCGTAGCTTTTTTCTTTCACATGATATATATGATTAGGATACTTAATCCTACTTAAATCAGGTTGATCACACATCTTTTCCAAGTACTTCAAGTGGGTTTTGACTTCTTCCATATAACTAGATAACTAGTAAAAGAGTTCAACTTTAACTATTTCAATTAATCCATTTAGAGATTAATTATTAAAGTTAAATAATTATAATTATAAATCATTTAGATCTCTAATACAAACATATTAATTATTCCACAATAAAAGATAACTAGAAAATACTTTATTTTAATTATATTGAACTATTTATAATCCAAAATAATTAAACTAAATATAAATTATTTACTTCATATCTTTAAACAAGAATAATTTCAAAGTAAGTATTTGAACTATGGATTTTACCACAAATGGAAATATCCCGATTTACAATTATAACCCACATCAAACATTGACTTCGGTCAATCTCTTTGAGAACCAATAGATAGACTCACTCAAAGATTACCTTAGACCAATATTTCCAACAATCCCCCACAAATCCATAGTGAAAATACGAATTGAGACTATCCATGTCATGCTTTCAGTAGAACGGTACCTTCCGGCTTGAACCGCTACCTAAGTTAGTCAACGCAAACCCCCATAGGATCAGATGAACGGGTGTCTTGAATCTGATGCCTTTGGATGTAGAGGCCTTTGTTGGTAACAACACGACAAAGGTTCTGATAGGTCCTCTATCGTAAATTTGACGCATATAGGCCATACGTCCCGATCCTCAATCATGAGTGCTTTTAAGGAATAATCCATTCCTCTAGTTGCGGCCAACAACAACACTCACTTAGTTGGGCCTCTTCAAATAATTATAAATCATTTAGATCTCTAATACAAACATATTAATTATTCCACAATAAAAGATAACTAGAAAATACTTTATTTTAATTATATTGAACTATTTATAATCCAAAATAATTAAACTAAATATAAACTATTTACTTCATATCTTTAAACAAGAATAATTTCAAAGTAAGTATTTGAACTATGGATTTTACCACAAATGGAAATATCCCGATTTACAATTATAACCCACATCAAACATTGACTTCGGTCAATCTCTTTGAGAACCAATAAATAGACTCACTCAAAGATTACCTTAGACCAATATTTCCAACAATTGAATCTACGTGGCATGCATACTAGAGACCATCATGGGCGAGGAGAGTGTCTAACCCCTTCTCTTCTCGTAACTTAGCCCCCGAACCCACTTTCTCTAAAAAAAGGTTTTATCTTCGTTTTTCCTAAAATAAAATGAGGTGACGACTCTTGACTGTTTCGATTCCATCGAGAGGAAGCCATTGTGTGGGAACCGAGCGCATTTCCAAAAGCGCATTAACACGAAACGGACCCGAATCGCTTTCACGAGCGATCATTTCGTGGTTTGGCTTCGAGCGCGGGCTCTCACACAAGGTCACGGAGAAACTTCTTCATTGAGATCTTCAATTGATCGATGCAGTCCTCGAGTTCTAGCATGGTGATTTGATCAATCTCTACCATATTAACATCCATGGCGATGATTTTCCTTGGGTCAGCAATGATACTGTCCTTGATGAGCTTCTGTACGATCTGGTTGATGGTGAAGCATTCGTTGTTGGTGTGTCCGGACACTCTATGGTAGTAGCAAAACTTGGACATGTCACATCCATGCTTGGGCTATTTGAATCCGCGTTCCTTGGGAGTTATCACCCCAATCTTGACTAGTCCTCCGAAGAGAGCATTCATGTCTAGTCCTAATTCAGCAAAGGCGTCTACCATTTCTAGAATACCAATGTCACCTCCGATGAGTTCGACCATGTTGACGCCACCATTGTCAGGGAGCGGGTTGGCTATGGTGTTCGTACCTTTAGGCTTCTCAATCTTTCCATCGGCTATGAGCTTTTGGATGACTCGCTTGAGATGGATGCAGTCGTCGGTGGTGTGCCCAATGTGCTTGTGATACTTGCAGAACTTGGTTGCATCAAGAATGGCTTTCTTGTTAAATGGTTCAAAGTTCTCGATCGTCTTGATTAAACCCTTCTTCATCAACACCTCAAAGACTTTGCTAGTAGGCATGCCGAAGTCATCGAAATGATCTTCTTTCCGGGGAAAGTTGCTTGTAACTGCTTGGACATCGAAGGCGGAGTTGTCTTGGACCATACTTACTTGACCAGCCACCTCTTTAGCTTTAGGAGAGGCATTTGTCGGAGCTTTGTAGCGGAATGAGGTTTTTCCACTTTTGACATTTTCTTTAACAACACCAGTAATGCCGGCCTCATGCCTGACCCCAGCATCGACCATTTCCCGCAGATCGGGAAAGTAACCATTGCCAATTGCCACCCTAAGCTCGGTCAATAATCACTTGAAGAAGATTTGATTTTGTTCCATTGCCTTAGGGGGTATTTAACTTCCGCAAGCTTGTGATTCCATCTCTTGTAGAAGTCATAAACAGGCTCGCTGGGCCTCTGCATTGTGTTCTCTAAATCAGTACGGTTGACGTGCCAATCTAGGTTCGACTGATACTTCTCGCAGAAAGTAGTGGTGATTTATTCCCATGTCTCTCGTTCGGAGGGATCCAAACTCAAGAACCAACGGAGAGCGATTCCGTCCAAAGTGGTATGGAAGACTCGGGCCATTTGCTCGTTGGTGCAGTTACGGGCTCTCATAGCTAGCACATAACTGTCGAGATGAGTCTTGGGACAAGTAATACCATGGAATGTAGAGACCTTCGGCATCTTGAAGTCTCTAGGTAGATCACCCACATTGCTTGGGTCAATGGTTTTGACAATCGGAGCGGATTGCTTGGAGACCGTGTCGGATAGCTTGCGGATCTGTTCTTGCATGGCAACCACTAGAGGGTGATTGGAGAAATCTGTGCTACCATAGGCTTGAGCAGCGGGAGAAGTAGTGGAGACCGTGGGCACGGCGGCACCGATACTCAATGGTAGTGAAGGTGGTGGCAACTTGGTAGAGGACAAGTAACTACCCATCAATTTTGGTGACGGCTCATATGGACCCTTGCTGGAGGTTGCTTTAGCACCGAAATCAGGAGGAGGGACCCTTTGGTAGTTGGGCACCTTGAGAGGGATAGAATCCTCGTTGGAAGGATGGGTGAAAGGTACTGTTTCGTCTTGGACGAAGATCACTTCTTCATTATGGAAGCTAGTTTCCACACCTTTCTTCTTCATCTCAGTATGAAGATGATCTTTGAGTTATTGATTGACCCTTTCTAGAGACTTGCTTCTATCCTCAAGCTTAGAGATATGTGGCATGAGGTTGGTGAAGAAAGCATGGAGAGGTGGCGGGATATCCGAGGGATTGATACTGGCGGCGATTTCTGGATTGGCAGAAGCGGAGACTGGTGGAGCGGACACATTAGGAGTGGTAGGCTCTGATGATGGAGACATCGTTGATGCAAAAACTAGAGACTGAGCTTGCGGAAGGCTTGGCCGTTGAAGACGACCACCGGAACCGACCCAAACTTGCTTCTCTATAGAGGTAGCGGATAGGAGGTTTAGGACGGGACAAGGCTCATGCAATGTATTTTGTTATTTACAAAACAATGTATTATTAGTTTTAATGGTTGGAAGGGGTACCCCTTTTGGGTTACTATCTACAAAACCTGGATCAGTGGAGGTCATCACTACGTCTATAGACCCCTCATTTTTCACCTGTATTGCACCTCCCAAACGGACAATTTGGGCGAGGGTCCTATAGGGCAAGCGACTTCCACCGACCTAACGGATCCTAGCGACTAACCCTTGTTTAAAGGCATTTAACGTAACGTGTATGTTACTTTCGTTAAGTTTTTAACGAGTTGAGATCCTTGTACAAAGTATCACTCGGCTTACTATATGCACACCTTTATAGGGAATTTCATTTTTTGTGCTTTTTTCTATCGAAGGATCTCGACTCATTAAAGACTTAACGGATGACGGCATGAACGACACGTTAATTGTCTATAAAGAAAAACTAGTCAAACCAACCGGTCAACTTTGGAGTGTCCTAGACTCTGTGAGTGCATGGTTTCGAAATGAACAAGGGATTAACCTCGACTGCTTCACAAGTGAAAACAGTGAGTTAGATAGCCCGGGTGCCACGAAGATAGGGGCGACAGGATCACCAAAATCTGTGCACTAGACGAAGTATCCAGTAGGGTGTGCAATGTGACACGGACCTAGTGGTAGTGTGCGGACAACAACTAGGTATTTTTTAGGGAGAAAACAGAGAGTTTTTTTTTTTTTTTACATGTATGCAATGCAAAACAGTTAAAAGAGGGTACAATAGGCAATAGTTAAGATATTAACGCACTAAAGTACAAGGGAAGCAGATATGTACAAGAGATAAAGTACAAGGGGAAAAGAACAAGTAAGTACAATCATGATATTGACAAAAGTTTGACCCTCTATGTTTGAAGACGTTCAAAGCTAGTCCCCAGCAGAGTCGCCACTTTGAATACCCCATTTCCGAATGCGGGCGACGCACGGGAAGTCTTTCTTTTATTTATCTTTATTTATCTTTTCTATGGGATTAGGATATTCAAGTTGGCATTTAACTTTATTAAGAGTCGCCACGTTGTTTTATCGAGCTAAAACATTGAGAAAATCTAACAGAGAGGGTTCGGAGGTCAAGTTACGACAAGAGAAAAATATCAAGTTATCACTCCTATCGCCCGATCAGTTGGACTTTCTATCATGATGAATGTGTTAGTAGTGTGTTAGTGATTGAGACCGGATCTGAAGATTGCCTACGTTCCTCTTGTTTGAGAAGCTCAGGTTAGCGTAGTTCGCACATAATCGGAATAGGGAGAAGAAGCGGGATCATGCGTAATGAAGGGGGAGGAGAAAGAATCATACAAAATGATCACATCCTAGAATAATGATTATACCATTGATAAGATCAATGTGCATTCATCATATTTCATCATTGGAGAATTACTGATCATGAGAATATTTACCTAAAGTTTTGGGTTTAGAAGTAGTTCCTAGATCTCGTTGATCATCATCGGCTATGCATTATAAGTAGGGATTAAAACATTAGATCTAGCATGTTTAATCTAACATAGTAATAAGAATATCATGAAACATGTATGAAATAACACATAAGCATGAAGATCGCTACCCTAGATACAGAGCATATTATGAATTATAGTAAGAACATGAAGAACATGTTATGAATCATATGAATATAGATGTATAAACATGATGAAACTAGCATAAATCAGATCTAAACTAAGAAAACATGTAGAATTCTCACCAACCTTGAGAAGAACGAAGTCGAATCTCTTGCGCGGATTCGCCGGACCTTCGGGATTGCTAGAAAGGCTTAGAGAGAGAGTTCTGCCGTCAGTTTTGGCTGTGGAACTCGGGGGAGAGAAATTGTGTGTCGAAATTATGAACTGAGGTCACCTATTTATAGGAAAAGTTGACCGGGAGGAAGTGGCCGCCCGGCCGGAAGAGTGGCCGCCCGGCCGATCCAACTGGATTGGCTCGATTCCCGAGGTTCTGATCAATCTGGACTCCTAAGAACTCCTAGATAACGTCTATCTTCGATCCCTCATCCGATCAGTCGAGAACATCTTCTTATCTGAGCTTTTCGGGAAATTTCGGATAAGTCCTGCGCAGCTCGTAAATACCTGGGAGGTCCCTGTGAGTTCTAGAATGCCTAATAACTCATTTTTAGGTTGGGTACTAACAGTACCTTCCCGTCATCAAGTGGTAGATATTTTTACAAAGGGGCTTCCGTCTGTCTTGTTTACTGATTTTTGGGACAGTCTCAGCGTTCATAAACATCCCGTTTCGACTGAGGGGGAGTGTTAGAATAGAATATCTCCTACGAAATACTTCAAGATAGTCTGTACATTTGAAAATAAATGTTTGTTATGTATTGATTAGTTAAGATAGAATTAGTAGAGTCATTAGTGGAGTCTACTCCATCATTCTCGGCTAACTGATAGCCAAACATATGTGTATATATTGTTTGTAGCAAGTCATTGAAATAATAAGGAAAATTATCTCTTTTAGATATGTTACACTTTCTTAAAATGGTAAAGAATATTTACTATTCCTCACACTCATTCTCTCTCATACTTTACGTTTATACTTACAATATCAATTAATCTACTATTCACTCCGTCCCAGAAAGATAGTCCACCTTTTTTTCGTTGTTACTACGAGGAAACTTTGAGCAGTTATAAATGCTACTTATAATTATGTTAATGTGAATCTAAAAATTGATATTAATAGTATTTATAATGGTGTATCAAGAACAATTTCAAAAATTTCATTAGAATAATTTAAAGTAGCCTCAATTATTACTCAAAGTTCCTTCGTAAAACCCATGAAAATAGGGGGACTATCATTCGGGAACAGAGGGAGTATTCCCTACCCACTTTCTCTCTACTACTTCAGTTTTCACACTCACAACAATTACCCACTACTATTCATCATTTAATTCCCGTGCACAACCCATTTTGTCTACATAGTTATGGGACGGAGGGAGTACACAATCTCACAAAACACACCCAATAACTTTTATACAGTCGAACAAACAACGCATAGTCACTCACGCAGATATAGTTTCATACATTCAGCCAAAAAACACACTAACGAACATACATGGCTATGTTCTTGTAGATGAACAAGATCAAGGGTATCAAACAAATCAGCACCACCTAATTTTAATTTGATGCATAATTTCCCTCCATGGCATTTGATTCCACCCTCGATCAATGGGGTTACTGATTCTTACTTTTGTCAACAATAAATTAGTGCAATTAATTTGCGAAATAAATGGATTTTCAATGACACTTGTAGGGGCGTAAATGGTTTGACACTTATTTCCATTTTAGGTGACACTTTCCAAAATAGCATACTTTTTATAATTTTATATTCACTCTACCCCACCACTCATTCTCTCTCTTCATTTTCCACTGCTCAATTTATTCAAGGGTTAATGACAATTTATGGCCTGAACTCAAAGGGGGTCGTCTATCAGGGGCCCGGAAGTTTTTTTCGCTAGATCAGGGCTTCAAATGTGAATTTTTTGCCAGTTAAGGGTTTTTTGACGTAAATCGTTAGAAAAGTCAGTTAAATGTCGTGTGCATGGCACGTGATCGACTAAATGGATGGATTTGTAATGATATTAGTTGGTAAGGACTTTAGTGAAATTTTTGAAACTCAAAATGTTTAAAAATGAAATATATTTATTCCCATCAAATTTCGTTTTTATGAAAAAACAAAAAAAAAAAAAACAAGAAAAAAAAAAAAAAAGCTCACCCTGTTTATCAAATAAAAATAATTATTAAGAATTTTTTTTTAAAAACATATCCCTTCTCATCATCTTCCATGAACACCCACCTATCCTCAACTTCAAACCACCATAGCCACCACCGTTCACCACCATCCAACACCTCCACCACTTAGAACCACCATAGCTACCACCGGCCGCCACCATCCACCTGTTGTAACCACCACAACCACCACCGAAAATTAACAAAGAAATCAACCCAACAAAATCAAACACACACTCACACACAAACTGAAACACACATTCCAACCCCCAGATTTGATTTTCCCAGCTCTACTACTGTAGACACCCCACCTTGGACCGCTCACCCGGATTTCACACTTGATTTTGTGTTTCTCCCTCTTTTAAGTGTTTTCTGTTAGTTCCTGTTACTTTGGTTAAGTTCCAGACGGACTCCGTCAAGTCCCGGGACTAAACTGAATAACAGTTCTAACTTTCTAGTCCATTCTGTCAAAATTTGCCTTTCAGAGTCGTGCGCCTCCGCCCCTTGAGGCCAGACGCGCGCGCCTTCCACCGCCTAGGTAGGATGCGCGCGCTTCTGGGGTGTGTCAGTTACAGATTCTGCCCAAGAATCTCTCCCTTGCTCATTATACATGATTTTGCCCGAGAAAGATTTCTTGGAGACTCCGTTTGGCTCCAAAAACAGTCCTCTTTCAACTATAAAAACCCCTCCAATCCATCATTGGAGGGGACCTTGGACCTTTCCTCAATCTTTTACTCACTTCTTTTCTAGACTTTTCCTTTAGACCTTTGTCAACTAAGTACTCAACCTCTTCTTTAAGGCTTTTCAAGAGGTTCTCTTTGAAGGTTACTATAGGTAAATGTCTTAAATCTCCCTCTTCTTCTTCTTCTTCTTCTTCTTCTTCTTCTTCTTCTTCTTCTTCTCCAATCAAATGTGCAATCAACCCAAAACCATTTAGGACATGACACCAATGGTCCTTTCATTACATTGAATTGGCCTAGGATTCATCTCCCTACATTCTAAACTTTAAAACCCCTATTTTATCATCATTCAAATAGGAAGAACACATTTATCTTAAAAAGTGAATTATGAACAAACAAGACCGACTTTGCTCGGGCGAAATGGGTGTTTAAGTACTTCCCATTTCGTAACCTAACCCCGAACCCCTCATCCCAAAGAATCTCTGTTTTCGTAAATCAAATCAAACTCAGGCTCATAAACATTAGGTTTTCTTACGTTCCTAAAAAACGTGGGTGGTGTAGACACCCCGCTTTGGACCTCTCACCCCGATTGCATACATAGTATTTTTATTTAACTTGATTTTGTTAATTTCTGTTATTTCCATTAAGTTCCTAACTGATTCCGTTAGTTTTGGACTAAACTGCATAACAGAGTTAACTTTTAGAGTCATTTCTGTCATTCTGTCGTGGGCGCTTCCGGCACCGTCAATGGGTCACGCGCGCGTTTGGTCCAATAGGCCGGACCCGCGCGCTTCCCGCTTTGGCAGTAACGGATAGCACCATTTTTCCCTCCCTTTTCTTATTTAGAAAATCTCTTCTTGATCACAAACACCTCCTTTTTACATCCACATTCATTCCCCCTTATTTCATAACTCTCAAATCCTTTATTCTAGCCATTCTTCATAAAAACAAAATATTCTTTTTTATTATTATTTGATTTTCTCTTTATTATTTATTTATTATTTTATTTATCTTATTTGTGATTGATCAATTCCATCTCACATGGATTGACCAATTTCCCTCCAAACTTTCCCTCCTATTTTTACCTATAAAAGCCATCTTCTTCTACCTTAGAAATGGACCTCATTTTTGGACCTTGACCTTGACCTCATTTTTAGACTTGAATTTTCTCTATACACACACTATACACAATTCTCTACACAAATTCTCCCAACAAGAGTTCTTCGTAACAAGACTCTACATAAAATTGTTCTACAACAATTTCTCCACAACAAAACACCATTTTCAAGTCCACGTTTGAAGTCCTCTTCTAAAGGTACAACTTCATTTTTCTTCTATTTTCTTCTTCTTAAATGTATGCAATCCCCATTAATGGGACATAACCAATATGACTACTTCACATATTGAAGTTAGTTAAGGTTATCTCCCTACATTCCAACTCTACTTTAAATTCCCCCACTTTTATTTTATTATAATTGTTAGAATAGTTTAACATGTAATCTTTTAGTATAAATTAATAAAATAAAACAATTCTTTTTTTATTTCTCTTTTAATTCCCCTTTCTTCTTATTGTAATTTATTAGCACTTTTTTTATTAATTAATTGAAGGACATGTAAACATTAGAACACTAAAAGTAGCAAGACCCGCGTAAGCGGGGCGGAGTGGGTGTTTAAGTACTTCCCACTCCGTCACCTAACCCCCGAACCCCTTCTCTTCCCGAACCTCTGGTTTTCGTACATAAAAAATTGGCTCTTTTTAGGTTTTTCTTATGTTCCTTTAAAACATTGGTGGCGACTCTTAAAATCAAGTAGACATCCTAGGTTAATTCACGCGCTCTAGCCAACCCGTGGTCCCCCGGGATATCTACAGTGGCGACTCTGCTGGGGAATGATAGAGGGTTAAACTTGCGTTTTCATCTTTTGGTGTTCTTTCATTCTGTTTTCTGGGCATTCTGGTAAAAAGGGTAGGAAGCGCGCGCCTTCAGCCGTCTTGGCCTAACGCGTGCGCGTCCGACCCTTTGAACCAGAATCGCCTGCCTCCCATCTCGTCCTTTAATTCCATGTTTATGTGCTAACAATGTCTGTAGGGGAAAAGTTCTATAATTTAGGGTCAAGGCAATCCCTTGAACCCACTGATTTGAAGGTACTGCCCAGAAGCGGGCGCCTCTTCCCTCTAGTGCCTAAGGTGCGCGCCTCCCATCCTCAAAGCCCAAAGCGCGCACGTCTGAGAAATTTTCCAGAACAGAAACAGTGAACAGAATGGACAGTCTTGACAGTGTGTGGGCACCGGGCCTACACATAATTGCTTTTTATTTTCTGTTTCATTTTTATCAGTCACACGGGTGATTCGAAAGTTGTAAATATGTGCTTATTTGTTTTTTCTTTCTTTGAAAAAAAAAATTATTTTGTCACTTGTTAGACCTCACACTACGCGCACAATTCTTATCAACTGCTCACTATCGAGTCGCACAAGTCCAACCCCAAACCCGTCGAGGCCCGTCCTAGGAAGTTTCAAGCTCCACTCGACCTTGACTCTTCCGAAGCGGTAAACCTCAGCCCGTGGCGTAGTTCATGACTACATGCCGGGGGTGACCTTTAAGCCTCTCTTTAGCCGAGCACCAACCACACAACTCTAGTTAGGGTCTAACACTCCGTGACTCAAGTCGGTTTCCATGTGCCGAGATTTCCCTAAACTAATGTCTTCAAATCATACATGCCACTCGTTGTTTTGGACGAAATAAAACTCCCTCCCCAAGTGGTTATTTTGGACGCAAATAAAAAATCCGTCCCCGCATGTATGCTTTACTACATTAATTTAGTTTAATCCCGACACATGTAGGATTCACAAGCGTGGTGGAATCCGATGAGTATATGGGACCACGAGAAGATCTATATACTAGTGTGACGATTCCACTATTTTTCTAAAAACCCCAAAAAGGACCACGTCCTTCCGACTTTTGTAAATAATAAAAAAAAAGAGTCATTTTTCTAATGTGGTTAAGTCTTTTTCCTTTGTTTGTGGGTTAATTATTTTACTCAAAATATGTTTGTGGGGCCAACCTAAGATCGACCGTGTTCTCTCAATAGGTCCAATGGCTTCCAACAGCAACAACAACAAGGGTGATAACATCTCCGTGTCCAACGAAAGGCTCTTCAACATAATAAGAGCCACGGGGGAACAAATGGATAGACTTGTCAAGGGTGCCCGCCGCAAGGATGATTTGTGGCAAGACCGTCTTGATCTCGAGAGGAGAATTCATAAGGAAGAAGTGTCCGAACTTAAGGCTCGTTTGCAAGAGCTCACCGACAACAAGGCAAAGGTCAACGGTAAGGCATGCTCAAGTGGCTCATCCCTCAAAAGTCACAAAGGTGCCACCAACGACCGTGTCTATACCCCTCTCAATGGCATGACCATCACCGATGTCACGACCCGAAATCTAGGCTCTATTTTATTAGTAATAAATGATTATTATTTAATTATTTTCTTATTTATTTATTTAAATTATTATTTATTTAAATAATTATGTGTGCATTTTATGTTTCATAATATTTATGCCTAGCGTTTTATTTGGGTCATTTGGTTGAGTGTAGTATTATTGGGTCTTAATTGTTAGTAGGGAGTGTAGTATTTGTGTGTAGTGTGAGAGAGGGGGCCTAAGTGTAAGTTTTTTGGATAATTTCCCTATTCCCCCTCACCTCCCTCACCTTCTCCCTCACTCTCTCCATCCTCTCCCAGCCAACTCCCTCCCTCTCTCTAGCTTTGGGTAAGTTTCTCATTCTCTTCATTCTCTCTTCTTTTTCTTCATCTTCTTCTTGTTATCATTCATTTCTTAAAACTTGAAACATGTTTAGATCGTCGATAGGATCGCGTAGAACCAAAAAGAATTGAATTCCGTCAACTTTGAGAAAATTCAAGTAAGTTGCTTTTCCCCCATTTTGATTGTAAAATGTTCATATCATGTTTATATGATGTTCATATAATGCTTTTATTGTTATATTTGAAGTTTGGATGAGGTTGCAATTTATTTGGAATTTATTTGGGAATTATTTGGGTTTTGATCAAAAATGGTGAAATCTTGAATGTTGGGTTTGATTCTTGATTTTGGTTGTTAAATGTTGATGTATGAGTCTTTTTTGACTTATTAGTTGTGTTGGTACATTAGTATGCTAGGTAGAAGGTTGGATTTTGATTGAAATGTGTTTTGGGTTTGAAAATGGAAGAACTCAGTTGTTCTTCCCGATTTCCAGCAGTTCAGAAGGTTGGGCGGCCGCACAAAAATGTCTGGGCGACCGCACATCTATCTGAAAGCTTTTGTTCTTGTTTGAGGGCCTTTTTGGGCGACCGCACAGTCCATATTGGGCGGCCGCACAGACCTCTGAAAGTTTATATTTTGTTAATTTGTGTGATTGAAGAATGCGTTTTGATCCAAATCTTGGGTGTCCCTCTAGTTGACCTTAGTGAACATTGTAGTACACTCTAGTGATAGAATTGGGTCCTTTGTGATGAAGTCTGTGTTGGAAATTAATTAAGTGTTAATTGAGATCATTGGGACACTTTAATTGTGCGTTGTGGGTATATTTCACTTTCTTGGTGACTTCTTGGTATGGTTTACCTGTGTGTAAATTTATTTGGATTGGTTCCCTACTTTGGAACCTTAAGTTGTTTATTCATGCTAAATTATTATTACTTAGCATTTATTTGGAAGCCCAGCTGGCATATTTGTTGCATTGGGCGATGGGAAAGATTATAATGGCAAAGCCAAGTCCATTATAATGTTGACCATTGTTTTGCCCCCTTCTTTACCCCTTTTCCAGATTGGCCTTGGAAAAGTCAAGTTAGCGTTCCTCTGTGAATGTATCTAGCTACCGGGCATGACTTTGTGTCATGGTCCTTGTCCTTTGTGACACTTTTATGGTTATTGGTTCCGGTACCGGGGGTTTTCTCTTCGGCTTTCATGCTAGTATGAAGATGATGAATAGATGATTATTGAAGCTGCGCAGCGATCCTTTATTTGGATGTTCCGGTTTGGAAAACCTTGGCTATATCCTTTGTTATGTGTTTATTTCCGCTGCTATCTGATATATGATAATTGCTATGTGCTATGTGATATTTATTATTGTTTATTGCTTATTGCATCATAGCATGTCATGTACTTGCATTAGTAACTTATTGAGATTTATCTCACCCCCTTTCTTTTATCTTTGTTTTTCCTTAACCCCCCCCCCCCAGGTGCTAAGGATTAGTCTCGCTGATCACGAGAAAGAGGACGTCGAGTGTGGATACATTCTTTTGGGGAAGGTTATTATAGGTTGGTTTACATTATGTAAATGTGTAACCATTTTGGGATAGTTGTACCAAACAATGACGTCACTAAGAATTGTATATTTTATTTTGTTGGGCATAAACTTGTGGAAGTTTATGATAGTTGTAATTGGTTTTTATCCAACTTGGTTTTGTAAAACTTTGGGTCATCACCTTTTGGTATCAAATGGAATTTTTAACTTCAGTATTTCACAATTTTGGTTTTAAGTCGACGTCCAGATCGCGGACTCGGGCCCGCGGGGTCCGGGGTCGCGACAACCGAGGCCTACGAATCTCTCAAAACCAAGGGACAAGTTTCTCCTCTCCAAGGGTACAAGTAACCACAACCATTACGTCGCAACCATGCCCACCACAAGTGGTGTGACTATCACCAATGCAGCGGTCACCTCACCGAGGATTGCTTCTCCATCCGCAACATCATCCAAGACTTGATTAACAATGGTGAATTTACCGTGGGTAAGGAACAACAGTTAGAGAATGGGAACATGCAAGAACTCATCAAGGAAGAGGCTCAGATTTGAAATGGGGTTTCAACAACAACAATCTCCGTTTCTCTTTCTCTACCTAGAAATAGGATTAAAAAAAAAAAAAAAAAAAAAAAGAGTCAAAAGTCCTCTTAAGTGTGCATCAATGTTTTCTCTCGTCCTATGTTAAATGTTCGAGTCCATTGAGTCATCAAATAAAAGTCGTTCTTGTCCTCATACACTCTTCCGAGTTGTTTAATTAATTCTTGGCAAAATGATGAAAAAATGTCTAAACAAGTTTTGGAATGAAGGCCATCGCTTGAACGCCTAGGGGCTAAACATCAACGACGGCATCAACAACGAAGACATCAACAACGACGAAATCAAGACAAAGAAAGGTGGAGCAATGATCAAGAAGCAATGTTTTCAAAAGGGGATAAAAAAAAAAAAAAAAAAAAAAAAAAAAAAAGCTCGCTAGGTTGAAATCCTCAAATCAACTTAGGCAAAAGTTAGAGCACAAAAAAAAAAAAAAAAAAAAAAAAATCCCCCCTCAATCAAAGAAGTACAAAGAACAACATAATTCCACCAAACGAAGGACGAAGCAACATTGACAACAATCACGACGAAACAATTCCATCTCGACGAATAGAGGACCCACAAGAACTACGGTGACCTGAGCCTCTTCATTGGAGGAACGTAGGCAACCTTCGGGTCCGGTCTCATGCAAGAAAGAAGATATGTTTAGCCCTAGCGCGTTATGGTGATCGGCATTCCTCTCGAACTTGTCATGACATCTTTGTACGATTCATTTGCCAATGAATTAATCACCAAAAGATTGAACAACTTTCTTAGATTTGGAATCGCTTTACGTTCCTTGTCGAGTGTAGGGGTTTCTCTTCTTTTTGCGATACTCCCAGTTTCTTGCAATCAAACTGGGGCTTTCTTTTTCTTCTCTCTTAATGACTTACTTGCCTTCGTGAGTCATTCAAAAAAATATACATACATGAAGTCAATACTAGGGACACTTCCCTAGTCGAATCAATGTCACTCATCTTTAGTGACAAGAGGTCTTCACCGCAAAATCACATGTCTTATCTCCTCAGCCAGAGTCAATGCACACTTCCTCATTAATCGAGTAAAAAAAAAAAAAAAGACGCAAAAGAGATGCCCGCTAGATTGAAAACCCGAAAGGGCGGTCTAGGCAAAAAACAGGGTGCGTCATAAAAACAAAATGAGAGAGTGAGAGAGAGAAGGGAAAGAAAAATGGAGATCTCTGGCTTCTAAGGAAGACAACTGCACAAGCTCTACATTGGATCTCCTCAGCAAGTCAATTCCCCACCGAGTCAACTTTGGAATTGCAAAAGGCTCGACAAGATATGGCACCATCAAAGGTTGTCTTGGGTTATTGGCATCATTCCTCAGCAGTGTGCATTTTTGGGTTCATGAAAAGAAGGCTCGTGGTAACCAAGACCCATCCGAGAACGAGCCCATCATAAAAGGGCACGAGGTTGCACAAATAATCCCTAGCTAGTCAATTGGCTTGGGCAACAAATAGCAACAACATGTGTCTCAGTTTTCAAAGCTTCTGCAAGTATGTGCTTCTAAAATACGCCGAAAGGCTCCCGAGAAATGGAGTAGCTCTTGCCATGTCCTCTCATATGTGTTCCCTCGCACGAGGATGAGTCACTCTTGACTTTCTCAATAAATGATGACACCATAGGGGCTATGTGACTCGAGAAACAAAACTTCTATTGCTTATTTGACAGTTAATGAGCCCTAGGGCTACGCTCAAGAAAGATGTGTCGAGAAGCACCTTCTTGTCATGTATGCTCATACTTGTTCCCCTGATCAAGGATAGGCCCTTATCGTTCCACTCCTAATCAATGGTGTCACTCTAGGGGCTACGATCAAGTTTTAAAAGCTCCCTCGGCAAGAAGAAATTCACTTCAGTCTCCCCGGCCGAGTCATGTGCAACATTGGAAGCTTCCTCAATTCGGCACCAAAGGTGTCAAGGGGCTTCGCAATCTACAATCTTTTGGGCTACGGCATTACATTGATACAAACAAAGGGCAATATTGGGGCTTCGTAATTAACAAGCTTTTGGGACAACAATGCTCAAGCAATGCAATGGGGAGTAGTCTTATGGTTCCAAGAAAGAGATCAAACTTCAATGGTCCCTCAACACTTCCAGTCAAAAGGCCTCTTGGTTTTAAATGAAAGCTCAGATAATATGAATGAATTTGATGATTCTTGTTAGAACTCACAGGGAGATTCTGAAGGAAGTCTTAGAGAAAAGGAAAAAGATTCAATATGCTAGACTCACCCGGCTGAGTTATAGCGGGCAATGCCAATATGTTAACTCTATAAGCAGGGTTACGGCCAATCCCAATATTTCTGCAATACAGCACCCCCTTCTCCAAGATCAAAAGCACAGGCTGCATCCGAAGATCCGCCGTCGGTTCAACTCAAGAAGACTCGAGCAAACATACCGTTCGAGACTTTATCACACCAAGACCTTATCATCTGCAACAACATCACCATCTCCCACGAGACGTCTCCCAAAGACTGTACTAAATTTTCAACATGGACCTTCCGACATTCGGGTATCAACCACAAAAAGGGTCATCCATCTCCAAGCAAGAGAAAGAAGGAGATCGCCTTCAAGAGTTCCTCCCAATAGCGCCATCCGCTCCCAACATAATGCTAAGCTGATTCCAAGAAAATTTGGGGCTTCACACCGAAAGATCTCCACATCCCGCCATCTACAAACTTGATAAGCCTATGACATTTGGGGCTTAGCAATCTCTCAAAGCTTGGTATCAATGATCTTCTCTTGGGGCTTGCCCACGTCGACAACAAAAGACAGTTTATTTGAATGGGCTAAGAGTTGATTCATCTTGGGGCTTCATAAGCCACTCAAAGTTCAGCATTCGAGGGGCTTTACAGTCAGCAACCCCTTGGCATCTCGGCATCAATAGTCCTTTTGAAGCCCCATAAACGATAAATCTCTTGGGGCTAGACATCAATTTTCGTTGGACACCGCGGCGGCAACATTCAAACGAGGCAATCCGGACTTCGATTGAACATGACTTGATCTTGGGTTGGCCTTACAAACACACAATGGTTAAAATGGTTCACCCACGAACTAAAAAAAAAAAAAAAACTTTTTGTCACATGTGTGCATATTCTTTCCCTTCTAAACTAAAAAATGGTCCACAGTCAACCATGCCCGCATCCCCACGATAAAGTCAACAGTAGCTGTAACAGCAATTTGGTCCACGGTGATCTCGCATTCCAGCAAACGGATCCCGCACCAGCAAACGGATCCCGCAATCAGCAAACGGATCCCGCTTCAGCAAACGGATCCCGCACCAGCAAACGGATCCCGCATCAGCAAACGGATCTCGCTTCAGCAAACGGATCCCGCATTCAGCAAACGGATCCCGCATTCAGCAAACGGATCCCGCAATCAGCAAACGGATCCCGCAATCAACAAACGGATCCCGCTTCAGCAAACGGATCCCGCAATCAGCAAACGGATCCCGCTTCATCAAACGGATCCCGTAATCAGCAAACGGACCCCGCATCAGCAAACGGATCCCGCTTCAGCAAGACGGATCCCGTTATATCCTTTCTATATGAATAAAGCCGCTCACACAGGGAGCGCACCCCCATCTTTCACAATTTCAAAATTCCCCTCTCCCTTTAAATTGTGGCCGTGGTGGGCCGCCTCAAGCCACCACACCTTTTTAAAATTTTGTGGCCGTGGTGGGCCGCCTCAAGCCACCACACCTTTTTAAAATTTTGTGGCCGTGGTGGGCCGCCTCAAGCCACCACACCTTTTTAAAGTTTTGTGGCCGTGGTGGGCCGCCTCAAGCCACCACACCTTTTTAAAATTTTGTGGCCGTGGTGGGCCGCCTCAAGCCACCACACCTTTTTAAAATTTTGTGGCCATGGTGGGCCGCCTCAAGCCACCACACCTTTTTAAAATTTTGTGGCCGTGGTGGGCCGCCTCAAGCCACCACACCTTTTTCATCCGCGAAAGCCGCTCACACAGAGAGCGTACTCCTATCCTTTGTAATTTCAAATTCCTGCTTTATCGAGTCTTTATTTTCTCTTGTCGATGTCCTCGGCGGTTGTCTTTCTTTCGTCGACGCGTTTTGCTTCGCAATCAACATCGCCGAGGGGCTCTGTAGACACCCCGCTTTGTACCTCTCACCCCGATTGCATACATAGTATTTTTATTTAACTTGATTTTGTTAATTTCTGTTATTTCCGTTAAGTTCCTAACTGATTCCGTTAGTTTTGGACTAAAATGCATAACAGAGTTAACTTTTAGAGTCATTTCTGTCATTCTGTCGTGGGCGCTTCCGGCACCGTCAATGGGTCGCGCGCGCGTTTGGTCCAATAGGCCGGACCCGCGCGCTTCCCGCTTTGGCAGTAACGGATAGCACCATTTTTCCCTCACTTTTCTTATTTAGAAAATCTCTTCTTGATCACAAACACCTCCTTTTTACATCCACATTCATTCCCCCTTATTTCATAACTCTCAAATCCTTTATTCTAGTCATTCTTCATAAAAACAAAATATTCTTTTTTATTATTATTTGATTTTCTCTTTATTATTTATTTATTATTTTATTTATCTTATTTGTGATTGGTCAATTCCATCTCACATGGATTGACCAATTTCCATCCAAACTTTCCCTCATATTTTTACCTATAAAAGCCATCTTCTTCTACCTTAGAAAGGGACCTCATTTTTGGACCTTGACCTTGACCTCATTTTTAGACTTGAATTTTCTCTATACACACACTATACACAATTCTCTACACAAATTCTCCCAACAAGAGTTCTTCGTAACAAGACTCTACATAAAATTGTTCTACAACAATTTCTCCACAACAAAACACCATTTTCAAGTCCACGTTTGAAGTCCTCTTCTAAAGGTACAACTTCATTTTTCTTCTATTTTCTTCTTCTTAAATGTATGCAATCCCCATTAATGGGACATAACCAATATGACTACTTCACATATTGAAGTTAGTTAAGGTTATCTCCCTACATTCCAACTCTACTTTAAATTCCCCCACTTTTATTTTATTATAATTGTTAGAATAGTTTAACATGTAATCTTTTAGTATAAATTAATAAAATAAAACAATTCTTTTTTTATTTCTCTTTTAATTCCCGTTTCTTCTTATTGTAATTTATTAGCACTTTTTTTATTAATTAATTGAAGGACATGTAAACATTAGAACACTAAAAGTAGCAAGACCCGCGTAAGCGGGGCGGAGTGGGTGTTTAAGTACTTCCCACTCCGTCACCTAACCCCCGAACCCCTTCTCTTCCCGAACCTCTGGTTTTCGTACATAAAAAATTGGCTCTTTTTAGGTTTTTGTTATGTTCCTCTAAAACATAGGTGGCGACTCTTAAAATCAAGTAGACATCCTAGGTTAATTCACGCGCTCTAGCCAACCCGTGGTCCCCCGGGGTATCTACAGGTGGCGACTCTAAAATCAATTAGACATCCTAGGTAATTCACGCGCTCTAGCCAAGCCGTGGTTCCCCCGGGGTATCTACAGTGGCGACTCTGCTGGGGACTGCTTGATGGTTAAACTTGTGTTTCTGTTCATAATTCACTTTTCTGGGCATTCTGGAAATTGACATGGGAAGCGCGCGCCTCGGACCTTCATGGTCCAAAGCGCGCGCGTCCCGCGTCAAATTCCAGAATCGCCCGCCTTCCATGTGTTCTTCCTATTCTTCCTATTATTTCGTGCTAACAAACATTGCAGGGGTTTTATCACACAATCAGGACTAGGGCAATCCCCTGAGTCCATAAGTTTCTGATAATCTGACAGGTTAGCCCAGAAGCGGGCGCCTCCCAGATGCAATGCGCCAGGCGCGCGCTTCCCACTACACCAGCCCGAGGCGCGCGCTTCTAGGCCAATTTCCAAGGCAAGAACAGGTTTCAGTGACTGAACAGAATAGTGGGGTGTGGGCACAGTTGCCTGCATCAAAACATAATTGAACCCTTGGACTGTTTAATTTTGTGTTTTATTTACCGGTCACACGGGTGATTCGGGAGTTGTAATTTACGTGCTTATGTGTTTTTTTATCTTTTCTTTTCAAAAAATAAAAAAATAAAAAAAATTTATCACGTGATAGACCTCACACTACATGCACATTACTTCTATAAACTGCTCACTATCGAGTCGCACAAGTCCAACCCCAAACCCGTCGAGGCCCGTCCTAGAAAGTTTCAAGCTCCACTCGACCTTGGCTCTTTCGAAGCGGTAAACCTCAGCCCGTGGCGTAGTTCATGACTACATGTCGGGGGTGACCTTTAAGCCTCTCTTTAGCCGAGCACAAACCACACAATTCTAGTTAGGGTCCAACACTCCGTGACCAAGTCGGTTCCATGTACCGATATTTCCCTAAACTAATGTTTTCAAATCATACATGCCAACTTGTTGAAACGGACGCAATAAAAATCCGTCCCCAAAAGTGGTTATTTTGGACGAAAATAAAAATCCGTCCCCGCATGTATGCTTTACTACATTAATTTAGTTTAATCCCGACACATGTAGGATTCACAAACGCGATGGAATCCGATGAGTATATGGGACCGCGAGATGGTCTATATACTAGTGTGACGATTCCATTATCTTCTTAGAAACCCCAAAAGGGACCCATTCCCTCCGACTTATAAAATAATAAAAAAAAAGAGTCTTTTTCTTATGTGGTTCGAGTCGTGTGCCCAACTGTGTGTTCTCAACCTCTTCATGGACCGAAAGTGTGAACCGAGACTGACAAGGGCTACTTCTCCAATTATAGGTCCGATTGGTACTCTCCACATCTACAGGGATTCATCCAACAGGCTTGTCCGTGAACCGATCACTCCAGCAGCTTCTACATCATCAATGGCCGGCGACTCCAACACCAACAACGCCATGACTCTCGAACAGCTCTCTGCCATGGTCCAAACTCTTTAACAACAAGTCACCACTCTTCACAATGAGGCTCAAACCAAAGAAGCCTTGTGGCAAGCTCATGTCGACAGTCAAAGGGAGGCTCACGAGGCCGAGGTTGACCAATTGAAATCCAAGCTCATCAAGCTCTCCAAGAACAAGGGGGTTAATGACAATGAGGAATCCGAGTGGACCGAGAGTTTGTTTGAAAGCCCATATGTCAGTGCCCGTACCAAAAAAGTGGGGGGACCAAGCACCGACAACAACGACCCCAAAATGGTTGATTCCATCATGGCCTACATTGATCAGAAATTTGATGGCCTCAACATGGGAAAAGGCTCCAATACAAGCCTTTATCAGTCATCCATCCTCATGAGCACGATGGCCGCTCTCCCCGACAAATTCAAGATGCCCGACATTAGCAAGTTTAAGGGCAACTCATGCCCGATGGCTCACATCGAGACTTATATTTGGGCTATGGTTCCGAAGAAAGTCTCCCCAAAAGTTATGGCTCAATGCTTTCCTCTCACCCTCGAGGGGGCGACAAAGGATTGGTATGCAACTCTCCCGCTCACTGTCCGTCTTGATTGGGATGCCGCTATGCTTGCCTTCAAAAATCAATATCAAGGCAACACCACTCACCGGCCCACAAGGAAAGAGCTCGAGAACACCACTCAAAAAGACAACGAGTCCTTCATTGAATTCATAAGGAGATGGAATGACAAGCTCTCTGAAATTGTTGAGAGGCCAAACACAAAAGAGCAAATGGACATCTTTCTCAAGTGTCTCAAGATTGATCTCCGCACCCACCTAAGTGGTGCTTGCTACTCCGACTTCTCCCAAATGTATGAGGCAGGGGTACGCATGGATGACTTGCTCAAGGAGATTAAGAAGGCCACTCCTACCTATCGTTACAAGGCCGCCTCTAATTCAAACAAAGAGGCTTCTGTCAATGCCGTTACTACCGAAAAGGGGAATAACAAGAAGGTCCCTCCACCACAAGGCAAGCGGTTCCAAAACGACCGCGTCTACACTCCTCTCAATGGCATGACTATCACCGAGGCCTATGAAGCTCTAAAGGCCAAAGGATAAATCACTCCTCTTCAAGGGTACAAGCAACCACAACCGCTCCGTCCCAATCATGCCCACCACAAATGGTGTGACTACCATCAATGCACCGGCCACCTCACTGAGGATTGCTTCTCCATCCGCAACACTATCCAAGACCTCATAGACAAGAAGGAATTCATAATCCCTAATGAGGGTGGTCAATGTAATAAAGGTAGGAGAGTTTGAAGGAACCACTCATTCGATCCCAATTGTGAATGAGGGCTCCGATGATATGAATAAACTTGATAATTCTTGTTATGTTGTGACTTATGATGAGATTATGAGGGAAGTCTTAGAGAATAGGAAGAAGAAGCTACACGGGACCGTGAACGTGCTCACTCGCAGTGGCCGAATAACAACGAGCACAATCCCTCCCAATACCGCAGCAACCAGCACCTCTTCTCAAAGATCGCAAGCACACGACATACCCGAAGATCCTTTGTTAACATAACTCAAGAAGACGCAAACCAACATATCCATCTGGGACCTTATTGCATCATCAAAGAAACACCGAGACCTCATTATCAAGAACTTGGATGACACATCAGTCTCTCTCGACACGACTCCCGAGGACCTCACATCAATGATAGGTCACATTCACTTCGACAATGTCATCACTTTCGCCGACATGGACCTCCTGCCATTTGGGTCTGAACACAATGAAGCCATCTACCTCAAAGTAAAGGCAAGGGGGAGACCCATCTCAAGAGTTCTAGTAGACGGTGGTTCTGCACTCAACTTAATGCCTAGCCGAGTCATGGGCATACTGGGGCTCAAAAGCTCTGTTTTACAACCCTCCGCCCAAGTCATTAGAGGGTACGACAGCACTGCCCGTACAGTCATGGGAATGTTAGAAGTTGATATCGAATTTGGAAGCATGATTATGTCCGTCCCATTCCAAGTACTTGATGTCCCTGCTTCATTCAACTTACTTTTGGGCCGACCGTGGATCCACAGTTCTAATGCTGTCCCTTCCACTCTCCATCAATGTCAAGATCAGAAATGGGGACGAGATAGTCACCGTCATGGCCGAGAATGTTACCATCCACAGAAATGGGGGACAACCCGTCCACCAAGTTCAACACGGGATAAAAGATGCCACTCTCTCCGGCGTCAACACCATCGACAAAGAAGGGGGAAATAGACAATGGACCCTCGGCAATCCTAAAATCCGCCGCATGATGAGGAACATGAATCACTTTCTAGGTCTAGGCCTAGGGAAGCATCAACAAGGAATATTGCACCCCGTAGAAGTTCCTTTTGTCAAGAACAAGTTTGGTTTGGGATACGAGCCTACCGAAGATGACTTGAAATACGAGCAAGCAGTCAAGAATCAAAAGACTCGAGCTCGCAAAGAAGGTCGACAATATGAAATCCCCAACTTGAGGCCTTACCGCAACACACTCAACGGTTATTTTGTTCGCCAAGGGGAAGATGTTCCGTACATGATCTTTCCCGAACCATGGGTTAAAAACAAGGGCGTCAGAAAGCCCGGTCTCGAGATCTTCACTGATTGCGAAATTCCAACACAAGAAAGGGAACCTACTCTAATGTCACCCCGAGAGTGGTGGGGCAAGAAAGTGACTATAGAGTCCGAGGTAGAGATTACCATGGGGGAAGAACTATCCGATCTAGCCTCCATGTTCGAAGAATTTGCCATTATGGACGATTGTCAAGTCGACGCCATCTACGACACCGTCGTCAGAAAGGAAACCGTCAGTGAAATCCCGCCAAGCTTCGAGCCAATCAACAACTGGTATTCAACGAAGGGGTCCATAGTATCCGAGGACTTCTTGATCCAAGAAATGGGTTGCATACCCCGTACAGGAACAAAGGAAGAACGGCTCACACTTACTTTCGAGTCCGAGAGTGTTTCTAATACTCTCACCCAAGAGGATATGGAGGCAATAGCCGAGCGTGTGTTTCCTTTCTTTGCTAATGAAAAATTCGATATTTCTGAGTACCCCGAGATTGCAAACATCATAAATGATGAATTAACTAATAACGAACTTAATGAACAAGTTAATAACGATTCAAATTATGATGAAATAGACCACGGAAACGTAACATACCTAAATGAACTAGCTCAACAGGTTCGTTGTCGTGGTGAAAATGGTCCAGGGGCTGATGAGGAATTGCATGTTGTTAATCTGGGTACTGACGAAGAGCCGAAAGAAACGAAGATTGGCAGCTTCTTCAAGGGGGAAGACAAAGACAGATTGACTGCACTACTCAAGGAGTTTGTGGATGTATTCGCATGGTCGTACAGAGACATGTCGGGTTTGGACAGAAAGGTCGCGGAGCACAGAATTCCGATCAGAGAGGACGCCAAGCCAGTAAAGTAGAAGCTCAGAAAGATCAAGCCAGAATGGTCTCTACAAGTCAAAGAAGAAATTGAAAATCTCCTCAGTATGGGTTTCATCAAAGTCATTGAGTATCCGACTTGGCTAGCCAACATTGTGACAGTCAGAAAGGCAAACGGCAAGGTTCGAGTTTGTGTGGACTTCCGGGATTTGAACAAAGCTTCTCCGAAAGATGATTTTCCACTACCAAACATCGACATGCTCGTCGATTCGACTGCCAACTATGAATTCCGCTCATTTGTGGACGGTTTTGCCGGTTACAATCAGATTCTCATGTCCAAAGAGGACCAACACAAGACAGCTTTCACAACCCCGTGGGGGACATTTTGCTACACAGTCATGCCGTTCGGACTAAGGAACGCTGGGGCTACCTACCAAAGGGCTGTTATGGATCTATTCCATGACATGATTCATAAAGAGATCGAGGTCTATGTAGACGACATGATCATCCATTCGAAGAGAACCAACGGTCAACATTTGATCGATCTTCGCAAATTCTTTGAAAGACTTCGACAACACAACATGAGACTCAATCCCGCAAAGTGCACTTTTGGGGTCGTCAGAGGAAAGGTTATCGGTTACATGGTCACTGAGAGGGGAATAGAAGCCGATCCCTCCAAGATCAAGGCAATCATTGACATGCCTCCTCCAAAGACGCAGAAGGAAATCAAAGGTTTCATGGGCAGACTTCAATATATCAGTCGGTTTGTGCACCAACTCACTTCCATGTGTGAGCCGATCTTTAAGCTACTCAAAAAGAATGTGGCTCTAGAATGGACCGATGCTTGCCAAGAAGCCTTCGACCAAGTGAAGCATTACTTGACATGCCCTCCCATTTTGGTTCCACCGCACAAGGAGAAGCCCCTCTTGCTCTATCTCACTGTCAATGATGAAGCCCTAGGGGCTATGTTAGCACAAGAACAGCGAGACTCCACAAAAGAGAATGCTATCTACTTCGTCAGTCTCCGGTTTCAAGGAGCTGAAAAGAACTACTATGTCTTAGAGAAGTCTTGTGCTGCATTGGTTTGGGTTACTCAAAAGCTCAAGCATTACATGGAGGCCTTCCCAATCAAGTTGGTAGCAAAAGTGGACCCGCTCTGCTACATCTTTGAGAAGCCTTTCATGTCAACAAGAATAGCCAAATGGTATTTTATGCTCGCCGGCTACGATATCACTTACGTCACACTCAAATCCATCAGGGGGAAAGTGTTCAGTGATCAGCTTGCTGAATTTCCGTGTGACGAAGTGAAGGGGGAAGATGTACAGTTCCCCGATGAGCATTTAATTTGCGCTACAACAGAAGAAAATAAGTGGAAACTTTTTTTTCGATGGCGCAGCCAATAAGCATGGATATGGCATAGGGATGTTACTTGTTGATCCGCTCCAATCGCTATCCGCCTCGAATTTGAAGCCACCAACAACACCGCTGAGTACGAAGCATGCATAGCGGGGCTCGAAGCAGCCCTCAAGAGAAATGTCACGAGTTTAGAGGTATTTGGTGATTCCTTACTCATCATCAATCAAACATCTGGAAAGTGGAAGATTCAAGACTCGACTCTGCAACGGTATGGTCAACATCTCGAGGAGTTGGTTGAACAGTTTCAAGAAATCACCTTCAACTACCTGCCAAGGGACAAGAACCGTTTTGCTGATGCACTAGCCACCATCGCTTCACTGGTCGAAATACCTGAGGGTAAAATGGTGAAGCCCTTCAAAATCTCCCGAAGGATCAGTCCGGCATACTGCATGAGTATCGAGATCAACAAGGTCCAAACAAACTCCCCGTGGTATGCGGATATCATGAATTTCCTCAAGGATGGTACTTATCCCGAGAATAGCAATAAGAAGTCCCAAATGGCATTGCAAAGACTAGCCTCCCGATATGTACTGATTGGGGACCGAGTCTACAGAAGGCACCACGAAGGTATCAATCTCATATGCGCAAATGAGACCGAAGCTCAAGAAATAATGCGTGAGATCCACAAAGGTGAATGTGGGCCCCACATGAACGGGTTTATGTTGACCAAGAAAATACTCCGCATGGGTTATTATTGGAGTACCATGGAAAGGGACTGCATCGAGAAAGTCAATAGGTGCGCCAAATGCCAATTCCATGCCAATCTACAGCACGCTCCACCCTCACAGCTTTACAATATGACCACGCCTTGGCCTTTCTCTTGTTGGGGCATAGACATCATCGGCAAGGTTCACCCTATTGGCAGCAACGGACAATCTTTCGTCCTAGTAGCCGTGGACTATTTTACAAAATGGGTCGAATCACAGGCTTACCGAGTTCTCAACGCCAAAAAAGTGGCCGAATTCGTAAAAACCCACATCATGTGCCGGTACGGCGTTCCTCATGAGATCATCTCAGACAACGGTTCTCACTTTGAGAAAGAGATGGACGCGCTCCTGGTAGAATACAAGATTACTAAACACAAGTCATCTCCATACCGCCCTCAAGCAAACGGCGCGGTCGAGGCAGCTAATAAGACAATCGAGACCATTGTGAAGAAAATGGCCTCCACTGGAAGGGATTGGCCCGAAAAGTCACCTCTAGAATTATGGGGCTACCGCACGTCAATACGGACAGCGACTGGAGAAACTCCTTATGCCCTGGTATATGGTTCCGAAGCTGTACTCCCAATAGAGCTCGAAGTTCCATCCCTACGGGTCCTCCTCGAGAACCAAGTCAATGAAGTCGATTGGATACAAAGTCGATATGAACAGCTAGCCCTACTCGATGAGAAAAGACTAAGAGCAATCGAACTTACGAGGGCCTATCAACAAAGAATGGCTAGGGCTTTCAACAAAAAGGTGAAGCCCCGAAACATCAGTGTGGGAGATTTGGTCCTAAGACAGCACCCTCCTAATGCCATGAACCCCCTTGGAAAATGGGGACCCCGATGGATCGGTCCGTACGTAGTCAAAAAGATACTAAGCGGCGGTGCAGTCCGACTCGTGGATTTAGACGGAGATCAGCTACTAAAGGAAGTCAACCTCGACAAGCTGAAGAGATTTTACGTCTAATAAACGAAGACCATCAAAAAAAAAAAAAAAAAAAACTCGCTAGGTTGATAACCCGCAAGGGCGGCCTAGGCAAAAATTAGAGCACGTGCAAAAAAGAAGCCCGCTAGAATGAAAACCCGAAAGGGCGCTCTAGGCAAAAAACAGGGTGCACAAAAAAAAATGGTCTTCGTTTTTTTGAACTACGGAGACCTGAGCCTCTACACTAGAGGAACGTAGGCAACCTTCGGGTGCGGTCTAAAATATAAACAAATACCCAAATCATTTCAAATTAACGAGATGTAATTTTTATTCATCCATTGAATTATTTTGATCACTACAATGGAAATGTTGAGCTATTAAAAGACTTAAAACATTAAAATCCTAACAAGTGGTCTATTTTACTTGCAATCTCTTGGGGGTACTAGGAGAAATCTAATTTTCTCTTGGCCTTTGAAGGACCACCCGAACGACCATCAATCCTACTCTTCTTGGGAGGCCTAGGAACACTGATGCGGACCGATACTTTCTGCGCAACAGAGCGCCTCCGAGCATAAAAGTCATCCAAAGGGGTACCGAAAGGGTCGGTCAGAATGTTGTTCACATCAGCAGCAGCCTCCTTGTACCTCAAGGCACTGCTAGGCTCAAAGTCCTTTCCTAGCAATTCAGCCCGAAGAGCATCTACCCAAGTAATGCCACGGTAGACAGTACCAAGCAAATGATCCAAGTAACTCTCGGGAAGAAAAATACTACCCCGGTGCAATGGAGCGGAAGCCCAACGGTTACGATCATCTCCCCAAGCCGACTGAAGCTCATTCGAGAAGTCCGGACCCATATAAGAAACTGGACGAAGCCTCCCGTTCCTCAGAAAAAGAATTATCTGTTGACGGCCAAATTGCCTCAGAACCCGTTCTGGTTGGTAAAACGAAAAATCTCTCAACCCGGGTAAAACCACATACTGAAAACCAGAGGTCCACTCCACAAAAGGGCGAAGACCCCAAGGGCACCACTCAACGTCAGCTGTAAGACGACAAGCAAAAAATCTCCTCTAACCCTCTTCAGTCAAATCTCTAATCAGCAACCGTCTCCTATGAACAGTAAAAGGAGAAAGGTCGCCATCTGACGCATAAAGCCTGACATGCTCCCGAAGCCATATGGTCAAAAGCAAGGGGATTCCTCATCGCATCTCGCCCGTACGGTGCAATTCATCCAAACCATGCAAGGTCTCTCCTACAATGAGCGGAATTATGCTAAACCGCTGTCCTTTCGCCTGCAACACGATTTCAGCCAACTGCGCATCCGCAGTACCCAGAGGAGTGACAAACAAAACCTCGCTGAAAAGGCAGACAGCCATGGCATTTCTCTTAAAGGACTAAACCGCGGCATCTTCCGAATGCAAACTGAAAAACATCGGAAGCTCAGTTATGTCAACAACGGTCCAGTACATCATCTTCTTCACCTCTCCAATAGGGAGATTCAGAAGGTCAACCCAAGAATCAACAACACCACGGTGATACTTAGGGACGGCAATCCGACCAGCCAAAGGCATACCCAAAATGGCCCCAAAATCATCGACAGTCGGCACCATTTCATTAGCCGAAAAGTTGAACGCATGGCTATCGAAATCCCAGAAGGCTGCAGCAGCCTTCAACAGGTCCCAATCCGGCTTCAATGTTCGCAAAGTGAAAAGAATTCAAAACCCGAAATCTTTGATGAAAGCATTTTTGGGATGGGTTTTGAAAGAATAAACGAATGTCGATAAATCCTTCTCGTAACTCTTGACAACCTCGGCACCAAGGCTAAAAAGGTTGGAGGCCATGGGAAAGAAGGTTATGAGAAAAATTAGGCAATTAAATGGTGTTCTAAAATGGCAGAAGAAAGCTGTTGGAATCGAATTACCGACCAGAAGCTAATATTATAGCTGTTGGGGGATCTTTTGGTTAGCAAACATCAGGCCCTGAATTTCGCCTCCCAGAGGCGCGCGCCTCCCGACACCAGTCTACAAGGAGCGCGCGTCCCATCTCCAAGAGAGGAAGCGCCCGCGTCCCAGGTAGAAAATGCTCCAGAAATAGCCTTTGTCAGTTCAGAAAAGAACCCAGGCGTTCCAACGCCTTCAACCTGCAGAAAAGATCAATCCCAGTAATAAGAGAAGCTCAAACGACGACAGTAAACACTCAGCTGGGCACACATTGATTTGGTCCGCCCTTAAGGCATGTCTAAAAAACTGAAATAAGATACAAACTCCCACTCAAAGTAGGGTGTCTGTTATTTTCTCAAAAAATCAGTTTTTTTACAATTCATCCCCAGCACAAAGCACTCCGCAGTCAAATGTGCCTGCACCTGTAAATACCCCAATCTGAAATCGACCTACTTTAGAGGAATTCTTGGTACCATTTAAGGATAAACCAATGGGCCAGGACCTCACTAAGATAAACCTGATATTCCAGGACTGAACTGGAATTAAACTTGGAAAAATCCAGAAGCTCGCCAAGTCGAGTCGTACGGATGGTTTAGGCACATGAGGTCCCTAGCCGTACGGCTACTTTGGGCACCCTCAACCTCTATAAATTGAACCCCATGCTGATCATTTCAGGGGGGAGAAATAACATGAGAAGGATTACTCTGTCAAAATCACTGCAGTAGTGTGAGAGAAGAGTGAAACAAAGAGTGAAAGAGAGAAAGGAAGATTGGCTAAACCAAAATAGGTAAAGCCACCTTCTCCCCCTCCCTTCTCTTCATCTATAACTCTATTTTCTCTTTAATCTTTGTTTAAGTTTATGTTAATCTTTATATTACTTGCAAGACTTGTCCATTCAAGCACTTTTACATTACTTGCAAGACTTGTCCATTCAATCAACTTTACATTTATGCAAGACTTGTCCATTCAAGCAAATATACATATATTACTCTATATTTCTCTTGTCCAAGCCATGAGATGATCCAAGGTGCCCTCCATGCTTTGTGTGGAAGAGGTTCAAACCTAGATGATCATGGCTTGTTGATTGTCATTTACATTCTTGTCTAGTTAGAATGATGTTTTTGTTGATAATAATGACCATTTGGATGATAAAGCTTCCATCTTTATCATCCAACATTGATCTAGCTCTAAAGTCCCCTTTGGGGTTATAAAGATTCAATCTTTATGTGTTAATTTGACTCCTTAAAGGTTAATAAGTCATAAAATGTCATCTTGGGGATAAAGTTTCAATCTTTAATCACCAAATGGTCAATTTTGGCCCAAAGGGCATGTTCATCAACTTTTCTCAATTTTCTCCAATGATTGCTTATGATCACACCCAAATACTTGTTTTGGGGACTAAGTGATGATCATTTAGCATATGAATGTTGTATTTAAACTCATAAAGTGTTTTAAACAAACTGGAATCAAAGCAGTTCTGTCTAGTTTCAACAGAATGTTCTGTTTCTGCTCTGAAACTGGACTGTTCTTGACTGAACTGTAAAATCCCAGGAAACTGCCTATACATCCGTACGGCTATGTTGGGAACTGGGGGCAAAATGTCTGTTTTGCCTTCTGATCCCTATTTTCTTAATAAACAGACCCTTTCAGTTAAGTTTTTCCAAATAAAACCAATAACAGAAACTTTTCCGTTAAATACACACACACACACACACACATGCACATTTTTCAAACTAACAAGGGAGACTCGGTTTTTCCGAGGCATTTTGGGTGAACCACAAATATGTTCTTCCCAAAGGTTAACCTGACCTCCGAACTCACTGTAGACACCCCGCCTTGGACCTCTCACCCCGATTGCATACATAGTATTTTTATTTAACTTATTTTTATTAATTTCTGTTACTTCGGTTAAGTTCCTAACTGATTCCGTTAGTTTTGGACTAACTGCATAACAGAATTAATTTTAGAGTCATTTCTGTCTTTCTGTCATTTTTTGAATCGCGCGCTTCCGGCACTGCTAACGGGCCGCGCGCGCCTCCCGTCCCAAAGGTGGGACTCGCGCGCTGTCCGATATGGCAGTAATGGATTGCACCTTATTTCCCTCCCTTTTCTTATTTACAAATATCTTTTTTTTGATCACAAAAACCATCTTTTTACATCCACATTCATCCCTCCATTTCTCATTAACTCCCAATCCCAAATTCTAAGCTTTTTCCCAAAACCTAATATTTCTTTCATTTATTATTGGATTTCTTTTATTTCTTTTATTTTTCTTTTATTCATTTATCTTATTTGTGATTGGCTCATTCCATTTCACATGGATGACCAATTTCCCTCCATCATTTCTCTCTCTTTTTTACCTATAAAAACCATCATCTTCTACCTTAGAAAAGGACTCCAACCTTGATTCACCAACTACATTATACACAAATTCCCCCAACAAGAGTTCTTAGTAACAAGACTCTACACAAATTGTTCTACAACAATTTCATTACAACAACAACACTGTCAAGTCAAGGTTTCAAGTCCTCTTTCTCAAGGTACAACTCCATTTTCTTCCTTTGTTTTCTTCTTCTTGATGTATGCAATCCCCATTAATGGGACATGACTAACATGACTAATTCACATATTGAAGTTAGTTAAGGTTATCTCCCTACATTTTAATCTTAACTTTAATTCACCATGTTAATTTCTCTTCATCTCTTAATATAATTCTTTAACATTACATGTTATATGTAATCTTTATCATTAAATAAATAAAACAATTCTATTTTATTTCCCCTTTATTTCCCCTTTTCTTCTCATCACAATTGTTAGCACATTTCTATTTAATTAATTGAAGGACATGTAAATATTAGAACACCAATAGTAGCAAGACCCGCGTAAGCGGGGCGGAGTGGGTGTTTAAGTACTTCCCACTCCGTCACCTAACCCCCGAACCCTTCTCTCCCGAATCTCTGGTTTTGTACATAAATTAGGCTATTTCTAAGTTTTTCTTATGTTCCTTTAAAAACATAGGTGGCGACTCTAAACAATCTAAAACAAGTTAGACATCCTAGGATAATTCACCGCTCTAGCCAAGCCGTGGTTCCCCGGGGTATCTACAGTGGCGACTCTGCTGGGGATGATAGAGGGTTAAACTTGCGTTTTCATTTTTGGTGTTCTTTTACTCTGTTTTCTGGGCATTCTGGTAAAAAGGGTAGGAAGCGTGCGCCTCCGGCCTTCTTGGCCTAAAGCGCGCGCGTCCGACCCTTATTACCAGAATCGCCCGCCTCCTTTCTTGTCCTTCAATTCCATGTTTCTGTGCTAACAATTACTGCAGGGGAAAGTTTTCTTAATTAAGGGTCAAGGCAATCCCTTGAACCCACTGATTTGTAGGTTCTCACCCAGAAACGGGCGCCTCTGCCCTTCTTCCTCTCACGCGCGCGCCTTCCGCATAGGCAACCCAATGCGCGCGCTTCTGGGCGCATTCCCTGAACAGAAACAGTGAACAGAATGGACAGTTTTGACAGTGTATGGGCACCGGGCCTGCACAAAACATCTTTTATTTCCTGTTCATTTTTATCGGTCACACGGGTGATTCGAAAGTTGTAAATTATGTGCTTATTTGCTTTTATTTATTTTTCTTTTGAAAAAAAAAATAAAATATTTTGTCACTTGTTAGACCTCACACTACATGCACATATTCCTATCAACTGCTCACAATCGAGTCGCACAAGTCCAACCCCAAACCCATCGAGGCCCGTCCTAGAAAGTTTCAAGCTCCACTC
This sequence comes from Campanula takesimana, assembly GCA_026119855.1. NCBI lineage: Eukaryota > Viridiplantae > Streptophyta > Magnoliopsida > Asterales > Campanulaceae > Campanula > Campanula takesimana. The sequence continues at coordinate 3,126,235 of JAOWBW010000007.1, forward strand.
GACCTTGGCTCTTTCGAAGCGGTAAACCTCAGCCCGTGGCATAGTTCATGACTACATGCCGGGGGTGACCTTTAAGCCTCATATTCAAGCCGAGCACAAACCACACAATTCTAGTCTAGGGTCTAACACTCCGTGACCAAGTCGGTTTTTCATGTGCCGAGATTTCCCTAAACTAATGTCTTTAAATCATACATGCCAACTTGTTGCAATGGACGAAATAAAACTCCGTCCCCAAAAGTGGTTATTTTGGACGAAAATAAAAATCCGTCCCCGCATGTATGATTTACTACATTAATTTAGTTTAATCCCGACACATGTAGGATTCACAAGCGTGGTGGAATCCGATGAGTATATGGGACCGCGAGAAGGTCTATATACTAGTGTGACGATTCCACTATTTTTTCTAGAAACCCCAAAAAGGACTCCGTCCTTCCGACTTTTGTAAATTAAAAAAAAAACAAAAAAAAAGAGTCATTTTCTTTATATGGTTGAGTCTTTTTCGTGTTTGTGGGTTAAATTTATTTTATCCAAAAGGTGTTTGTGGGGTCAATCTAAGATCAACCGTGCTCTTCCAATAGGTCCAATGGCTTCCAACGGCAACAACAACAACGGTGGAAATGGTTTCGTGTCCAACGAAGGGTTACTCAACATAATGAAATCAATGGGGGAACAAATGGATAGGATTGTCGAGGATGCCCGCCGTAAAGAAAATTTGTGGCAAGCCCGTTTCCACCGTTGAGAGGATTCACAAAGAAGAGGTTTCCGAACTCAAGGCCCGTCTTGATTATGAAAGAAGAATTCACAAGGAAGAGGTTTCCGAACTCAAAGCCCGTTTGCAAGAGCTCACCGACAGCAAAGCAAAGTTTAAGGGTAAAGCATGCTCAAGTGGCCTGTCCCTCAAAAGCTACAAAGGTACCGCCAACAACCGAGTTTTCACTCCTCTCCTAGGAGTAACCCAAGCCGAGGCATTTGAAACTTTAGTGGCAAGTGGAAAGGTCAAGCCTTTAGAGGGGTACAAGCCGAAGACGATACCGAAGAATCATGCACATGGTGAATGGTGTGGCTACCACAAGCATAGTGGCCATACTACCGAAGGGTGCTTCCTTCTCCGAAACATCATCCAAGATTTGTTCGACAACGGCGAATTTACTGTGGGTGAAGAGCAACCTTTAGAGAGTGCCAACATGCAAGAACTCATCAAAGAAGAATGATTTGGTTTCGAAATGGGGCTTCTACAAGAAATCATGCCACAAGGAGACTACAACGACAATGGGGACTACAACAACAATCTCCGCTTCTCTTTCTCTACCTAGTAATAGGAATTAAAAAAACAAAAAAGAAGTGTCAAAGTCCTCTTAAGTGTGCATTAAGTTTTCTTTGTCCAATTAATTTTGAGTCAAGTCTCATCACCAAATAAAAAGTCGTTCTTGTCCTCATACACTCTTCCAAGTTGTTCAATCTAATTCTTGGCAAAATGATGAAAAGATGTCTAAATGAGTTTTGGAATGAAGGCCATCACTTGAACGCCTAGGGGCTAAACATTGTGACGAAGGCAACATTATCAACGACGAAGACAAAGCCAAGACATCAAGGGTGAAGCAACAACCATGGAGAAAAATTAAGCAATGTTTCAAAGGGGGAATTAAAAATTAAATAAAAAAAAAAAAAATCCCCCTCAATCAAAGAAGTTCACATCATTCCATCCACCAAAGAAGGACGAAGCAACAATTCCATCGCGAAGAATGGAGAATTCACAAGAACTACGGTGACCTGAGCCTCTGCACTGGAGGAACGTAGGCAACCTGCGGGTCCGGTCTCATGCAAGAAAGAAGAAATGTTTAGCCCTAGCGCGTTATGGTGATCGGCCTTCATCTCGAACTTGTCAAGACATCTTTGTACGATTCATTTGCCAATGAATTAATCACCAAAAAGATTGAACAACTTTCTTAGATTTGAAATCATTTCGCGCTCCTTGTCGAGTCTAGGGACTTCTACTCTTTCTGCATACTCCCAATTTCTTGCAATCAAATTGGGGCTTTCCTTCTCTTCTCTCTTAATGACTTACTTGCCTTCGTGAGTCATTCAATTCAATAAAAAAAAAATTACATGTCAATACTAGGGACACTTCCCTAGTCGAGTCAATGTCACTCATCTTTAGTGACAAAAGGTTTTCACCGCAAAATCACATGTCTCTCATCCTCAGCTAGAGTCAATGCACACTTCCTCATTAATCGAGTCAAAAATGAAGACGCAAAAGAGATGCCGCTAGATTGAAAACCCGAAAGGGCGGTCTAGGCAAAAAACAGGGTGCGTCATAAAAAAAAATGAGAGAGTGAGAGAGAGAAGGAAAGAGAAATGGAGATCCCCGGCCTCTAAAGAAGATAAGTTCTACATTGAATCTCCTCAGCAAGTCAATTCCCCACCGAGTCAACTTTGGGATTGCAAAAGGCTCGACAAGATATAGCACCGTCAAAGGTTGTCTTGGGTTATCGGCATCATTCTCCAGCAGTGTACATTTTTGGGTTCATGAAAAGAAGGCCCGTGGTAGCCAAGACCCATCCGAGAACGAGCCTATCATAAAAGGGCACGAGGTTGCACAAATAATCCCTAGCTAGTCAATTGGCTTGGGCAACAAATAGCAACAACATGTGTCTCAGTTTTCAAAGCTTCTTCAAGTATGTGCTTCTAATGTACGCCGAAAGGCTCCCGAGAAATGGAGTAGCTCTTGCCATATCTTCTCATGTTTATTCCCTCACACGAGGACGAGTCACTCTTGCTTTACTCAACAAATGGTGACGCCCTAGGGGCTATGTGACTCAAGAACAAGGACTTCTTTTGCTTCACTTGACAATCAATACGCCCTTGAGGCTATGCTCGAAAAAAAAAAGATGTGTGAAACTATCCTCAAAGTCTCTCAAAAAGGGATGTCAAAAACGCCCTCTTGTCACGTGTGCCCATGCTCGTTCCCCCAATAAATGATGGACCTTTCTCACAATCAATGATGGCACTCTAGGGGCTACGGTCAAGTCTTAAAGGCTCCCTCGGCAAAGAGCAATTAACTCCCCAGCAGTATCCCCAGCCAGGTTATGTGCAACATTGGAAGCTTCCTCAATTCGGCACCGAAGGTCTTAAGGGGCTTCGCAATCTACAATCTTTTGGGCTACGGCATTACAGTAATCCGAGCAAAGGGCAATATTGGGGCTTCGCAACCGACAGTCTTTTGGGGACAGCAATGCTTAAGCAATGCAATGTGGAGTAGTCTTATAGCTCCATGAAAGAGATCAAGCTTCAAAGGTCTCTCAACACTTCAAGTCAAAGGCCTCTTGGTTTTAAATGAAGACTCCGATGTTATGAATGAAGTTGATGATTTTTGTTAGAACTTTCAAGCGAGATTTTGAAGGAAGTCTTAGAGAAAGGGAAAAAGATTCAATATGCTAAACTCTAATCAAAACAGGGTTATAGTGGGAAATGCCACGGCCAATCCCAATGTTTCTGCAATTCAGCACCCCCTTCTCCAAGATCAAAAGCACAAGGTGCAGCTCAGATAAAGTTGGGCCACAGCACTAGTTGCATCTGAAGATCCGTCATTAGTTCAACTCAAGAAGAGTCAAGCAAGCATACTCATTTGAGACTTTATCACGCCAAGACCTTATCCTCCGCGACCTCGACGGCACCGCAAGACATTACTGCATCCTTTGACCTAAGCCCTCAGCCATTTGGGTGTCGATCACAATGAGGCCATTCATCTCCCCAGTAAGAGCAAGAAGGAGCAAGAAGGAGATCTCTATCAAGAATTCTACCAAACGGTACATCCGCTCTCAATGCCGAGCCAATCACGAGATAATTTAGGGCTTTACAATGAAAGGTCTTCACATCTCGCCATCTACAAGCCCACGACACTTGGGGCTTTGCAATCTCTCGAAGCTTGGCATCAACGATCTCCTCTTGGGGTTTGCTCACTACAACAACAAAGGGCGATTTACTCGAATGGTCCAAGAGCTGATTTATCTTGGAGCTATGCAAGTCCCTCAAAGTTTGGCACCAAAGGCGTTCTAGGGACTTCACAATCAGCAACCCCTTGGTATCTCGGTATCAAAAGCCTTTTGAAGCCCCATAATCGACAAATCTCTTGGGGCTAGACATCAATCTTCGTTAGGCACACCAGCGACAACAGAATTCAAGCGAGGCAATCCGGACTTCGACTGAGCATGACTTGATCTTGGGTTGGATTTACAAACACACAATGGCTAAAATGGTTCACCCACGAACTAAAAAAAAAAAAAAAAAAAAATATTTTCTTTTTTCTTTTTCTCCTTCTATGTGCAAAAGTATGTGCTTTACTTTGCTTTGCTCCTAGCCTCTCCTCCAGCGTTCTCCATCATCCTTGAGCTATGCTGGTCTGATTCTCTTAAAGGGATACGTAGGCAGCCTTTTGGCACGACCAACCTATCATCCAGAGTACCATCTCGCCAACCCAACATCAAGGGCATTCTCTCATCAACATCTAAAGAATGGACATTCTCCATCAAAGCATCCTCCGCGGACATCAAGAATCCATCTCCACTCAAGCGGAAATGGTAAGTGAAGGTATGAATACATCCAATGCTTTCCTCAAAATCACACCGCACACAAGATCACTTTCTACATTCTTACTTCTCTCTCATTACAAAGGTGCTTTCAAGATCATATCACACCACAATCACAATTTTCTCTCGCGATTCTTATTTCACATCTCACACAAGCACATATATCTGCAAAGCATACACATAACAGGTGCCGCACAGAGCACCAGGTGCCGCACAGAGCACCAGAATCAACAGGTGCCGCACAGAGCACCAGGTACCGCACAGAGTACCAGAATCAATAGGTGCCGCACAGAGCACCAGGTACCGCACAGAGTACCAGAATCAACAGGTGCCGCACAGAGCACCAGGTACCGCACAGAGTACCAGAATCAACAGGTGCCGCACAAAGCACCAGGTACCGCACAGAGTACCAGAATCAACAGGTGCCGCACAGAGCACCAGGTACCGCACAGAGTACCAGAATCAACAGGTGCCGCACAACGCATCAGAATATGCCGCACAGAGCACCAGAATCAACAAGTGCCGCACAGCGCATCAGAATATGCCGCACCGCGCACCAGAATCAACAAGTGCCGCACAGCGCATCAGAATATGCCGCACCGCGCACCAGAATCAACAAGTGCCGCACAGCGCATCAGAATATGCCGCACCGCGCACCAGAATCAACAAGTGCCGCACAGCGCATCAGAATATGCCGCACCACGCACCAGAATCAATAAGTGCCGCACAGAGCACCAATTTTGGTCCATGGTGAACCACTAAAATTACCATACCTCTTCCATCAGCAAAAGTCGCTCACACAGGGAGCGCATTTCTATCCTTTGTAATTTCAAATTCCTGCTTTATCGAGTCTTTGTTTTCTTTTGTCAATGTCCTCGGCGGTTGTCTTTACTTTCGTCGACGCGTTTTGCTTTGCAATCCACATCGCCGAGGGGCTCTGTAGACACCCCGCCTTGGACCTCTCACCCCGATTGCATACATAGTATTTTTATTTAACTTATTTTTATTAATTTCTGTTACTTCGGTTAAGTTCCTAACTGATTCCGTTAGTTTTGGACTAAACTGCATAACAGAATTAATTTTAGAGTCATTTCTGTCTTTCTGTCATTTTTAGAATCGCGCGCTTCCAGCACTGCTAACGGGCCGCGCGCGCCTCCCGTCCCAAAGGTGGGACTCGCGCGCTGTCCGATATGGCAGTAATGGATTGCACCTTATTTCCCTCCCTTTTCTTATTTACAAATATCTTTTTTTGATCACAAAAACCATCTTTTTACATTCACATTCATCCCTCCATTTCTCATTAACTCCCAATCCCAAATTCTAAGCTTTTTCCCAAAAACTAATATTTCTTTCATTTATTATTTGATTTCTTTTATTTCTTTTATTTTTCTTTTATTCATTTATCTTACTTGTGATTGGCTCATTCCATTTCACATGGATGACCAATTTCCCTCCATCATTTCTCTCTCTTTTTTACCTATAAAAACCATCATCTTCTACCTTAGAAAAGGACTCCAACCTTGATTCACCAACTACATTATACACAAATTCCCCCAACAAGAGTTCTTAGTAACAAGACTCTACACAAATTGTTCTACAACAATTTCATTACAACAACAACACTGTCAAGTCAAGGTTTCAAGTCCTCTTTCTCAAGGTACAACTCCATTTTCTTCCTTTGTTTTCTTCTTCTTGATGTATGCAATCCCCATTAATGGGACATGACTAACATGACTACTTCACATATTGAAGTTAGTTAAGGTTATCTCCCTACATTTTAATCTTAACTTTAATTCACCATGTTAATTTCTCTTCATCTCTTAATGTAATTCTTTAACATTACATGTTATATGTAATCTTTATCATTAAATAAATAAAACAATTCTATTTTATTTCCCCTTTATTTCTCCTTTTCTTCTCATCACAATTGTTAGCACATTTCTATTTAATTAATTGAAGGACATGTAAATATTAGAACACCAATAGTAGCAAGACCCGCGTAAGCGGGGCGGAGTGGGTGTTTAAGTACTTCCCACTCCGTCACCTAACCCCCGAACCCTTCTCTCCCGAATCTCTGGTTTTGTACATAAATTAGGCTATTTCTAGGTTTTTCTTATGTTCCTTTAAAAACATAGGTGACGACTCTAAACAATCTAAAACAAGTTAGACATCCTAGGATAATTCACCGCTCTAGCCAAGCCGTGGTTCCCCGGGGTATCTACACTCACATTCTCTAACCATTTTCATTTGTTTGGTTTAAAATTAACAAATGTGGCGACTCCGTTTCTTTTTAGTTAGGAAAGTTACCAATGTTTGGCATTTCTTCCTCGTGCGAACTTCGCTTGTTTTGCCCCCGAGGGACGGGATCCTTACAGTGGCGACTCCGCTGGGGAGATAAAGTGCTTACGAACTTCTCTTTAGAAGCTTTGGAAGCACGTTTGTGTTGGTCAAACTCCCGTTTCCATTAGTTAACTTTGTGCATGATTGTGTGTGTTTGTTGTTTCTGTTTGAACTGTTTTGAGTGCATACGTTCTGGAAATGCAATGAATTGGAGCATGATGATCAGAAGTTGGAGAAACTGAGAAAAAATCTCAACCCTCTTGGTCTAGCCGTATGGCTACTTTGGTAAAGGGCCAGAATGTTGCAAATTAACAATTTTGTGCAGGGCAGCAACATTCTGGATTGCCTTCTGCTTCTACTTGTCCAGGTTCCAAATTTACAGCCTTACTTGTGCACATTACCTTTATTCCTTTGGCCAAAACTTGGTTTTTTTTTAAAAAAAAACTTGGTTATGCATGATCTCTTGTTAATAAAAATGATTTCCAAAATCTCATTGTGCATAACTCCCTTTTTGTAAAAATTTCTTGACTCTTCGCGTTGTGCACAACTTTCTTTGTATAAATGGTTTCAATGTAAAGATTGTTCTTTTGGCAAAATGTTTGATTCGAAAATTTTTTTGTTGTGCAAAACTTGGTACATGTACAAGTTTTGGTCTTTGTTTAATCATGTTCTTTTGATTCATTGTGTGTATAATATGGTTACTTGCTTGTTCATATCTTGCTTATGCCATGCTCATCATGTTTAAAAACAAAATAGAGATCTCTAGTTTGACTCAAAAAGGGAATATAGAATTGACTTCACACAACGCGCACTTGGCCTTGCACGGATCAAATACCCTTTAAACCTGGGATGGATGCCAGATGTAGCTCGATTGGCGCTCTTGTTCCCTTCGAGCGCGCACGGGTCCATTCCACATCCCCTTCCGAGCCGAGTCAACCACACTTGTCCGTGACACACAAATACCGTGACTTTGGTTGGTTTTTGGTCTAGTTCACGTTGCCATTATCTTTAAGCATGTGCCCAAAGTCAATTGTGGCCAAGTTAATTCCCGGGTTACGACTCCTTGATGTAATGCAAGCGTGGCCTAACCCGCCTCTAACTCGTGTGTTAATGACGGCCACAATTAACAAAGGTCATGTGCTAAAGATAGGGTAACACCGTGTCGTTAAGCCCTAATGAACGGGTCATGTTAATCATCCTTAAGCTCATGGTCGAGGATTGAGATACCTCATTCAAAATGGGGTCGTATCAGAATGTCGGTGCAGCCTTCGGAAAAGTCTCGATCCCGACTGGGGCTTAATCATGATTAGGATGACCCGCGCATCAGGATCCTTGCGACGCACTAGACCTTAGGATCATTTCTTTCGGTCGGTGGAAGCCACTTGCCCTATAGACCCTCGCCCGGGATAGTCCGTCCTTGGGAGTGTGCAGTACAGGTGAAAAACGAGGGGTCTATAGGCGTAGTGATGGCCTCTACTGATCTAGGAATTAGAGTAGTTGCGAAAAAGAAGAGAAATCTTTTCCAACCATTTAGGAATAAAATTGCTTTTTAAGTAAACTTGGATGAATAAATAATTTCACATTGCATGACTTTGCTCCGCTTTCGCTTCTTGGCCTTGACGCATCGCATTCTTGCGTTAATGAGCATCATTTCGTTAAGTCTTTGGACGGATCCCCGTTATCCTCCAAGACCTCCATAAAGGCATTTCGTTGAGTCTTTGGATGGATCCCCGTTATCCTTCCAAGACTCCCGTTAGAGTCCCTAGGCATAGTTCCCTAGGAGGTTAGATCTTTGGATGGATCCCCACTATCCTTCCAAGGTTCCCGTTGTGGTTCCCGTTGTGATCCCCGTTGTGATCCCCGTTGTGATCCTCGTTGTGATCCCGTTGTGATCCTCGTTGTGATCCCGTTGTGATCCCTGTCGTGATCCCCGTTGTGATCCCCGTTGTGATCCCGTTGTGATCCCCGATGTGATCCCCGTTGTGATCCCGTTATGATCCCCATTGTAATCCCGTTTGTGATCCCTGCTGAAACCTCCGTTAAACCCCTAGGTGTTGTCCCCTAGGTCCCCGTTGATATTCCCGTTGGAACCCTAGGTGTTGTCCCCTAGGTCCCCATGGAAATTCCCGCCAAACCCCTAGGTGTTGTCCCCTAGGTCCCCGTTAAGATCCCCGTTAAACCCCTAGGCATAGTTCCTTAGGAAGTTAGTCAAGTCTTTGGACGGATCCCTGTTATCCTCCAAAGCGTCTGTTAAAGAAAAGAAGCAAAAGGTGCTTAGGGTAACCCTCTCCCCTTTCCTTGGGCCGTCACATGATGACCAATTCTGTGCCCCTCATGCCATTTCGTTCTCGTCAGTGTCGTCGCGTGACCATGACCCCTTCGAGTTTAGCTGTCATGGCACCACATGGTGATATACCTTGGTCAAGCATTGGCCTCCTCAGTTTGCACCTCCATGTGATGACCATCTGTAGACACCCCGCTTTGGACCTCTCACCCCGATTACATACATAGTATTTTTATTTAACTTGTTTTTGTTAATTTCTGTTACTTCCGTTAAGTTCCTAACTGATTCCGTTAGTTTTGGACTAAACTGCATAACAGAATTAATTTTAGAGTCATTTCTGTCATTCTGTCTTTTTCACCCGCGGGCGCCTCCGGCATTGCCTACGGGATGCGCGCGCCTCTCGCCCCTAAGGCCGGACCCACGCGCTTCCTACTTTGGCAGTAACGGATAGCCCCATTTTTTCCTCCCTTTTCTTATTTAGAAAATCTCTTCTTGATCACAAACACCTCCTTTTTACATCCACATTCATTCCCCCTTATTTCATAACTCCCAAATCCTTTATTCTAACTATTCTTCATAAAAACAAAATATTCTTTTTTATTATTATTTGATTTTCTCTTTATTATTTATTTATTATTTTATTTATCTTATTTGTGATTGGTCAATTCCATCTCACATGGATTGACCAATTTCCCTCCAACCTTTCCCTCCTAATTTTACCTATAAAAACCATCATCTCCTACCTTGGAAAGGGACCTCATTTTTGGACCTTGACCTTGACCTCATTTTTGGACCTTGACCTTTGAACACTTTCTCTTTACACAAACTCTACACAAATTCTCCCAACAAGAGTTTTAACAACAAAACTCTACACAAAGTTCTACACAACCATTTCTCTACAACAACACCACTTTCAAGTCAAGGTTTCAAGTTCTCTTTTCTAAAGGTACAACTTTTCTCTTTCTCTTTTATTTATGTCTTACTAGTATGCAATCTCCATAAAAGGAATACAACCAAAAGGCCATTTCACTATTGAAGTTTGGTCAAGGTTACATTCCAACATCCCAAACACTAATTAAATTCCATTTCATTTCTAATGTAATTGTTTAGCATATTCAACATGTAATCTTTTAGCATAAATTAATTAATAAAATCATTTTTTTTATTTCTCCTTTTCTTCTCATCTCAATTGTTAGCACATTTTTTATATCAATAAATTGAAGGACATTAGCACTAGAACACCAAAAGTAGCAAGACCCGCGTAAGCGGGGCGGAGTGGGTGTTTAAGTACTTCCCACTCCGTCACCTAACCCCCGAACCCATCTTTTCCCGAATCTCTGGTTTTGTATATAAAATTGGCTCTTTTTAGGTTTTTCTTATGTTCCTCTAAAACATAGGTGGCGACTCTTAAAATCAAGTAGAAATCCTAGGTAATTCACGCGCTCTAGCCAAGCCGTGGTCCCCCGGGGTATCTACAGTGGCGACTCTGCTGGGGAATATAGAGGGTTAAACTTTCGTTTTTCATTTTTGGTGTTCTTTTATTTTATTTCTGGGCATTCTGGTAAAAAGGGTAGGAAGCGCGCGCCTCTGGCCTTCTTGGCCTAAAGCGCGCGCGTCCGACCCTAATTACCAGAATCGCCCGCCTCCCATCTTGTCCTTCAATTCCATGTTTCTGTGCTAACGTTTACTGCAGGGGAAAAAGTTCTATAATTTAGGGTCAAGGCAATCCCTTGAACCCACTGATTTGCAGGTACTGCCCAGAAGCGGGCGCCTCCACTTCTCTCAGTCTAACGCGCGCGCCTCCCGAGTAGGCATCTGAATGCGCGTGCTTCTGGGCATTTCCCAGAAACAGAAACAGTGAACAGAATGGACAGTTTTGACAGTGTGTGGGCACCGGGCCTGCACAGAACAACTTTTATTTCTTGTTCATTTTTATCGGTCACACGGGTGATTCGAAAGTTGTAAATTACATGCTTATTTGTTTTTTTTTTATTTCCATTGAAAAAAAAAATATTTTGTCACTTGTTAGACCTCACACTACGCGCACAATTCTTATCAACTGCTCACTATCGAGTCGCACAAGTCCAACCCCAAACCCGTCGAGGCCCGTCCTAGGAAGTTTCAAGCTCCACTCGACCTTGACTCTTCCGAAGCGGTAAACATCAGCCCGTGGCGTAGTTCACGACTACATGCCGTGGGTGACCTTTAAACCTCTCTTTAGCCGAGCACAAACCACACAATTCTAGTTAGGGTCTAACACTCCGTGACTCAAGTCGGTTTCCATGTGCCGATATTTCCCTAAACTAATGTCTTCAAATCATACATGCCACTCGTTGTTTTGGACGAAATAAAACTCCGTCCCCAAGTGGTTATTATGGATGAAAATAAAACTCCGTCCCCGCATGTATGCTTTACTACATTAATTTAGTTTAATCCCAACACATGTAGGATTCACAAGTGTGGTGGAATCCGACGAGTATATGGGACCGCGAGAAAGTCTATATACTAGTGTGACGATTCCACTATTTTTCTAGAAACCCCAAAAAGGACCACGTCCTTCCGACTTTTGTAAATAAAAAAAAGTCATTTTTCTTATGTGGTTGAGTCTTTTTCCTTTGTTTGTGGGTGAATTTATTTTACTCAAAAGGTATTTGTGGGGCCAACCTAAGATCGACCGTGTTCTCTCAATAGGTCCAATGGCTTCCAACAGCAACAACAACAAGGGTGAGAACATTCCCGTGTCCAACGAAGGGTTACTCAACATGGTGAAAGTATTGAAAGGGCAAATTGATACACTAGCCGAGGATGTTCGCCGCAAGGATGATTTATGGCGAGCCCGTTACGAGCATGTGGAAATGGCCCATAAAAGAGAAGTATCCAAACTCGAGGACCAATTGAAGGGGCTCACGAATGAAAGAATCTAAGGCATCAATACCGGTTTGGTCAACACTCTCATGTCCTACATTGACCAAAGGCTTAGTGGGCTAAATTTGCACAAGGGCCCAAGCACTAATCTTCATCAAGCTTCTCTCCTCATGAACACAATGGAGGCTCTTCCCGAAAAGTTCAAGATGCCCAATGTTGGCAAGTTCAACGGCAACTCTTGCCCCGACGCTCATGTTGACTCCTACATTTGGGCCATGCTACCAAAGAAAGTGTCTCCTCAAATAATGGCACAATGCTTCCCGCTTACTCTCGAGGGGGTCGCAAAAGATTGGTATATGGGTCTTCCAGTTTCCACCCGCCTCAATTGGGATGCCGCTATGCTTGCCTTCAAGTCACAATATCAAGGCAACTCCATATTCCGCCCCACCAAGAAGGAATTGGAGAGCACCGTGCAAATGGGTAATGAATCATTTGGGGACTTCTATCGCCGTTGGAATGACAAGCTAGCCGAGATGGTTGATAGGCCTTCCAAGAAGGAACAAATGGACATCTTCTTGAAGTGTTTGAAAATGGACTACCGCACTCATCTTAGTGGGGCTTTTCACTCCGATTTTTCAAGCATGTATGATGCGGGGGTTAAAATTGACAATTTGCTCCGAGAAGTGGCCGAGTCCTCCTATGACACAAGCTTCAACGACAAAGGTTTCCCAAGCAATGACATGGAAGAATGTAGTGACATGGAAGAATACAACGACAATGAGGACTACAACGACATGGGGGATGGCGACAACAATCTCCGTTTCTCTTTCTCTACCTAGAAATAGTGTAGATACCCCGGGGGACCACGGCTTGGCTAGAGCGCGTGAATTAGCTAGGATGTCTACTTGATTTTAAGAGTCGCCACCTATGTTTTAGAGGAACATAAGAAAAACCTAAAGAAAGCTAATTTTTGTACGAAAACCAGAGATTCGGGAGAGAAAGGGTTCGGGGGTTAGGTGACGGAGTGGGAAGTACTTAAACACCCACTCCGCCCCGCTTACGCGGGTCTTGCTACTTTTGGTGTTCTAATGCTAAATGTCCTTCAATTTAACAATAAGAGAAATGTGCTAACAATTATAATGAAAAGAAATGGGAAATTTACAAAGGAAAAATAAAGGAGAATTGTTTTATTTATTTAATGGTAAAGATTACATGTCAAACTATTCTAACAATTATATTAAGAAAAGAATGGTAAATTAAAGTATAGATTAAAATGTAGGGAGATAACCTTAACCAACTTTAATGTAGTAAAGTGGTCAGTTGGTCATGTCCCCATTGATGGGGATTGCATACATTACTAAGACATGTAAAATGAGAGAAGAAGAATAAAGTACCTTAAGAAAGAGGACTTCAAACTTGGACTTGAAAATGGTGTTGTTGTAGGGAAATTGTTGTAGAACAATTTGTGTAGAGTCTTGTTACGAAGAACTCTTGTTGGGAGAATTCGTGTAGAGAATTGTGTATAGTGTGTGTATAGAGAAATTTCAAGTCTAAAAAATGAGGTCCTTTTCCAAGGTAGGAGATGATGGTTTTTATAGGTAAAATTAGGAGGGAAAGGTTGGAGGGAAATTGGTCAATCCATGTGAAATGGAATTGACCAATCAAGAAAAAGATAAATAAAAGAATTAATGAAAGAAATAAAAGAAAATCAAATAATAATAAAATGAAATATTTAGTTTTAAAGACATGGCTAGAATATTGGGATTGGAGGTTACAAAACTAAGGGGGATGAATGTGGATGTAAAAAGGAGTGTTTGTGATCAAGAAAATGAGGGGAAAAAACTGCAATCCGTAACTGCCAAAATGGGAAGCGCGCGAGTCCCGCTTTTAGGGCGAGACGCACGCGCAGCCCACAAGAAGTGCCGGAGGCGCGTGAGTCTAAAAATGACAGAAAAGTCTCAAAAGTTAATTCTGTTACGCAGTTTAGTCCAAAACTAACGGAATCAGTTAGGAACTTAACGAAAGTAACAGAAATTAATAAAAGCAAGTAAAGTAAAAATACTATGTATGCAATCGGGGTGAGAGGTCCAAGGAGGGGTGTCTACAGAGCCCCTCGACGACGTGGATTGCGAAGCAAAACGCATCGACGAAAGAAAGACAACCGCCGAGGACGTCGATAAGAGAAAACAAAGACTCGATAAAGCAGGAATTTGAAATTACAAAGGAGAGGAGTGCGCTCCCTGTGTGAGCGGCTTAATTGATATAGAAAGGATATAGCGGGATCCGTTTGCTGATGCGGGATCCGTTTGCTGAAGCGGGATCCATTTGCTGATGCGGGATCCGTTTGCTGGTGCGGGATCCGTTTGCTGATTGTGGGATCCGTTTGCTGAAGCGGGATCCGTTTGCTGATGCGGGATCCGTTTTCTGAATGCGGGATCCGTTTGCTGGTGCGGGATCCGTTTGTTGATTGCGGGATCCGTTTTCTGATTGCGGGATCCGTTTGCTGAATGCGGGATCCGTTTGCTGAAGCGGGATCCGTTTGCTGATGCGGGATCCGTTTGCTGGTGCGGGATCCGTTTACTAATTGCAGGACCCGTTTGCTGATTGCGGGACCCGTTTGCTAAATGCGGGATCCGTTTGCTGAAGCGGGATCCGTTTGCTAATGCGGGATCCGTTTGCTGAATGCGGGATCCGTTTGCTGAATGCGGGATCCGTTTGCTGATTGCAGGATCACCGTGGACCAAATTGATGTCTAGAGCTACAGTTGCTGTTGACTTTATCATGGGGATGCGGGCATGGTTGACTGTGGACCATTTTCTGCTGGGGATGAAGTGACTTGAGTTGCAGATGTTGTTGACCTTGTGGTGGTACCTGTTATGTGTGTGCTTGGCAGGTATATGTGTTTGTGCAAGAAGATGCATGAAGTGTGAAATGAAGAGAGAAATTGTGCTCGTGGTGCAATGTGATTTGAAAGCAGTTTTGCATGAGAGAGAAGTAAAGTGATTCTGTGTGTGAAGTGATTTTTGAAAGCGGAGATTGATTGAGATGAATGATGTTCATACCTTCACTTACCATTGCCGCTTGATTGAGGATGGATTGCTGAAGGATGTTGCTGCTTTTGATGAAGAATGTCCATGCTTTGGATGGAGAACGATGATGTTGATGGTGATGAATTGTTCTTGCCTTTGAAGGAGTGTTGGCGAGATGGTATTCTGGATGATGGGTTGGTCGTGCCAAAAGGCTGCCTACGTATCCCTTTAAGAGAATCAGACCAGCGTAGTTCAAGGATGGTGGAGAACGCTGGGGAAGAAGCTAGGAGCAAAGCAAAGAGGAAACACATAATTTTGCGCAAGAAAAGAAAAAAGAAAATAAAGTCCTTTTTTTTTAATTAGAAAGAAAAG
This sequence comes from Campanula takesimana, assembly GCA_026119855.1. Lineage (NCBI taxonomy): Eukaryota > Viridiplantae > Streptophyta > Magnoliopsida > Asterales > Campanulaceae > Campanula > Campanula takesimana. The sequence continues at coordinate 3,141,711 of JAOWBW010000007.1, forward strand.
AATATGCACACACGTGAGAAAAAGATTTTTTTTTTTTTTTAGTTCGTGGGTGAACCATTTTAACCATTGTGTGTTTGTAAAGCCAACCCAAGATCAAGTCAAGCTCAATCAAAGTCCGGATTGCCTTGTTTGAATTCTGTCGTCGTTGCCGTTGTGTCCAACGAAAAGTGATTTCTAGCCCCAAGAGATTTGTCGATTATGGCGCTCCAAAAGGCATTTGATGCCGAGATAAGGGGTTGCTGATTGTAAAGCCCCTCGAATGCTGAACTTTGAGTGGCTTATGAAGCCCCAAGATGAATCAACTCTTAGCCCATTCAAATAAACTGTCTTTTGTTGTCGACGTGGGAAAGCCCCAAGAGAAGATTATTAATGCCAAGCTTTGAGAGATTGCTAAGCCCCAAATGTCATGGGCTTATCAAGTTTGTAGATGGCAGAATGTGGAGACCTTTCGGTGTGAGGCCTCAAATTTTCTTGGAATCGGCTTAGCTTTGTATTGAAAGCGGATGCCACATTGGGTAGGACTCTTGAAAGCGATCTCCTTCTTTCTCTTGCTTGGAGATGGATGGCCCTTTTGTGGTTGAAAATGTAGTACGGTCTTCGGGAGACGTCTCGTGGGAGATGGTGATATTGTTGCAGATGATAAGGTCTTGGTGTGATAAAGTCTCGAACGGTATGTTTGCTCGAGTATTCTTGAGTTGAACCGACGGCGGATCTTCGGATGCAGCCTGTGCTTTTGATCTTGGAGAACGGGGTGCTGTATTGCAGAAACATTGGGATTGGCCGTAACTCTGTCTCTAGAGTTAACATATTGGCATTGCCCGCCATAACTCAGCCGGGTGAGTCTAGCATATTGAATCTTTTTCCTTTTCTCTAAGACTTCCTTTAGAATCTCGCTGTGAGTTCTAACAAGAATCATCAAATTCATTCATATCATCGGAGCCTTCATTTAAAACCAAGAGGCCTTTTGACTAGAAGTGTTGAGAGACCCTTGAAGCTTGATCTCTTTCATGGAGCCATAAGACTACTCCCAAATTGCATTGCTCGGGTACCACTGCCCAAAAGGATATTTATTGCGAATCCCCAATATTGCCCTTTGCTTGTATCACTGTAATACCGTAGCCCAAAAGATTGTAGATTGCGAAGCCCCTTTGAGACCTTTCGGCATTGCTCGGGTACCACTGCCCAAAAGGATATTTATTGCGAATCCCCAATATTGCCCTTTGCTTGTATCACTGTAATACCGTAGCCCAAAAGATTGTAGATTGCGAAGCCCCTTTGAGACCTTTCGGTATAGAGCTTCAAATGTTGCTGGGGACATTGAAGTGAATTGCTTCTTGCTGAGGGAGCCTTTAAGACTTGACCGTAGCCCCTAGAGTTCCATCATTGATTGCGATAAAGGTCCATCCTTGATTGGGGGAACGAGGACAGGCACACATGACAAGAGGGCTTTTTGACATCCCTTTTGAGAGACTTTGAGGATAGTCTCACACATCTTTCTCGAGCATAGCCCCTAGGGCTTATTGATTGACAAATGAAGCATAAGGATCCCTTGTTCTTGAGTCACATAGCCCCTAGGGCGTCACCATTTGTTGAGCAAAGCAAGAGTGACTCATCCTCGTGCGAGGGAACAAACATGAGAGGACATGGCAAGAGCTACTCCATTTCTCGGGAGCCTTTCAGCGTACTTTAGAAGCACATACTTGAAGAAGCTTTGAAAATTGAGACACATGTTATTGCTATTTGCTGCCCAAGCCAATTGACTAGCTAGGGATTATTTGTGCAACCTCGTGCCTTTTTATGATGGGCTCGTTCTCGCATGGGTCTTGGTTACCACGGGCCTTCTTTTCATGAACCCAAAAATGCACATTGCTGGAGAATGATGCCAATAACCCAAGACAACCTTTGATGGTGCCATATCTTGTCGAGCCTTTTGCAATCCCAAAGTTGACTCGGTGGGGAATTGACTTGCTGAGGAGACCCAATGTAGAACTTGTGCAGTTGTCTTCCTTAAAGGCCGGAGATCGCCATTTATCTTTCCCTTCTCTCTCTCACTCTCTCATTTTTTTTATGACGCACCCTGTTTTTTTCCTAGACCGCCCTTTCGGGTTTTCAATCTAGCGGGCATCTCTTTTGCGTCTTCTTTTTTTTTTTACTCGATTAATGAGGAAGTGTGCATTGACTCTCGCTAAGGAGATAAGACATGTGATTTTGCGGTGGAGATCTTTTGTCACTAAAGATGAGTGACATTGACTCGACTAGGGAAGTGTCCCTAGTATTGACTTCATGTATATATTTGTTGAATGACTCACGAAGGCAAGTAAGTCATTAAGAGAGAAGAGAAGGAAAGCCCCAATTTGATTTCAAGAAATTGGGAGTACGTAGAAAGAATAGAAGCCCTAGACTCGATAAGGAACGGAAAGTGATTCCAAATCTAGGAAAGTTGTTCAATCTTGAGGTGATTAATTCATTGGCAAATGAATCGTACAAAGACGTCTTGACAAGTTCGAGATGAAGGCCGATCACCATAACGCGCTAGGGCTAAACATATCTTCTTTCTTGCATGAGACCGGACCCGAAGGTTGCCTACGTTCCTCCAGTGTAGAGGCTCAGGTCACCGTAGTTCTTGTGGATTCTCCATTCGTCGAGATGGAATTGTTGCTTCGTCATGATGATTGTTGATGTCGCTTCGTCCTTCGTTGGTGGAATGATGTTGATCTTTGATATGAACTTCTTTGAATGAGGGGGGATTTTTTTTTTTTTTTTTTGTGCTCTAACTTTTGCCTAGGTTGATTTGAGGATTTCAACCTAGCGAGCTTCTTTTTTTTTTTTTTTTTTTTAATATCCCCTTTTGAAAACTTTGCTTCATGATTGTTGCTCCACCTTTATTTGTCTTGATTTCGTCATTGTTGATGTCTTCGTTGTTGATGCCGTCGTCGATGTTTAGCCCCTAGGCGTTCAAGCGATGGCCTTCGTTCTAAAACGTGTTTAGACATTTTTTCATCATTTTTCCAAGAATTAAATTGAACAACTTGGAGGAGTGTATGAGGACAAGAACGACTTTTATTTGATAATAAGACTCGACATTGAACATGGGACGAGAGTAAACGTTAATGCACACTAAAGAGGACTTTGACTCTTTTTTTTCTTTTTTTTTTATTCCTATTACTAGGTAGAGAAAGAGAAACGGAGATTGTTGCTGTAGTCCCCATTGTCGTTGTAGCCTTCCTTGCGGCATGATCTCTTGTTGAGACCCTATTTCAAATCTGAGCTCCTTCCTTGATGAGTTCTTGCATGTTCTCACTCTCTAACTGTTGTTCTTCAACCACGGTAAACTCACCATTGTCAATCGAATCTTGGATGATGTCGCGGAGGGAGAAGCAATCCTCGGTGAGGTGACCGCTGCATAGGTGATAGTCACACCACTTGTGGTGGGCATGGTTGCGACGTAATGGTTGTGGTTGCTTGTACCTTGGAGAGGAGAAACTTATCCCTTGGTTTTGAGAGCTTCGTAGGCCTCGGTGATGGTCATGCCATTGAGAGGGGTATAGACACGGTCGTTGGTGGCACCTTTGTGACTTTTGAGGGATGAGCCACTTGAGCGTGCTTTACCGTGGACCTTTGCCTTGCTGTCGGTGAGCTCTTGCAAATGAGCCTTAAGTTCGGACACTTCTTCCTTGTGAATTTTCCTCTCGAGATCAAGACGGTCTTGCCACAAATCATCCTTGCGGCGGGCATCCTCGACAAGTCTATCCATTTGTTCCCCCATGGCTCTTATTATGTTGAAGAGCATTTCGTTGGACACGGAGATGATCTCACCCTTGTTGTTGTTGCTGTTGGAATCCATTGGACCTATTGAGAGAACACGGTCGATCTTAGGTTGGCCCCACAAACATATTTTGAGTAAAATAATTAACCCACAAACAAAGGAAAAAGACTCAACCACATAAGGAAAATGACTCTTTTTTTTTATTTACAAAAGTCGGAAGGACGTGGTCCTTTTTGGGATTTTTAGAAAAATAGTGGAATCGTCACACTAGTATATAGATCTTCTCGTGGTCCCATATACTCATCGGATTCCACCACGCTTGTGAATCCTACATGTGTCGGGATTAAACTAAATTAATGTAGTAAAGCATACATGCGGGGATGGATTTTTTATTTGCGTCCAAAATAACCACTTGGGGAGGGAGTTTTATTTCGTCCAAAACAACGAGTGGCATGTATGATTTGAAGACATTAGTTTAGGGAAATCTCGGCACATGGAAACCGACTAGAGTCACGGAGTGTTAGACCCTAACTAGAATTGTGTGGTTTGTGCTCGGCTTAAATATGAGGCTTAAAGGTCACCCCCGGCATGTAGTCGTGAACTACGCCACGGGCTGAGGTTTACCGCTTCGGAAGAGTCAAGGTCGGGTGGAGCTTGAAACTTCTTAGGACGGGCCTCAACGGGTTTGGGGTTGGACTTGTGCGACTCGATAGTAAGCAGTTGATAAGAATTGTGCGCATAGTGTGAGGTCTAACAAGTGACAAATTTTATTTTATTTTTCAAAGGAAATAAAAAAAAAACAAATAAGCATGTAATTTACAACTTTCGAATCACCCGTGTGACCGATAAAAATGAAACAGAACATAAAAAGCTGTTCTGTGCAGGCCCGGTGCCCACACACTGTCAAAACTGTCCATTTTGCTCACTATTTTTGTTCTGGAAAATTTCCCAGACGCGCGCTCTTTGGGCTTTGAGTATGGGAGGCGCGCACCTTAGGCACTAGAGGGCAGAGGCGCCCGCTTCTGGGCTGTACCTGCAAATCAGTGGGTTCAAGGGATTGCCTTGACCCTAAATTATAGAACTTTTCCCCTGCAGTAAACGTTAGCACATAAACATGGAATTGAAGGACGAGATGGGAGGCGGGCGATTCTGGTTCAAAGGGTCGGACGCGCGCGCATTAGGCCAAGACGGCCGAAGGCGCGCGCTTCCTACCCTTTTTACCAGAATGCCCAGAAAATAGAATAAAAGAACACCAAAAGATGAAAACGCAAGTTTAACCCTCTATGTCCCCAGCGGAGTCGCCACTGTAGATACCCCGGGGGACCACGGCTTGGCTAGAGAGCGTGAATTACCTAGGATGTCTACTTGATTTTAAGAGTCGCCACCTATGTTTTAGAGGAACATAAGAAAAACCTAAAGAAAGCTAATTTTTGTACGAAAACCAGAGATTCGGGAGAGAAAGGGTTCGGGGGTTAGGTGACGGAGTGGGAAGTACTTAAACACCCACTCCGCCCCGCTTACGCGGGTCTTGCTACTTTTGGTGTTCTAATGCTAAATGTCCTTCAATTTAACAATAAGAGAAATGTGCTAACAATTATAATGAAAAGAAATGGGAAATTTACAAAGGAAAATAAAGGAGAATTGTTTTATTTATTTAATGGTAAAGATTACATGTCAAACTATTCTAACAATTATATTAAGAAAAGAATGGTAAATTAAAGTAGAGATTAAAATGTAGGGAGATAACCTTAACCAACTTTAATGTAGTAAAGTGGTCAGTTGGTCATGTCCCCATTGATGGGGATTGCATACATTACTAAGACATGTAAAATGAGAGAAGAAGAATAAAGTACTTTAAGAAAGAGGACTTCAAACTTGGACTTGAAAATGGTGTTGTTGTAGGGAAATTGTTGTAGAACAATTTGTGTAGAGTCTTGTTACGAAGAACTCTTGTTGGGAGAATTCGTGTAGAGAATTGTGTATAGTGTGTGTATAGAGAAATTTCAAGTCTAAAAAATGAGGTCCTTTTCCAAGGTAGGAGATGATGGTTTTTATAGGTAAAATTAGGAGGGAAAGGTTGGAGGGAAATTGGTCAATCCATGTGAAATGGAATTGACCAATCAAGAAAAAGATAAATAAAAGAATTAATGAAAGAAATAAAAGAAAATCAAATAATAATAAAATGAAATATTTAGTTTTAAAGACATGGCTAGAATATTGGGATTGGAGGTTACAAAACTAAGGGGGATGAATGTGGATGTAAAAAGGAGTGTTTGTGATCAAGAAAATGAGGGGAAAAAACTGCAATCCATAACTACCAAAATGGGAAGCGCACGAGTCCCGCTTTTAGGGCGAGACGCGCGCGCAGCCCACAAGAAGTGCCGGAGGCGCGTGAGTCTAAAAATGACAGAAAAGTCTCAAAAGTTAATTCTGTTACGCAGTTTAGTCCAAAACTAACAGAATCAGTTATGAACTTAACGAAAGTAACAGAAATTAAAAAAAACAAGTAAAGTAAAAATACCATGTATGCAATCGGGGTGAGAGATCCAAGGCGGGGTGTCTACAAATAGGATTAAAAAAAAAAAAAAAAAAAGAGTCAAAAGTCCTCTTAAGTGTGCATTAAAGTTTTCTTTCGTCCCACTTGTGTGAATGTTCGAGTCAATTATCAAATTAAAGTCGTTCTTGTCCTCATACACTCTTTCAAGTTGTTCAATTTAATTCTTGGCAAAATGATGAAAAAATGTCTAAACATGTTTTAGAATGAAGGCCATCGCTTGAACGCCTAGGGGCTAAACATCGACGACGGCATCAACAACGAAGACATCAACAATGACGAAATCAAGACAAAGAAAGGTGGAGCAACAATCATGAAGCAAAGTTTTCAAAAGGGGATAAAAAAAAAAAAAAAAAAAAAAAAAAAAAAAAAAAAGCTTGCTAGGTTGAAATCCTCAAATCAACCTAGGCAAAAGTTAGAGCACAAAAAAAAAATAAAAAAAATCCCCCTCAATCAAAGAAGTACAAGATCAACATCATTCCACCAATGAAGGACGAAGCAACAACCATCTCGACGAATGGAGCATCCACAAGAACTACGGTGACCTGAGCCTCTACACTGGAGGAACGTAGGCAACCTTCGGGTCCGGTCTCATGCAAGAAAGAAGATATATTTAGCCCTAGAGCGTTATGGTGATCGGCCTTCATCTCGAACTTGTCAAGACGTCTTTGTACGATTCATTTGCCAATGAATTAATCACCTCAAGATTGAACAACTTTCCTAGATTTGAAATCACTTTCCGTTCCTTGTCGAGTCTAGGGCTTCTATTCTTTCAGCATACTCCCAATTTCTTGCAATCAAATTGGGGCTTTCTTTCTCTTCTCTCTTAATGACTTACTTGCCTTCGTGAGTCATTCAAAAAAATATACATACATGAAGTCAATACTAGGGACACTTCCCTAGTCGAGTCAATGTCACTCATCTTTAGTGACAAGAGGCCTTCACCGCAAAATCACATGTCTTATCTCCTCAGCCAGAGTCAATGCACACTTCCTCATTAATCGAGTCAAAAAAAAAAAAAAAAAAAAAAGACGCAAAAGAGATGCCCGCTAGATTGAAAACCCGAAAGGGCGGTCTAGGCAAAAAACAGGGTGCGTCATAAAAAAAATGAGAGAGTGAGAGAGAGAAGGGCAAGAGAAATGGAGATCTCCGGCCTTTAAGGAAGACAACTGCACAAGCTCTACATTGGATCTCCTCAGCAAGTCAATTCCCAACCGAGTCAACTTTGGGATTGCAAAAGTCTCGAAAAGATATGGCACCATCAAAGGTTGTCTTGGGTTATTGGCATCATTCTCCAGCAGTTTGCATTTTTGGGTTCATGAAAAGAAGGCCCGTGGTAACCAATACCCATCCGAGAACGAGCCTATCATAAAAGGTCACAAGGTTGCACAAATAATCCCTAGCTAGTCAATTGGCTCGGGCAGCAAATAGCAACAACATGTGTCTCAGTTTTCAAAACTTCTGCAAGTATGTGCTTCTAAAGTACGCCGAAAGGCTCCCGAGAAATGGAGTAGCTCTTTCCATGTTCTCTCATGTTTGTTCCCTCGCACAAGGATGAGTCACTCTTGCTTTGCTCAACAAATGGTGATGCCCTAGGGGCTATGTGACTCAAGAACAAGGGCTTCTTTTGCTTCATTTGACAATCAATAAGCCCTAGGGGCTATGCTCGAGAAAGATGTGTGAGACTATCCTCAAAGTCTCTCAAAAGGGATGTCAAAAAGCCCTCTTGTCATGTGTTCCCGTACTCGTTCCCCCAATCAAGGATGGACCTTTCTCGCAATCAATGATGGCACTCTAGGGGCTACGGTCAAGTCTTAAAGGCTCCCTCGGCAAGAAGCAATTCACTTCAATGTCCCCAGCAACATTTGAAGCTTTATACCGAAAGGTCTCAAGGGGCATCGCAATCTACAATCTTTTGGGCTACGGCATTACAGTGATACAAGCAAAGGGCAATATTGGGGCTTCGAAATTAATAAGCTTTTGGGCAGTGGTACCCGAGCAATGCAATTTGGGAGTAGTCTTATGGCTCCATGAAAAGGATCAAACTTCAATGGTCCCTCAACACTTCCAGTCAAAAGGCCTCTTGGTTTTAAATGAAGGCTCCGATGATATGAATGAATTTGATGATTCTTGTTAGAACTCACAGCGAGATTCTGAAGGAAGTCTTAGAGAAAAGGAAAAAGATTCAATATGCTAGACTCACCCGGCTGAGTTATAGCGGGCAATGCCATTATGTTAACTCTATAAGCAGAGTTACGGCCAATCCCAATGTTTCTGCAAGTATTGCACCCCCTTCTCCAAGATCAAAAGCACAGGCTGCATCCGAAGATCCGCCGTCGGCTCAACTCAAGAAGACTCAAGCAAACATACCGTTCGAGAGTTTATCACACCAAGACCTTATCATCTGCAACAACATCACCATCTCTCACGAGACGTCTCCCGAAGACCGTACTACACTTCCAACACGGGCCTTCCGCCGTTTGGGTATCAACCACAAAAAGGGCCATCCACCTCCAAGCAAGAGAAAGAGGAAGATCACTTTCATGAGTTTTACCCAATGGTGCATCTGCTCTCAATACAATGCCAAGATAAAGTTCTTCACATCCCGCCATCTACAAACTTGATAAGCCCATGACATTTGGGGCTTAACAATCTCTCAAAGCTTGGTATCAATAATCTTCTCTTGGGGCTTTCCCACGTCGACAACAAAAGACAGTTTATTTGAATGGGCTAAGAGTTGATTCATCTTGGGGCTTCATAAGCCACTCAAAGTTCAGCATTCGAGGGGCTTTACAATCAGCAATCCCTTGGCATCTCGGCATCAATAGTCCCTTTTGAAGCCCCATAATCGACAAATCTCTTGGGGCTAGATATCAATTTCGTTGGACACCACGGCAACAAGGACATAATTCAACAAGGCAATCCGGACTTCGATTGAACACGACTTGATCTTGGGTTGGCTTTACAAACACACAATGGTTAAAATGGTTCACCCACGAACTAAAAAAAAAAAAAAAAAAAAAAACTTTTTGTCACATGTGTGCATATTCTTTCCCTTCTAATCTAAATTAAAAAAAAAATATATCTTTTTCTTTTTCTCCTTCTATGTGCAAAAGTATGTGCTTTACTTTGCTTTGCTCCTAGCTTCTCCTCCAGCATTCTCCATCATCCCTGAACTACGCTGGTCTGATTCTCTTCAAGGGATACGTAGGCAGCCTTTTGGCACGACCAACCCACCATCCAGAATACCGTCTCGCCGACACTCCTTCAAAGACAAGAACAATTCATCACCATCAACATCATCATTCTCCATCCAAAACATGGACATTCTTCATCAAAAGCAGCAGCATCCTTCAGCAATCCATCCCCAATCAAGCGGCAATGGTAGGTGAAGGTATGAACATCATTCATCTCAAGCAATCTCTGCTTTTAAAAATCACTTCACACACAGAATCACTTTACTTCTCTCTCATACAAACTGCTTTCAAATCACATTGCACCACGAGCACTATTTCTCTCTCCATTTCACACTTCATGCATCTTCTTGCACAAACACATATACCTGCCAAGCACACACATAACAGGTACCACCACGAAGTCAACAGCATCCGCTACTCAAGGCACTTCATCCCCAGCAGAAAATGGTCCATAATCAACCATGCCCGCATCCCCACGATAAAGTCAACAGCAACTGCAGCTCTAGACATCAATTTGGTCCATGGTGATCCCGCAATTAGCAAACGGATCCCGCCATCAGCAAACGGATCCCGCATTCAGCAAACGGATCCCGCTTCAGCAAACGGATCTCGCACCAGTAAACGGATCCCGCCATCAGTAAACGGATCCCGCAATCAGTAAACGGATCCCGCCTCAGCAAACGGATCCCGCCTCAGCAAACGGATCCCGCATTCAGCAAACGGATCCTGCATTCAGCAAACGGATCCCGCACCAGCAAACGGATCCCGTACCAGCAAACGGATCCCGCACCAGAAAACGGATCCCGCACCAGCAAACGGATCCCGCTTCAGCAACACGGATCCCGCTATATCCTTTCTATATCAATAAAGCCGCTCACACAGGGAGCGCACCCCTATCTTTCACAATTCAAAATTCCCATCTCTCTTTAAATTGCGGCTGTGGTGGGCCGCCTCAAGCCACCACACCTTTTTAAAAAAAATTGTGGCCGTGGTGGGCCGCCTCAAGCCACCATACCCTTTCTATCCGTGAAAGCCGCTCACACAGGGAGCGCACTCCTATCCTTTGTAATTTCAAATTCCTGCTTTATCGAGTCTTTGTTCTCTCTTGTCGATGTCCTCGGCGGTTGTCTTTCTTTCGTTGACGCGTTTTGCTTCGCAATCCACGTCGCCGAGGGGCTCTGTAGACACCCCGCTTTGGACCTCTCACCCCGATTGCATACATAGTATTTTTATTTAACTTGTTTTTGTTAATTTCTGTTACTTCCGTTAAGTTCCTAACTGATTCCGTTAGTTTTGGACTAAACTGCATAACAAAATTAATTTTAGAGTCATTTATGTCATTCTGTCTTTTTCACCCGCGGGTGCCTCCGGTATTGCCTACGGGATGCGCGCGCCTCTCGCCCCAAAGGCCGGACCCGCGCGCTTCTCACTTTGGCAGTAACGGATAGCCCCATTTTTCCCTCCCTTTTCTTATTTAGAAAATCTCTTCTTGATCACAAACACCTCCTTTTTACATCCACATTCATTCCCCCTTATTTCATAACTCCCAAATCCTTTATTCTAGTCATTCTTCATAAAAACAAAATATTCTTTTTTATTATTATTTGATTTTCTCTTTATTATTTATTTATTATTTTATTTATCTTATTTGTGATTGGTCAATTCCATCTCACATGGATTGACCAATTTCCCTCCAACCTTTCCCTCCTAATTTTACCTATAAAAACCATCATCTCCTACCTTGGAAAGGGACCTCATTTTTGGACCTTGACCTTGACCTCATTTTTGGACCTTGACCTTTGAACACTTTCTCTTTACACAAACTCTACACAAATTCTCCCAACAAGAGTTTTAACAACAAAACTCTAAACAAAGTTCTACACAACCATTTCTCTACAACAACACCACTTTCAAGTCAAGGTTTCAAGTTCTCTTTTCTAAAGGTACAACTTTTCTCTTTCTCTTTTATTTATGTCTTACTAGTATGCAATCTCCATAAAAGGAATACAACCAAAAGGCCACTTCACTATTGAAGTTTGGTCAATGTTACATTCCAACATTCCAAACACTAATTAAATTCCATTTCATTTCTTATGTAATTGTTTAGCATATTCAACATGTAATCTTTTAGCATAAATATAAAATCATTCTTTTTATTTCTCCTTTTCTTCTCATCTTAATTGTTAGCACATTTTTTATATCAATAAATTGAAGGACATTAGCACTAGAACACCAAAAGTAGCAAGACCAGCGTAAGCGGGGCGGAGTGGGTGTTTAAGTACTTCTCACTCCGTCACCTAACCCCCGAACCCATCTTTTCCCGAATCTCTGGTTTTGTATATAAAATTGGCTCTTTTTAGGTTTTTCTTATGTTCCTCTAAAACATAGGTGGCGACTCTTAAAATCAAGTAGACATCCTAGGTAATTCACCCGCTCTAGCCAAGCTGTGGTCCCCCAGGGTATCTACACCATCTCAGTTGCTTTGATCGCCTTGATGGCTCGAACTAGTGTGAGTACCATCTGGTCCCAAGCCAGTAAGGTTTTGTCCCATGTTCCTGACTATATTCCGACAAGTCAAGGAGGCTCCTTGTCCCCGTAACCTTTAAGTTAGGTCCCTTAGGGACGCTCTCCGTCACCCTAGGAAGTCCGTTTGGAAAGTGAGTCAATCACTCACCTCTTCCCAGAAGCCCGTTTTAAGTCATGATCGTCTCTTCGTTAACCCCATTTGAATGTGTGAGTCTTTTACTCAAATAAAAAATGTGTTTGTCAATCCTCATTAAAAAAAAAAAAATGGAAATCAGGTTTTCTTAAAATAAGAGGTCAACTCTTTTCCAAAAGGCTAATCCGCTAATGAGGCGTTCCTCTCAAATCATGGTTATAATTTCACCTCGAGGTTTAAAATGCTAAAGTCCTTTGCGGTCTTATCCACCGGAAACATCAACCAAGGAGCCCACATCTGAAATGGCATCTGAGACTTCCATCCACGTGAGCATGATTGGGACACCGTCCACGAGAAGAGACCCATGCCTCGGAGGCCCAAAGGCGGCTACATCAAATGGAGATCCGTACCTTCGCCGAATGCCATGCGCAAGGTTACGCCCCTTGAAAGGGAGCCACCAAAAGGAGATGGCCAACGGCAAGTCCGGCGATTGCAATGCCAAGCCAAGTGGAGACCTCGCGACATCTTTCCCGACGACAAGGAACCCGAGTTCCCCGTGGAAGACATGGAATGTGCCGCCGACAAACCCTCCAACAATTGAGGAAGAAAACGGACCATCGCACTTTGTAGGAGCCCATCCCTAAAAAAAAAATAAAAAAATGATGAGTCTTCCAGCCTCGTAGGATCTAGACTTTCACCAAAAGTCTGTCTTGGACTGTGTCTTTTTATTTTTGCAAAGGTCCGTACTCGGACATGTTTGTACAAAGTTATCTATATAAAAGAGTCATTTTCATTCTCTTCTCTCTAGACTTGAGACATTATTTGCAATATACATTTACTCTTGAAATTGCCTTGCTTGTTATGATCTATTGATTGCTACGTCCCCAAAATGATGAATTGACTTCTAAGCATACTAGTCAATGACTACTCATTAAGGGTAAATGGACCTAACACGAATGATAAATGCTAAATGCAAACAATTAATCTTAATGTGAATAAATGTTGTGATCAGTTGGCATGAAGAAACCATTAATGGCAAGTCTTCCCTCATACACTTCCCCGATACACAACCCGATACACCTTTCCAAAACCAATTCTTGATGCACATCGAAGGCATCCCGAGACAGTGAAAAGGTGAGGACGTTGTTGCTCGACCACCGAGATTTGACAGTGATCACATGTGTGCGACCAAGCATAGGGCTTCCGGGAATCTTCAAAGTCAGCCCAAAGTAACAGGCACGCCACCAAGGGGCTACAAAGGAGCCAATGCCCGAGAAAGCGAGCTGGGGCTAATGTTTACCTCCTCCAAAAAAAAAAAAAAAAAAAAAAAAGAGGAGAAGAGGGAAAGGAAATGAATATGTGGAAAGAAGGAAATGAAATGAATAGAGTGAGTTCGCCAAGAAGTTCGCCCCCAAGGGTTCACAAGAAAGGAAGTTCAACTCAAAAGGAGTTCACCACAAAATAGATGGATCTACATCAAAGGATCAACAACGTCCTCCGAGACAACGTGAGAAGAAAGCCAACTTCAGAAAAAGACGGCCCAAGGCCAAACTACGGCGACCTGAGCTCCTCAAAAGAGGGGAACGTAGGCAACCTTCGGGTCCGGTCACAGCATGAGAAAGAACGGTCAAACCATGGCTTTCCCAAAATAGCCAAGCCGATCTCCCACGGTCCCGTCAACGATCGATACACTTTGCCCGGTCACGCCATGGACCAATCCCTTAAACACCTCCCTTTTATCGATCTTGCCATTGATCGAACATTAATCTTAATTGATCACAACATTTATACATGTTAAGGCTAATTTCTTGTTGTAATCTTGACCTAATAATGAATATGGTCCATTAAAGCAATTATTTTGATGATATTAACCAAGACAAATTTCAAATGTCTCGACAAGTCTTTTTCTCTACATCTTAGGAAAGAGCTAAACACTTGTATTCTATCAAGCAAGGGCTTCCTCCCGTTTCATGATACATTGTTTACCAATACATTGAGGGACTCTCTCCTGCCTAAATGAATGCCCCTGCAAGTTTCCTCGAAAAGATATCTTAAGTCCCCGTTCTATCGAGTCGGCTGGATCACTCATAAAAAAAGAAGAGAGAAAGAAAGGCACCAAAAAATTAGCCCGCTAGGTTGAAAACCCGTGAGGGAGGCCTAGGGAAAAGATAGGGTGTGCCATAAAAGACGCAAAAAAGTAGCCCGCTAGGTTGAAAACCCGCAAGGGCGGCCTAGGCAAAAGAAAGGGTGTGTTAGGATTCATTGTTAGTTCACCCACCTTAATTTGATTGATCCATGCCACGTGTCTTTTTATGGACTTTAGGACTGCATGTAATGAAGTTCTACTTCAATTTTTAGATAAGTCCATTTCTAGATTTTTGATTTTCTAGGCTGAGTAGTTCGGTTTTATGCCTTAGCGGTTTAGTGCTTCAAGCCGTCATCTTGAGACCGCCAGCATGGAGTCCTTCAGTTTTCATCAAACTGCAGTCTGCATGTTTGATGAAACCGCCCATCAAGATCATCCTTCAAACCGCTCCTATGCTTGGTGAAACCGCAGAGCAATTATTGAAGAATTAAAGATATGTCATTTATTCCTTAGACAAACATTCCCTTTTTAACTGTAAAGGGATGTTGATATGTCTTGTCAAAATAACTCTAAGTTAACTTGGAGTTTCTGTAAGGAATGTCGGTTTGTCTATCAGTTTGAATTGTTTACCGTTAGTCCTTTCTGCAACAAAGGACAAATGTTAGGTAGTGGTGCAACAACTACTTAGGACTACAAGACAAAACCAAGGACGAAAATGACAGCTCAACCAATGGGATTTCGACAGCACTGTACCCTTCAGATTTGATTCAAATCTTTACCCAACGGTCACAAGGGTGCTCTTCCTATAAATAGCCTCCATTATTCAACAATGAAGGTTGCTGAGCTTCAAGAGATTCATTCCCAAGTGTTCAAGTTTGCTTTGAAGATTCAAACCCAGATATTCATATCTTCAAACCATCTCCTTAGCAAACCCAATTTTCTTCATCAAAGCTTCTAGCCTAACAACCTTTCATACTCAGCCTTTACACCGAAAGACTTCTATTTGCTCAACCATCATTTAGATACTTAGAGCATTTGATTTCTTTCACACACACACCCGATTTATATGATCACTTAGATTATATACTTCGAAAATACTGGTTGTTATTATAGCTTAGGATAGACTTATTGTTTAGAGTTTAGATTCATCTTGTAAAACCTCCTCTAAATTAATACTAGTCTCATAGCTATTAGAAAATCCTAGACTAACCATCTAGGTAGAGTACGTAGTTCATTTAAGAACGAACCTCTTCAATTTGTGTGTTTGATCTTTATTTTTTGTCTTGGTATTTATCTTTCTTGTTTGTGGTCTTTAACTTGTCTCCATATACGAAATGACTTGAAAGATGAATTGTGTTTTCCTTTGAACTTTAAGTTTAACTATTCAGTTGCATCATAGTGTTTTCTCAACCTAAGTCAAACCTCCCAACTCTTTAACTAACCTATTTGGCCAAACCGCAAACTCCGCTATGCATTTTATCAGTTCGGTTCTTGTGATTTGAACCGCAGTTGGCCAAACTGATAAGTACTCGGTTGATTTTAAGGGTATTTTAGAAAAAGTTTTGGACCGCTATTCACCTCCCCCCTCTAGCGGTTCTATACCCTTGTTGCCCTCTGGGACCAACAAGTGGTATCAGAGCATATCCACCAAACTTGTTTTTACAAGCTTAACCGCTTGGGTGCTGATCCAATGGCAAACACAAACACCCATATGATGCAAACATCCAATTCGAATCACTTACCGATTCTGGATGAAGATAGTTTTATCTTTTGGAAAGATAGGATGATAAAACACATGATTTCATGTGATCGTAGACTGTAGGCCGCGGTTACTGATGGACCATATGTTCCTATGAAAGCTAATCCACGTGCAGGAACCGCAGAAGAAGAAGCTGAAGTTAAGAAGTTAGAAAGTGAATGGACTGATGCAGACCGCATCAATGTGGATTTTGATGGAAGGGCTATGTCCATGCTAGTGTCAGCTATTGACTTGAGGACTCATTCTAAGGTGCTTCACTGCACAACCGCAAAGGCTACTTGGGATGCTATAGTTGACTTTCTGGAAGGAGATTCAGATACCAAGAAGAACCGCCTCTATCAACAGAGAAGACTCTTTGACTATTTTGTTAAAGATCCTAAGGAATCTCTTAGACAATGCTATGAGAGGTATTGATATTGTTAATGTGTGTTTTTCTCTTGGACATGTCTATTCTAATACAGATTTGAACATGAGATTCATGCAAGCACTTGGAAGAAAATGGCTGATCAAAACTACTAACATTGAAGACAACAAGGACTTGGAAGCTCTTGATCTTCGACACTTGTATGCCATGCTGAAGGTTTTTGAATTCAAGCTTGAAGAGGTCCATGAAACCTAAAGCGGATTTAAGACACTCTCTCTAGCTGCATTCAACAATACCTCATCTCCCATCTACAATCCAGACCATCATCAAACCGCTCCTCACTTCCACTTGCAAACCGCTACTCCTGACCAAAATGCTCCTAGATTCAATCCTCAAAATGCACCTCCTGAGTATTACCAGCAGTCTCACCAATCCTATCCTCAATCACATCAACCATATCCTCAACCTTATCAATCTTATCAGCAGTCTCATCAACCCTACACTCTTCCTCAAAGTTCTTATGCTCAGAGTGTAGGATCACAATCCTCAAGTTCTACTTAAGTTGATTTTGATGAAATGGATGATGAAGAATTTGCTTTGTATGTGAAGAAATACACCAAGTTCAGGAAAAACAATAGATCTCAATTTCCATCCAAAGGCCCAGCAAAGTTTGTCCCTCCAACCAGATTCAACAAAACTGCAGATCCCAAGATAAGGGATGACTTGGTCTGTTATAACTGCAGACAGCCAGGCCATTTTGCTTCAAGTTGTCCCAAACCGCGTTATGAAGCCGCGCCAGCAAAGAAACCATTCAACAAGAAGTTCGTGAAAAGAAGAGGAATGGTAGCTGACCAAGGAGACCAACCGCTGACATGGATGGGTTCAGACTCAGATGAAAGTGATGATGAAGAAACTGCTAATCTCTGTCTCATGGGATTTGAAGAAAGAATTGAAATTGACGAAAGCCTTCCATTGCCAAATCAACAAATGAAGTCGGTTTCACCTAAGACCACTGAGGCTAGAATAAGCAAAGCTCCTACAACACCAAACTACACTCCTGAGGTTCAAGCAGACCAAAGTCATTATGACCAGGTACTAGAACGTGCTAATATTATATGTCAACAACACACTGTGCTTAAAAAGGCATATAAACTAATGGCTGCAAAACTTGAAGAATCCCAACGTGTATGTAAATCCCATAAGGAGGAAATTGAAAACCTCAAGCTCCAAATTGATGGGATATCTACTATTGTGGATGAAACCCGCTATCTGAAGGACAGAACCGAGGTACTTCTCACCCAAATCCATGAGCTTACCGTACAAAGGGATGACCTTCAAAAAGTGACCGATGTATGGACTAAGTCTGGTGTCACCGTGGAACAAATCCTAAATTCACAAATTCCTACTTCGGATAAAAGTGGATTGGGGTTTAAAACCGATGATGGGTGTAAGTGTCCTTGTCTCTGTGCCGAAGGTGGTGTGAAACCTACTGAACAAACCAAAGAAATTCCTAAGGTTAATCATGCCGGTAAAAAGGGCTCAAAACAAGAAATTAAAAGGCAAAATTATTTCTTTGTGTCACGACCCGAAATATAGGCTCTATTTTATTAGTAATTAAATGATTTTTATTTAATTATTTGCTTATTTATTTATTTAAATTATTATTTAATTAAATATTTATGTGTGCATTTTATGTGTTATAATAATTATGCCTAGCATTTTATTTGGGTCATTTGGGCTGGTGTGGAAATATTGGGTCTTAATTATTAGTAGGGAGTGTAAGTATTGTGCGTAGTGTGAGAGAGGGGGTCTAGTTGTAACATTTTTTAAAAATAATTCCCCTACTCCCTCCCTACTCCTCCCCTTCTCCCTCATACACTCCACCCCCCATTCTTCCTCCCAGCAACTTCTCTCTCTCTCTCTAGCTTGGGGTAAGTTTTTCTTTCTCCATCTTCTTTCTTCATTTTCTTCTTCTTCCTCTAGTTATTTCTCATTTCTTAAAACGTGAAACATGTTTAGATCGTCGATAGGATCGTAGGAAGCCAAAAAGAATTGAATTCCGTCAACTTTCATTATTTTCAAGTAAGTTACTTTTCCCCCATTTTGATGTTAAAATGTTCATATCATGTTCATATAATGCTTTTGTTGTTATATTTGAAGTTTGATTGAGTTTGGAGTTTATTGGGAATTTATTTTGGGTTTTGATCAAAAATGGTGAAATCTTGAATGTTGGGTTTGATTCTTGATTTTGGTTGTTAAATGTTGTTGTATGAGTCTCTTTAGACTTATTAGTTGTATTGGTACATTAGTATATGAGTTGGAAGGTTGGATTTTGGTTGAATGTGTTTTGGGTATAAAATGGAAGAACCCATGTTGTTCTTCCCGATTTCCAGTAGTTCAGAGCATTGGGCGGCCGCACAAAATTGTATGGGCGACCGCACATCTATCTGAAGGCTTTTGTTCTTGGTTTGAAGGATTTTGGGCGACCGCACAGTCCCTTTTGGGCGGCCGCCCAGAACCCCTGAAAGTTCACATTTGTTAATTTTGTGTGATTGAAGAATGCGTTTTGATCCAAATCTTGGGTGTCCTTCTAGTTGACCTTAGTGAACATTGTAGTACACTCTAGTGATAGAATTGAGTCCTTTGTGATCAAGTTTGTGTTTGAAATTCATTAATTGTTAATTGGGATTTTGGAACACCTTTATTGTGTATTATTGGTTCATTTCACTTTCTTAGTGACTTCTTGGTATGGTTTACTTTTGTGGTAATTTACTTGGATTGGTTCCCTACTTTGGAACCTTAAGTTGTTCATTCATGCTAAATTATTATTACTTAGCATTTATTTGGAAGCCCAGCTGGCATATTTGTTGCATCGGGCGATGGGAAGGATTATAATGGCAAAGCCAAGTCCATTATAATGTTGACCATTGTATTGCCCTTACTATACCCCTTTTCCAGATTGGCCTTGGAAAGGATAAGTTAGCGTTCCTCTGTGAATGTATCTAGCTAGCGGGCATGACTTTGTGTCATGGTCCTTGTCCTTTGTGACACTGTTATGGTTATTGGTTCCGGTACCGGGGTTTTCTCTTCGGCTTTCATGCTATTATGAAGATGATGATTTGTTGATTATTGAAGCTGCGCAACGATCCTTTATTTGGATGTTCCGGGTTGGAAAACCTTGGCTATATCCTTTGTTATGTGTTTATTTCCGCTGCTATCTGTTATGTGATAAATGCTATGTGCTACGTGAGATTTATTATTGCTTATTGTATATTGCATCATAGCATGTCATGTAGTTGCATTAGTAACTTATTGAGATTTATCTCACCCCCTTTCTTTTATCTTTGTTTTTCCTTAACCCCCGCCCCCCAGGTGCTAAGGATTAGTCTCGCTGATCACGAGAAAGAGGACGTCGAGTGTGGATCCATTCTTTTGGGGAAGGTTGTTATAGGTTGGTTTAAATTATGTAAATGTGTAACCATTTTGGGATAGTTGTACCAAACAATGACGTCACTAAGAATTGTATATTTGTATTCTGTTGGGCATAAACTTGTGGAAGTTTATGATAGTTGTAATTGGTTTTTATCAAACTTGGTTTTGTAAAACTTTGGATCATCACCCTTTTGGGTATCAAATGGAATTTTTAACCTTGGTATTTCACAGTTTTGGTTTTAGAGTCGACGTCCAGATCGCGGTCTCGGGCCCACGGGGTTCGGGGTCGCGACAGTTGGTATCAGAGCTATGGCATTGGCTCTAAGTATAAGTCTAGGTGGATTAGTATGACCTAGGTGGGTAGTAGTGTGCGGAGTGATTAATGGTTGATGTTTTATGCAGGTAATTGTTCTCAATGTCTGGAAGAAGAAACAGAGGAGGTACTAGTGGGGCACAGAATCAGAATGATACAAGGGAAGAAGCCCGTGCCATGTTTCAAGGCATGTTCGAGGCGGCCATGAAGGCCATACATGATCAAGGCCCGAGGGTAGAACAAGCACCACCCCGTTATGGTTTGGAGCAATTTCTGAAGTTGAAACCGGTTGAATTCAATGGGGAGCCCGATGTAAGGAAAGCTGAGTTATGGATTGAGTCTATGGAGAAGATTTATGAAGTATTTGGGTGTTCGGATGAGGACAAGGTCCGGTTCGCGGCTTATAAACTTGTGGGAGCCGCCGAGCATTGGTGGAAAGGTATTAAAGCTACTTGGGATGATACTCACACGGTGTATGCGTGGGAGTTGTTCGTGCGCAAATTCAAGGAGCATTTCATTCCGGTTGTTGACCAAAACCGAAAGGAGATCGAGCTACTCAACTTGGAGCAAGGTGTGTTGTCTATAGCACAATACTCGGCTAAGTTCATAGAATTAGCCCGGTATTGCGACTATTTGGTGAGGACCGAGGAACAAAAGGCTATGAGATTTATTCGGGGATTGAAGACCTCCATCCGTACTCAACTGATTGCTCAACGGATTGTGACATTCCAAGATGCGGTGGACCGAGCCTATTTGATAGAGCAAGATATTGGAGAACATAAGAGGAAGACCAAGGTGGCCAACCCGGGTAAGCAAGGGGCGCAGGGCAAGTCACAACCAAGGATTGATAATCGAGGTAACCCGGGGGCATCATCTCAGTTTAAGGGGCAAACCACACCGAGGAATCTGGGTACTACTCCGGGGATTCAGAATAGGAAGCCTTGTACCTTTTGTCAAAAGATAGGCCATGCGGAGGATAGGTGTTGGAAAAAGCAAGGCAAGTGTATCAATTGTGGTGAAATGGGGCACATTGCGAGAGAGTGCACGAGGCACCGAGGACAGTCATCCGGGCCTGGGGTTGGTACTAATCAGGGTCAGAAAAGGGATGCCGCTGGGAAGCCCAAAATTCAAGGAAAGGTTTATGCCATGAATCAACAACAAGCTACCGATGATCCATCCGTTATTGGAGGTATTGTTTCTGTGTCTAATGTGAGCGCACGAGCGTTAGTAGATCCAGGATCATCTCATTCATACATTTCTGTGCAATTTGCTTCCATGTTAAATGCTGCATTTGAGTCTTTACCGTACGTGCTAGAGGTGTCGACCCCTATAGGAGAATGCTTGATTTCTGATCGAGTCTTTCGTGCTTGTGATGTGGTTATTTGTGGTCGAGTCCTTTGTGCGGATTTGGTAGTTCTTCCTATCCAAGACTTTGATGTCATTTTGGGTATGGATTGGTTGAGCAAATTTCATGCTTCCGTTGATTGCCGTAAGAAAACTGTTACTTTTTCTATTCCCGATGTGCCTAAATTTGTGTTTGAGGCTAGTCCTCTGAGTAGAAAGGTTCGCTTAATTTATTTTATGAAAGCGAGAAAATTATTGCATAGTGGTTGTGAGGGGTATTTGGCTACTGTTCTTGATACTAGGAAGGAATCCCCTAGTTTTGATAGTGTTCGGGTAGTTCGGGAATTTCCCGATGTTTTCTCTACCGAGTATGATATGCCTCCCGATCGTGAGATTGAGTTTTGTATGGACCTTTTGCCGGGTACGGCTCCAATTTCGAAAGCGCCTTATAGGTTAGCTCCAGCAGAGTTGAAGGAATTAAAGGTTCAGTTGCAAGAGTTGCTTGATCGAGGGTTTATCCGCCCTAGTGTTTCCCCGTGGGGAGCACCGGTTTTATTTGTGCGGAAGAAAGACGGTTCGTTGAGATTGTGCATCGATTACCGAAAGTTGAATCAGGTTACGGTGAAGAATAAATACCCTCTACCGCACATTGATGATTTGTTTGATCAGCTTCAAGGGTCTGTGGTTTTCTCTAAACTTGATTTGAGGAGTGGGTACCATCAGTTGAAGGTTAGATCGGAGGATATTCCGAAGACTGGTTTTCTCACTCGGTATGGTCATTATGAGTTCTTGGTTATGCCGTTTGGGTTGACTAACGCGCCTGCCGTATTTATGGATTTGATGAACCGAGTTTTCCATCCCTATCTTGATTCGTTCGTGGTGGTCTTTATTGATGATATACTCGTCTACTCTAAATCCCGAGAGGAGCATGAACAGCATTTGAGGACAGTTTTATCCGTTCTTGCGAAGGAGAAATTATTTGCGAAGTTTAGTAAATGCAAATTTTGGCTCGAGAAGGTGTCATTTCTAGGGCATGTTATTTCGAAAGATGGGATTTCTGTGGATCCTTCAAAGATAGAGGCAATAGTGGATTGGAAGAGACCCGAATCAGTGACAGAGATTAGAAGCTTTCTTGGTTTAGCCGGGTATTACCGAAGATTTATTGAAGGGTTTTCGAGGATTGCTACTCCGATGACTCAGTTGACCCGGAAGAATGTTCCGTTTGTGTAGACCGAGAAATGTGACAAGAGTTTCGAGGAATTGAAGAAGAGGTTGACTACAGCACCGATCTTGACTTTGCCTAATGGGAGCGATGGCCTAGTGATTTATAGTGATGCTTCGAAAGAGCGTTTGGGTTGTGTGTTGATGCAGAATGGGAAAGTGATTGCTTATGCTTCGAGAAAGTTGAACCCTAGTGAGCAGAATTACCCGACTCATGATATGGAGTTAGCGGCTATTGTCTTTGCGTTGCACAAATGGAAGCACTATCTTTATGGAGCGAAGTTTGAGATTTTTACCGATCACAAGAGTTTGAAGTACCTTTTCTCCCAGAAAGAGTTGAATAATAGGCAGCGTCGATGGATGGAATTATTGAAGGATTATGATTGTACGATTTCTTATCATCCGGGAAAGGCGAATGTGGTAGCCGATGCGATTAGTAGGAAATCTTATGTGGCTTCGATGATGGTTCGTGAATGGAAAATGCTTGAGGATGTTCGAGATTGGTCTCCTCGTGAATCGAGACATGGGGCTATTTTTGCGAATATTAGGGTATCTCCGACCCTAATTCAGAGGATAAAGGAAGCTCAGAAAGAAGATCCCGAGTTGGTGAAGATAACGGGTAAATTGAAGGAAAAGAACTTCGAGGATTTTTCTATTAGCTCGAGTGGAGTTTTGACTTTCCGTGGTCGTTTGTGTGTTCCGGATATTGGTGGATTGAAGAGGCAAGTTTTAGATGAGGGTCACAAATCGAGATATACTATTCATCCGGGTAGTACGAAGATGTATCAGGATTTGAAGCAACAATTTTGGTGGATTAATATGAAAAGGGAAATAGCCGAGTATGTATCGAGGTGTTTAACTTGTCAGCAGGTCAAAGCTGAGCATCAGAGACCCGCGGGACTACTTCAGCCGTTAGATGTTCCCGAGTGGAAATGGGAGCATGTGACTATGGATTTCGTTACGGGACTACCTCGTACCCGTAGGAAGTATGACAGTGTTTGGGTAATAGTGGATAGATTGACCAAGAGTGCCCATTTCTTGCCTATTGACATCAGATATTCGATGGAGAAGCTTGCGACCCTTTATATCGATGAGATTGTTAGATTGCATGGGGTTCCGGTTAGTATTGTGTCAGATCGAGATCCGAGGTTTACTTCTAGATTCTGGAAGGCGTTTCAGGAAGCTTTGGGTACAGATTTGCGATTCAGTACGGCTTTTCATCCTCAGACCGACGGTCAATCCGAGAGGACTATTCAGATTCTTGAGGATATGTTGCGAGCGTGTTCGATAGACTTTTCTGATTCTCGGGATTCGCACCTACCGTTAGTGGAATTCTCTTACAACAACAGTTATCAGGCTAGTATCGAGATGGCACCGTATGAGGCCTTGTATGGAAGGAAGTGTAGATCGCCTATTTGTTGGGATGAGGTTGGTGAAGCGAAAGTTTTGGGTATTGATTTGCTTCGGGATTCGGTTGAGAAAGTTAAAGTTATCCGGGATAGATTGAAGGCAGCTCAGAGTCGACATAAGAGCTATGCAGATAACCGAAGGTGAGATCTTAGTTTTCAGACCGGTGATTTGGGTTTTTGAAGGTATCTCCAAAGGTGGGTATTCGTAGGTTTGGGAAGAAAGGTAAGTTGGCTCCGAGGTTTATTGGTCCGTTTGAGATTTTGGGAAAGGTTGGACTTCTTGCGTATCGACTCGCGTTACCGTCATCCTTAGACCGGTTGCACAACGTCTTTCACGTTTCTATGCTTCGGAAGTATGTTCATGATCCGTCTCACGTGTTACCGAGGATACCGGAGGATATTGAGCCGATATGACTTATGAGGAACGACCGGTTCGGATCTTAGATTCCAAAGTCCAAGAGTTGAGGAGCAAGAGCATCGAGTTGGTTAGAATTCTTTGGAGGAATCATAATATCGAGGAGTCGACGTGGGAGCTCCGAGATGAGATCGAGAGGAAATTTCCGTGGCTTTTTGTTTGAGGTGAGTCTCGTTAAAATTCGGGTCGAATTTTCTTTAAGGGGGAGTGAATGTCACGACCCGAAATATAGGCTCTATTTTATTAGTAATTAAATGATTTTTATTTAATTATTTGCTTATTTATTTATTTAAATTATTATTTAATTAAATATTTATGTGTGCATTTTATGTGTTATAATAATTATGCCTAGCATTTTATTTGGGTCATTTGGGCTGGTGTGGAAATATTGGGTCTTAATTATTAGTAGGGAGTGTAAGTATTGTGCGTAGTGTGAGAGAGGGGGTCTAGTTGTAACATTTTTAAAAATAATTCCCCTACTCCCTCCCTACTCCTCCCCTTCTCCCTCATACACTCCACCCCCCATTCTTCCTCCCAGCAACTTCTCTCTCTCTCTCTAGCTTGGGGTAAGTTTTTCTTTCTCCATCTTCTTTCTTCATTTTCTTCTTCTTCCTCTAGTTATTTCTCATTTCTTAAAACGTGAAACATGTTTAGATCGTCGATAGGATCGTAGGAAGCCAAAAAGAATTGAATTCCGTCAACTTTCATTATTTTCAAGTAAGTTACTTTTCCCCCATTTTGATGTTAAAATGTTCATATCATGTTCATATAATGCTTTTGTTGTTATATTTGAAGTTTGATTGAGTTTGGAGTTTATTGGGAATTTATTTTGGGTTTTGATCAAAAATGGTGAAATCTTGAATGTTGGGTTTGATTCTTGATTTTGGTTGTTAAATGTTGTTGTATGAGTCTCTTTAGACTTATTAGTTGTATTGGTACATTAGTATATGAGTTGGAAGGTTGGATTTTGGTTGAATGTGTTTTGGGTATAAAAATGGAAGAACCCATGTTGTTCTTCCCGATTTCCAGTAGTTCAGAGCATTGGGCGGCCGCACAAAATTGTATGGGCGACCGCACATCTATCTGAAGGCTTTTGTTCTTGGTTTGAAGGATTTTGGGCGACCGCACAGTCCCTTTTGGGCGGCCGCCCAGAACCCCTGAAAGTTCACATTTGTTAATTTTGTGTGATTGAAGAATGCGTTTTGATCTAAATCTTGGGTGTCCTTCTAGTTGACCTTAGTGAACATTGTAGTACACTCTAGTGATAGAATTGAGTCCTTTGTGATCAAGTTTGTGTTTGAAATTCATTAATTGTTAATTGGGATTTTGGAACACCTTTATTGTGTATTATTGGTTCATTTCACTTTCTTGGTGACTTCTTGGTATGGTTTACTTTTGTGGTAATTTACTTGGATTGGTTCCCTACTTTGGAACCTTAAGTTGTTCATTCATGCTAAATTATTATTACTTAGCATTTATTTGGAAGCCCAGCTGGCATATTTGTTGCATCGGGCGATGGGAAGGATTATAATGGCAAAGCCAAGTCCATTATAATGTTGACCATTGTTTTGCCCTTACTATACCCCTTTTCCAGATTGGCCTTGGAAAGGATAAGTTAGCGTTCCTCTGTGAATGTATCTAGCTAGCGGGCATGACTTTGTGTCATGGTCCTTGTCCTTTGTGACACTGTTAAGGTTATTGGTTCCGGTACCGGGGTTTTCTCTTCGGCTTTCATGCTATTATGAAGATGATGATTTGTTGATTATTGAAGCTGCGCAGCGATCCTTTATTTGGATGTTCCGGTTTGGAAAACCTTGGCTATATCCTTTGTTATGTGTTTATTTCCGCTGCTATCTGTTATGTGATAAATGATATGTGCTACGTGAGATTTATTATTGCTTATTGTATATTGCATCATAGCATGTCATGTAGTTGCATTAGTAACTTATTGAGATTTATCTCACCCCCTTTCTTTTATCTTTGTTTTTCCTTAACCCCCCCCCCAAGGTGCTAAGGATTAGTCTCGCTGATCACGAGAAAGAGGACGTCGAGTGTGGATCCATTCTTTTGGGGAAGGTTGTTATAGGTTGGTTTACATTATGTAAATGTGTAACCATTTTGGGATAGTTGTACCAAACAATGACGTCACTAAGAATTGTATATTTGTATTTTGTTGGGCATAAACTTGTGGAAGTTTATGATAGTTGTAATTGGTTTTTATCAAACTTGGTTTTGTAAAACTTTGGATCATCACCCTTTTGGGTATCAAATGGAATTTTTAACCTTGGTATTTCACAGTTTTGGTTTTAGAGTCGAAGTCCAGATCGCGGTCTCGGGCCCGCGGGGTCCGAGGTCGCGACACTTTGAGGATCCTAAAAACCAGACTGGGAGAGATTCAAGGTGGAAAGAGAAATCCATAGCGGCTGAGGCAACCAAGGAAGTATTGAGTGATGAAACCGCTCCTAGTCGGTTTAAGGAAATTCCTATCATTTTCCCTAAAGCCGCACTTAAGAGGAAGGTTGAGCTCAAGAAGGTAATCTTTGTTAAAGCCAAAACCGCTGACCCAGTAAAACATGAGAAACCGAAGGTCAGTAAAGGGTTTGTAAAACCGCAACCAAAACCTGGATTTATTCATTGTGCTATTTGTGCTGATTATGGTCATGGTGCTGGTCATTGTCTTTTAAGGTTCACACCCAATGCCAAGGGACGTAAAAATCCTAAGGTCAAACAGGTGTGGGTCCCAAAAAGCTGCTAACCCTAGGACCCAAAAGAATTAGGGGGACCAAAATCTTTAATGTTTATTTTTCAGATCTTATGCTTTATGGCTGGAACCGCAAAGAAGAATAAGGATCTTTGGTACTTGGATAGTGGTTGCTCACGACACATGACCGGAGATAATGAACTTCTTTGTGATTTCATCAGTATGAGAGGCCCCCAGTAGTGTTTGGAAATAACAAGAAAGGAGAAATAATAGGATATGGGGCAATCAAACGTGGAAAAGTGACCATTGAAAATGTGTCACTAGTAGAAGGACTCAAGCACAACCTTCTCTCCATATCTCAGTTTTGTGACAAAGGAATGAACTGCAACTTTACTTCAACCAATTGTTTCATCAAAGATGCAACTTCCGGAGTTACTCTACTGACTGGCAACAGAACAGGTGATGTATATATGATAGATTTGAGTAATGTTGTTTCTATTGCTGACCTCTGTTTTGTAGCCAAAATATTAGTGAAAGCAGCTGGTTATGGCATAAGCGGCTCAGCCACTTGAACTTCAAGTATCTAGCAAAACTACAAAGGGATGGTCTTGTCAAAGGACTACCCAAAGTGGCTGACCATCATGATAAGAAATGTAAAGCATGCCAGCTTGGTAAGCAGCCCAAACAGTCATTTCCAAGCAAAACCGCTTCTTCAACGAGCCGTTGCTTACAACTGCTTCACATGGATTTATTTGGACCTGTCCCAACCGCCAGTATAGGAGGAAACTGCTATACCTTGGTGGTTGTTGATGACTTTTCAAGATATACATGGGTGGAAATGATGGCCTCAAAAGATGATACTTATGGCATCGTAACCGCTCTATTTAGACAGCTCCAAACTCAGAAATTGGATGACATTTTTGCTGTGCGTTCAGATAATGGAACCGAATTTACAAACAATGGTGTTGCCCAATATTGTGATGATCATGGAATTGATCATAACTTCTCTGCCGCTGGGGTTCCACAACAGAATGGAGTTGTAGAAAGAAAGAACAGGACTTTGATTGAAGCCGGGAAGACCATGATTGCAGAAGCAAAGCTTCCCAAATACTTCTGGACCGAAGCTGTCAATACCGCATGTTTCACCCAGAACCGCTCCCTAATCATCAAAGTTCACAACAAGACTCCTTATGAATTATGGAGAGGCAGATCACCCAACATTGCCTTCTTTAAAATATTTGGGTGCAAATGCTACATCTTATACAATGGCAGAGAGCATCGAGGTAAATTTGATGCTAAGGCCGATGAAGGTATTTTTGTTGGTTATTCAAAACACTCTAAAGCTTTTCGTTGTTTCAATAAAACTTCATTAAAAACTGTAGAGTCAGTCCATGTTACATTTGATGAACATGATCTTCTTGAGCCACATATGGCTCCAAATGTTGCTGATGATTTTAGTAGTTTTGAGACAGGTACATCTTACCCTAATCATGCAACCGCAAATGACCAACCTACTCAAACCGCTCCATCAGGTTCTCCAGCCGCATCCAGTCAAACCGCATATGATGTTGCTGCTGAACCGCTATCTTCTGTCCCCATTCAAACTGTTGATCCAGTTCCAAACATCACCTTCAATGAAGATTTCAATGATTATCAAGAAGAGCCTCCTCTAGAAAATCTTCAAGAAATAGTGGTTCATGAAGACCTCCCTCCAGAAATCAATGAGCATAGAGACCATCCAACAACTAATGTTATAGGTCCTATCAGTTCTGGTGTTCAAACAAGAGGAAGCTTAACTCATAGAGATAACCACAGTTTGTTCTCAACCGCACTGTTATCTCAGATGGAACCGAAGAAGGTAGATGAAGCTCTAAGTGATCCAAGTTGGGTAGCTGCAACGCAAGAAGAGCTCAATCAGTTTGAAAGATGCAGAGTTTGGACTCTAGTTCCAAGGCCCAAGGATCACACTGTAATTGGAACAAAATGGGTATACAGAAATAAGATGGATGTAAATGCTACTATAACAAGAAACAAAGCAAAGTTGGTTGCTCAAGGTTATAGGCAAGAAGAAAGGATTGATTATGATGAAACCTTTGCCCCTGTAGCCAGACTTGAAGCCATTAGATTGTTCCTGGCCTATGCCTCCTTCAAGAAATTCAAGTTATATCAAATGGATGTGAAAAGTGCATTTCTGAATGGTGAACTACAAGAAGAAGTTTATGTAGCTCAACCGCCAGGATTTGAAGACAACAAATATCCTAATCATGTCTTCAAGCTCAAGAAGGCCTTGTATAGACTCAAACAAGCTCCAAGAGCATGGTATGACAATCTATCTAAATTTCTTATTGAACAAGGCTTCTCTAGAGGTAAAATTGATACAACCTTATTTATTGCTAAACACAAAGGTCATTCATTATTAGTTCAAATATATGTTGATGATATTATTTTCGGTTCTACTAATGAAACTATGTGTGTTAAGTTTGAGAAGCTTATGAAAGGTAAATTTGAGATGAGTATGATGGGAGAGTTGACATTCTTTCTTGGACTCCAAATCAAGCAATGTCATGATGGAATCTTTATCAACCAAGCCAAATACACCAAAGACTTGATCAAGAAATTTGGGCTTGAAACCGCTAAGCCAGTTGATACCCCAATGCAAAAGGCCTGTAGTTTGGATCGAGATGAACAAGGTAAGAAAGTGAATCAGACACTCTACTGAGGTATGATTGGCTCTCTTCTTTACTTAACTTCAAGTAGGCCAGATATAATGTTCAGTGTGTGTGTTTGTGCTAGATTTCAAGCTGACCCTAGAGAATCTCATCTTATAGCTGTTAAACATATTATTAGATATTTATGTGGCTCTTCTAACCTTGGACTTTGGTACTCCAAAGAATCTTCATTTGATTTGTTAGGTTATTCAGATGCTGACTTTGCAGCATGTAAGATTGATAGAAAGAGCACTAGTGGTACATGTCAGTTCCTTGGATCTCGGCTTGTATCATGGTCCAGCAAGAAATAAGCATTGGTTTCAGTCTCAACCGCTGAAGCTGAATACATAGCAGCTGGAAGTTGTTGCTCTCAAATTCTCTGGATGAAACAGCAGTTGGAAGACTATGAAGTATTTGAAAATAATTGCCCTATCTACTATGATAGTATTGTAGCAATTTCTATCTCCAACAATCCAGTTCAACACTCAAAAACCAAGCACATTGACATAAGATATCATTTCCTCAAAGATCATGTTGAAAAGAAGAATATTTTTTTAGCAAAGGTGGGAACCGATGATCAAATTGCTGATATCCTCACCAAACCGCTTGAAAATTCAAGGTTCTTTCATTTACGAGGAGAAATGGGTATGCTGGAACTAACTTAATATATTTCATGCCTATGTATTTCTTAGTCTAATAATATTTGTTAAGTATTTTGGCTCTATTAAGAAAAAGGAAATAGTGTTCGGTTCTATCAAAATTTGAAACCGCTATATAAGTTCGGTTGAAGATTCCGGTCAAACCGAAGAGTCAAGAAGAATAATGTCAGTTTGAACCAAACCATAAGGAGAAAGGAAACTATCGGTTTAATCTAGTGAAACCGAAGCACATCTGAGAGATATCGGTTTCATAAAAACCGAGAATGAGAAAAGGTAAGTCGCTTTACTCAAACCGCTCAGGTATGATATTGCAATTTAGTCCCTACTTTATGTCACTTCATTCTTTAAGGATCTTTATGCAATTATCTCTGCCGCATTAAATGCTAACGACAGGTACACTGACGGTTAAGTTTCCTTCAGCCGTCATGCCCGCTCCACTACCCGAGGTGGTTAATTGAGTATAAAAGACAAACCATTTTTCAATTTAACTTTTTAACTTCTTACTTTTTTTTAGCAAAAACCTCTTCTCTCTCCTCTGCTCACACTCTCCACTCTCTGTTCTCACTCAAATTTTCTTACTTAAAACGATTTTTTTTATGGCACCAAAGAAATCAATCGATCTTGCTTCTACTTCTACATCTTCCAAACCTTCGAAGCCTGATATGGTATGAATTTCTGAACCCTAACTCAGTTTATTTCATTTGTCCGCCATTGTTGAAGCTTAAAAGCTTGTTCATCTTCCTTTGATCATTTTATGCTTTTTCTTCGAATTTTTGGTTGGCCTGAACTCGTATTGTCATATATATACTGTTTGATTACTTTATTTTGTGATTTGTGTTCAATTCTTGGGCAAAATCGATTTTGGGGTTATTTGGTGTTCTTGCGCAGTTGTGCAGATTCTGGGTTCATGTGTTGTTATTTGTCTTAGTTTATTTAGAACTTTGTTAGGATCTGCCCTTTGTGGTTATTTTGGTATAATTCTTTCACATTTTGGTTAAGATTTTGTTTTGCATATTCATATTATGTTCTTCGTGTTGTTTGTGCATTCAAACTCTTTTTCCAAAATTTTCCATCTTTGATCCGTTTTCTTTTTACTGTTCTCTCATTTTTGTTTTTACATTTTTACCCTTACTCTCCTTGAACCGCATATTTTCATTGTTAGGATTCCTCGTTATAGTTTGTAAATCTTACTCAAACCGCAGTTTGCTTAAGGTTTCAAACTGCCATTCTTCAAATTATTTCTAACTTAGAATATCTTTCAGGATCCTTCAAACTTTGTACCCGGCTCTAGGATACTAGAAGAGGAAGTTAAACAAGATGCAGTTGGAAGGAAGCTCCTTAAACTGCTGAATGATGCGAAGCTGCTCCCTCTATTTCTCATGGACGAACCTCAGTTCGTGACTATCATCTGTGCTGAATTTTTTGAAAATGGGATTGCTACTGATGCAGCTTTGTTGGACGTAAGGGGAGAACAAATCAGAGACCTTGAAACAGGTCAGGTGAAGTATGAGGATGCTATCAAGTCCACCGTCTGTGGCAAAGAAGTGATCTTAACCGCTTCCAAAATTGCAGTCCTAGCCGGACTTGAGAATTCTGGTGTTTTGGGGATTAAACCGGAGGTTCTGAGCAATACAACTATGGAGTTGATTGGAGTTAATTCTTTCTTCACTAATAATTCCTCCAAAAAGGACTTTGGAGAAGTAATGGCTCATTTATGTGAATTAGTTGATTCTGGAGTAATGTGCAAAAATGGGAACCACAATAACTTTACAAGTGAACAGTATGCTTACTGTGTGGCAATTCTTAAAGGGAAGAAACTGCACTGGCCCAAGGTTGTGATGAAGGAGATCATCAATGCCCTAAACCGCCTCCATGCCGCTAAAGCCGCTGGGAAGTCTAAGATCAGGACCCACTGCAGGCTTCTGACCAAGTTCTTGCATCAAGATGTGGATATCTTCAAATTCAGTTCAGATAACAAAGAATATTGGTTGGATCCAATTGAGAAGTCAGTGTTTGGGTTGTCAAAGCTCGATGCATTCAGAACCGCATTTGGATGGCGGTATGCACAGGCTATTTGGAATGCTGACTCATTGCCTGAATCTGAACGAGGCCCTTTCCCTGAGGCTCGGCTCAACAAATCAGGAAAACCGTATGCTGGTACCATTGCTGATCAGGCCCACGCTACAAGGTTGAGAACTGAAAGTCAAACTGCTACTTTAAACCGATTGGGGTTGAGTCAGTTAGCTCAAACTGCGGTACAGGCTGAGGGGGAGCCTACGGTTGAGGGGGAGCCTGCAGTTCAGTCTAAACCTGCGACTCGTCCCAAGGAAACCGCTGCTACAAGGAAGAGAAAGGGAACCGCTCAAATCCCTTCAATTATTACAAAAGTCGACTTATCCAAACCGCCCCCTAAACCCTCATCAAAACCTTCATCTTCTTCAACCTCATTTCCTCCATTTAAACTTTCTCCAACTCTTTCAAAACCTCCTTCTTCTTCTACTTCTAAACCGTCCATCCCTGAACTTATTCCTTCACCTCATCTTTTCATTCCTATCTCCTCTCTTCCTAAACCTCCAACCTCTAAACCGCCCTCTGTTCAGTTCACTGATGAACAGTTGGCTGCCATTTATAATGCCCTTCCAAACCTTAAACCTTCTTTTCAAACCGAGCCTGAGCAAACCGAAGTATTTGAGGTTGCAGTACAGCCTGAGCAAACCGAAGTATTTGAGGCTGCGGCTATGCCTGAGCAGACAGATGTGTCTGAGGCACTTGGTGAACCTGAGCAAGACATTGAAATCCTTGAGGTTCAACCGCCAAAGAAAATAGGAAGGTTAGTGAAGAAAAGTGATTTTGTGGAACATTGGCAGTCAAGGCCACCAGGAGCAGTAGACTTCAGTGAGGCTGATTACAAAAGAGATCATTCACCTCATGAAGGCTCAAACTAAGGAAAAGGGCTGAAATGAGGAAGGCAGGCATCGATCCTATGATGATTGAGGACTCACCTCCAACACTTAAGAGAAAATTGAAGTTTGACTCACCAGAGCACACTCCGTCTCCGGTTCAGTCATCTGCAGTTCAACCAGGATCTAGTCATTCATCTCCAGACTTACCGTATGCTGCAGCGGTTCAACCATCACTAGTTCTCTCAATTGCTCAACCTTCGGTTTCTACATCTTTGGTTCAACCGCTAGCTTTAACTGAAGTTCAACCGTCGGTTCTATCTACTGCTTCTCCTTCGGCTCAGACAACGGTTTTACTTATCAAACCGAAAAAAAGGAAAAGGAAGAGTGCTGCAGAACTGGCTTCCTACTTGAAGCGGTTCAAATCAGAGACTTCAAGGGATAGAAGGGCTGGGGATCGTGCTCGTGCCACTGCTAAAGCTGAAGAAAGGTTTCTCAAGTCAGGCCGCCCCAACCCTTATGCAATTTTTCCCAAAGATGATATGGAAGCTGTTGTGGACCAAATCATTCTAGCCGCTGCAGAACAGCTCTTGGCTGAAATAGCCTATCAGGTTATGAATGATCCCACTCTTGCCTCCCAATTCTTTCTGTTTTTTAATTGTCTTTGCATTCCCAATCTCTATAGAATATTCATTGTGCCTTCTCCTTCCATCTTTCTCTATGATGACTATATGAGATATGATGTTCCTCCTCCTCAAACCGAAATTATTCCTTATTATTTTCCCTTCCTTTTGACCCCATAGAATTTGAAACCGCCATTAGGGTGTCTATGGGTGAAACCTTAGAAGATGCACATACTCTCCTGAAAGGCAAATCTAAACTGCATTCTTCTCCTTCCAATCAAACCAATGATACCATCTCTCTTTCTTCCGATGATGAGTCTGTGCCAGACTACACTCCTTCTGATGAACCTCCTCCTTCAGTTTCTTCCTATCCAGTTTTACCACTTCGTGCCTCAACCGCCGATTTGATAGATGCGGTTAGGAACATTCAGTTTCATCAGCAAGCCGCCACTTCTCGGTTTGACACTCATCTCCTCACTATTCAGTCTGATCTTGATGCCATTAAGGGGGAGAGAGTGAACGATATTTTTGAGATCAAAAATATGCTGAAAGGAGTTTTGGAAAATCAACTTGCCCTTCAAGACATGGTTAGAACCAACCATGAGATTTATTCCTTAAAGCAGCAGGCGGTTGATACCAGGATGGACTCTATTGAAGGAAAGCTTGACATCTTGGCTCAGCATTCATTTGACAGCTCTGAGCACTTATTGCTTAGAACCGGCAGTCTGGTCAGACAAACTGCTGCTATTGAATCTAGAATCAATGAACCGACTATGGTTCGGCTTCGTGCAGCAGATTTGGTCGTTGAAACCGCCCATGCCTCTGGTTCTAGAAATGCTGCCCAATCCAACCATGCTAATGTTGATCAAGCCGCCCAAGATCAAGCTGCAGTTGAGGATCAAGCCACGCAGGCCAATATTGCTGAAAATGCTGAAGAAGTTATAGCTCCTGATGCCGGTGATGAGATAGACTAGATTGTAATTTCTATGTCTTTTGTGTTTTCTCTTATAATTCATGTACTTTGTAAGTTTCAAACCTTTATTATTGAATTATAATGAGAATGACTGCATAGCATTCTGTTTCCAAAACTTTGTTTATTCAAACTGCTTGTTTGTGAAACAATGCTTGCATTTCTTAAAACCTCATGCACTACATTCATCATGAAAATACTTTTAAGTGCATTGTGTTTTAAACATTCAGATTAAACATGCATTTCTGATTCTCAAAATCATATCATTCTATATGCATCTGAATGCATTTCTTTTCTATCTTTTCTTTATTTCCTTTGTTTTTTATAGATTAGAAATCTATGATCTAGCATAGTGTGTGCATTGACTTGGGACATGCAATTTCATGAAATTTATTTCGGACATGTTCTTACCAAGTACAATGTTTTGCTATTATCATATTGTGGTAATGGCATCAATCAAATAGGGGGAGATTGTTAGGATTCATTGTTAGTTCACCCACCTTAATTTGATTGATCCATGCCACGTGTCTTTTTATGGACTTTAGGACTGCATGTAATGAAGTTCTACTTCAATTTTTAGATAAGTCCATTTCTAGATTTTTGATTTTCTAGGCTGAGTAGTTCGGTTTTATACCTTAGCGGTTTAGTGCTTCAAGCCGTCATCTTGAGACCGCCAGCATGGAGTCCTTCAGTTTTCATCAAACTGCAGTCTGCATGTTTGATGAAACCACCCATCAAGATCATCTTTCAAACCGCTCCTATGCTTGGTGAAACCGCAGAGCAATTATTGAAGAATTAAAGATATGTCATTTATTCCTTAGACAAACATTCCCTTTTTAACTGTAAAGGGATGTTGCTATGTCTTGTCAAAATAACTCTAAGTTAACTTGGAGTTTCTGCAAGGAATGTCGGTTTGTCTATCAGTTTGAATTGTTTACTGTTAGTCCTTTCTGCAACAAAGGACAAATGTCAGGTAGTGGTGCAACAACTACTTAGGACTACAAGACAAAACCAAGGACGAAAATGACAGCTCAACCAATGGGATTTCGACAGCACTGTACCCTTCAGATTTGATTCAAATCTTTACCCAACGGTCACAAGGGTGCTCTGCCTATAAATAGCCTCCATTATTCAACAATGAAGGTTGCTGAGCTTCAAGAGATTCATTCCCAAGTGTTCAAGTTTGCTTTGAAGATTCAAACCCAGATATTTATATCTTCAAACCATCTCCTTAGCAAACCCAGTTTTCTTCATCAAAGCTTCTAGCCTAACAACCTTTCATACTCAGCCTTTACACCGAAAGACTTCTATTTGCTCAACCATCATTTAGATACTTAGAGCATTTGATTTCTTTTCACACACACACCCGATTTATATGATCACTTAGATTATATACTTCGAAAACACTGGTTGTTATTATAGCTTAG
Organism: Campanula takesimana; assembly: GCA_026119855.1. Classification (NCBI taxonomy): domain Eukaryota; kingdom Viridiplantae; phylum Streptophyta; class Magnoliopsida; order Asterales; family Campanulaceae; genus Campanula; species Campanula takesimana. The sequence continues at coordinate 3,178,218 of JAOWBW010000007.1, forward strand.
GATAGACTTATTGTTTAGAGTTTAGATTCATCTTGTAAAACCTCCTATAAATTAATACTAGTCTCATAGCTATTAGAAAATCCTAGACTAACCATCTAGGTAGAGTACGTAGTTCATTTAAGAACGAACCTCTTTAATTTGTGTGTTTGATCTTTATTTTCTGTCTTGGTATTTATCTTTCTTGTTTGTGGTCTTTAACTTGTCTCCATATACGAAATGACTTGAAAGATGAATTGTGTTTTCCTTTGAACTTTAAGTTTAACTATTCAGTTGCATCATAGTGTTTTCTCAACCTGAGTCAAACCTCCCAACTCTTTAACTAACCTATTTGGCCAAACCGCAAACTCCGCTGTGCATTTTATCAGTTCGGTTCTTGTGCTTTGAACCGCAGTTGGCCAAACTGATAAGTACTCGGTTGATTTTAAGGGTATTTTAGAAAAAGTTTTGGACCGCTATTCACCCCCCCCTCTAGCGGTTCTATACCCTTGTTGCCCTCTGGGACCAACAGGGTGCGTCATGAAAAAGGGATGGGTTCCTAACCTCACTTCAAAGGTCATGTTGGGTCTACGCCAACGCCAAAGGTCAAAAGATGATATTGGGTCTACGCCAGCATCAAAGGTCGAAGGACGACATTGGGGCTACCTCCACACCAACGACCACAAGGGCATGGGGCTACCACCACAAAGACATGGGGCTACTTCCACAAAGATATGGGGCTGCCCCGACATCGATGACAACGAGGACATGGGGCTATGCCGCCACTGACACCAATAAGGACATGGGGCTACCTCCAACATCAACAGCGAGAAGGACATGGGGCTATCCCAATATCAATGACAAAAGGGTTCTCTATACCTGATCACTGCTAAGAAATGGACAAAGCTCCAAGGGACTTTATGCATGACAAACCTCATGGTTAAGTTAAAATAAAAAAAATTGACTAACATGCTTCGTTAAAAGATTTGCCTTTAGGAATAAGCATTTTTAAGCTTGCCCTTTTGGCCTCATTTATCAAAAAAAAAAAAACAATGTTTCAAGCAAAATGCTTTTGATCTCCTCTCAAAATGATTGGACTTTTTCATCCACAATGTGTCTAAAAGGTCACCCATAGGCTTCCCCCGGTGTCAAGAAAGTGTGTCAACCTTCCCGTAGAGTTGAGTTGACCAAAGTTCAAACTTTGACCAAAGAGGTCAAGTTAAAATTTTCCCGGTCAAACTCCCCAAAGATGGAGTTGACCCAAGTCAAGCCTTGACCCAGAATGGTCATTTTAGGATAAAGTGTTTGTCCCGGCAGTCCAAAATGACGTAAGACCATCCTTGTTAGTCAACCATCTCGTAGTTTGTGTTGACCAAACCTTTAGGATTGACCAAGTGAAAGTCAAATCCGTTGTTGTCCCGGCAGTCCAAAATGACGTAAGACCATCCTTGTTAGTCAACCATCTCGTAGTTAGTGTTGACCAAACCTTTAGGATTGACCAAGTGAAAGTCAAATCCGTCGTTGTCCCGGCAGTACAAAGTGACGTAAGACCATTCTCCTTAGTCAACCCTCTCCATAGAGCCAAGTTGACCAAATCCCGGCAGTCCAAAGTGACGTAAGACCATTCTCCTTAGTCAACCCTCTCCATAGAGCCAAGTTGACCAAATCCCGGGCAGTCCATAGATGGACGTAAGACCAGCTTTGTTGAAATTAACCCGGCCATACTTTGTAAGCCCATGTTAAGAATGTGATTTAACCCGGCCGTACTTCGTAAGTCCAGGTTAACAGGTTAAAAATATGAAAAGAAAATTGGTCGTCCCTGACGTAAGCCCAATTAAAAATTATTTGATTGACCAAAAGAGACTCAAATCCCGACTTCGACCAAATGAGTGTCGAGAAAATCCCTCCGGTTGACCAAAAGAGAGTCAAGCCCCGACTTTGACTCATTGAGAGTCAAATTGAATGTCCAAGAAAATTGGCCGTCCCTGACGTAAGCCCAGTTAAAAATTTGATTGACCAAGAGAGAGTCAAATCCCGACCTCGACCAAATGAGTGTCGAGAAAATCCCTTCGTTTGACTCATTGAGAGCCGAATTGAATGTCCAAGAGAATTGGCCGTCCCTGACATAAGCCCAGCAAAGACGAAAATTAGGTCCCCCGAGCGACCATTGCGAGATAAAAATTAGGTCCCCTGAGCGACCATTGTGAGATAAGAATTAGGTCCCCCGAGCGACCATTGTGAGATAAGAATTAGGTCCCCCGAGCGACCGTTGTGAGATAAGAATTAGGTCCCCCGAGCGACCATTGCGAGATAAAATTAGGTCCCCCGAGCGACCATTGCGAGATAAAAATTAGGTCCCCCGAGCGACCATCACGAGATAAAAATTAGGTCCCCCGAGCGAGATAAAAATTAGGTCCCTCGAGCGACCATTGCGAGATAAAAATTAGGTCCCCCGAGCGACCATTGCGAGATAAAAATTAGGTCCCCCGAGCGACCGTTGCGAGATGAAAATTAGGTCCCCCGAGCGACCGTCTTGAAAAAGTTATTAGGTCCCCCGAGCGACCGTTCTGAAATAAGTATTAGGTCCCCTGAGCGATCGTTTTGAAATTAGAACTAGGCCCCCCGAGTGGCCCCATGTGAAGCAAAATCTAGGTCGCTCGGATGGCCCATCTTGAGAGAAACTTAGAATGAGAAAGGCAGTCCTTGACGTAAGCCCATGATTAACCTTGCCTCTGACCAAACGAGTGTCACGCCCGAACCTTGCCTCTGACCAAATGAGTGTCACGCCCGAACCTTCGCCTCTGACCGAATGAGTGTCACGCCCGAACCTTCGCCTCTGACCGAATGAGTGTCACGCCCAAACCTTCGCCTCTGACCGAATGAGTGTCACGCCCGAACCTCGCCTCTGACCAAATGAGTGTCACGCCCGAACCTTCGCCTCTGACCAAATGAGTGTCACGCCCGAACCTTCGCCTCTGACCGAATGAGTGTCACGCCCGAACCTTGCCTCTGACTAAATGAGTGTCACGCCAGAACCTTCGCCTCTGACCAAATGAGTGTCACGCCCGAACCTTCGCCTCTGACCGAATGAGTGTCACGCTCGAACCTTGCCTCTGACCAAATGATTGTCACGCCCGAACCTTCGCCTCTGACTAAATGAGTGTCACACCCGAACCTTCGCCTCTGACCGAATGAGTGTCACGCCCGAACCTTTGCCTCTGACCAAATGAGTGTCACGCCCAAACTTTGCCTCTGACCAAACGAGTGTCACGCCCGAGTCTTTGCCTCTGACCAAACGAGTGTCACGCCCGAACCTTTGCCTCTGACCAAATGAGTGTCATGCCCGAGTCCCCGCCTCTGACCGAGTGAGTGTCATGCCTGAGTTCCCGCCTCTAACCAAAGGAGAGTCACGCCCGTTCCTTAGGAAAGGATGAAAAATATCCACCTAGGTCCCAAAGGTTTGAGATGCCAAGTTCTCCACCCGACCTTGAATGGTCACCCTTAGGCTTAAGACGCTAAGTTCTCCATTCGACCTCGACGGTCGCCTATAGGTTTGAGTAGCCTTAAAATCTCTCACCCTTTTCGAACTACGATAGGCTTGATTCCCTCGAATAGGGATACGTAGGAATCCTATACCTCTAGGTCTAGCCATAGAACAAATCGGCTATGCCGTCCTCCCATCAGATTGGGATGCATTTATCGACAACCCCGCTTTCTTCAAAAGCGACGTTTCCGAGGGGCTCTGTAAGTACCCCAATCTGAAATCGGCCAGGAATTCTTGGTACCATTTAAGGATAAACCAATGGGCCAGGACCTCACTAAGATAAACCTGATATTCCAGGACTGAAGTGGAATTAAACTTGGAAAAATCCAGAAGCTCGCCAAGTCGAGTCGTACGGATGGTTTAGGCACATGAGGTCCCTAGCCGTACAGCTACTTTGGGCACCCTCAGCCTCTATAAATTGAACCCAATGCTGATCATTTCAGGGGGGAGAAATAACATAAGAAGGATTACTCTGTCAAAATCACTGCAGTAGTGTGAGAGAAGAGTGAAACAAAGAGTGAAAGAGAGAAAGGAAGATTGGCTAAACCAAAATAGGTAAAGCCACCTTCTCCCCCTCCCTTCTCTTCATCTATAACTCTATTTTCTCTTTAATCTTTGTTTAAGTTTATGTTAATATTTATATTACTTGCAAGACTTGTCCATTTAAGCACTTTTACATTACTTGCAAGACTTGTCCATTCAAGCAACTTTACATTTATGCAAGACTTGTCCATTCAAGCAAATATACATATATTACTCTATATTTCTCTTGTCCAAGCCATGAGATGATCCAAGGTGCCCTCCATGCTTTGTGTGGAGGAGGTTCAAACCTAGATGATCATGGCTTGTTGATTGTCATTTACATTCTTGTCTAGTTAGAATGATGTTTTTGTTGATAATAATGACCATTTGGATGATAAAGCTTCCATCTTTATCATCCAACATTGATCTAGCTCTAAAGTCCCCTTTGGGGTTATAAAGATTCAATCTTTATGTGTTAATTTGACTCCTTAAAGGTTAATAAGTCATAAAAATGTCATCTTGGGGATAAAGTTTAATCACCAAATGGTCAATTTTGGCCCAAAGGGCATGTACATCAACTTTTCTCAATTTTCTCCAATGATTGCTTATGATCACACCCAAATACTTGTTTTGGGGACTAAGTGATGATAATTTAGCATAGGAATGTTGTATTTAAACTCATAAAGTGTTTTAAACAAACTGGAATCAAAGCAGTTCTGTCCAGTTTCAACAGAATGTTCTGTTTCTGCTCTGAAACTGGACTGTTCTTGACTGAACTGTAAAATCCCAGGAAACTGCCTATACATCCGTACGGCTATGTTGGGAACTGGGGGCAAAATGTCTGTTTTGCCCTCTGATCCCTATTTCCTTAATAAACAGACCCTTTCAGTTAAGTTTTTCCAAATAAAACCAATAACAGAAACTTTTCCGTTAAATACACACACACACATGCACATTTTTCAAACTAACAAGGGAGACTCGGTTTTTCCGAGGCATTTTGGGTGAACCGCAAATATGTTCTTCCCAAAGTGTAACCTGACCTCCGAACTCACATTCTCTAACCATTTTCATTTGTTTGGTTTAAAATTAACAAATGTGGCGACTCCGTTTCTTTTTTGTTAGGAAAGTTACCCGTGTTTGGCATTTCTTCCTCGTGCGAACTTCGCTTGTTTCTCCCCCGAGGGACGGGATCCTTACAGCACCCCATCAAAAGTCAAAGTCAAACAGTCAACATCAAAGTACGACTCACGACAACAACTTGGTCCGGGGTGAACCACATAATCACCACCTACTCATCAAGCAAAATATACATCCATTCAAAGCAAACGGTCCTCTAGGCCCCGCACTTCAGCAGACGGTCCTCTAGGCCCCGCACTTCAGCAGACGGTCCTCCGGGCCCCGCACTTCAGCGAACATTCCTCTAGGCCCCGCACTTCAGCAGACAGTCCTCTAGGCCCCGCACTTCAGCAGACGGTCCTCCGCGCCCCGCACTTCAGCAGACGGTCCTCCGGGCCCCGCACTTCAGCAGACGGTCCTCCAGGCCCCGCACTTCAGCAGACGGTCCTCTAGGCCCCGCGCTTCAGCAGACGGTCCTCCAGGCCCCGCACTTCAGCAGACGGTCCTCTAGGCCCCGCGCTTCAGCAGACGGTCCTCCAGGTCCCGCACTTAAGCAAACGGTCCTCCGGGTCCCGCACTCCAGCAAACGGATCTCGCTATCAGCAAACAGGTCTCGCTTCCAGCAAACGGATCTCGCTATCAGCAAACAGGTCCCGCTTCCAGCAAACAAAATCCCGACTTCAGCAAACGGATCCCGCTATTGGCAAAGCCGCTCACACAAGGAGCGCACCTCTATCCCCTGCAATTTCAAATTCCTGCTTTTATCGAGTCTTTTTTCTTGGTGATGTCCTAGGCGGATGTCTGTCTTTCGTCGGCGCGTTTGCTTCGCAATCCACGCCGCCGAGGGGCTCTGTAGGAACCCCGCCTTGGACCGCTCACCCCGATTGCACACTTGATTTTGTGTTTCTCCCTTTTTTAAGTGTTTTCTGTTAGTTCCTGTTACTTTGGTTAAGTTCCAGACGGACTCCGTCAAGTCCCGGGACTAAACTGAATAACAGTTCTAACTTTCTAGTCCATTCTGTCAAAATTTTCCTTTCAGAGTCGCGCGCCTCCGCCCCTTGAGGCCAGACGCGCGCGCCTTCCGCCGCCTAGGTGGGATGCGCGCGCTTCTGGGGTGTGTCAGTTACAGATTCTGCCCAAGAATCTCTCCCTTGCTCATTATACATGATTTTGCCCGGGAAAGATTTCTTGGAGACTCCGTTTGGCTCCAAAAACAGTTCTCTTTCAACTATAAAAACCCCTCCAATCCATCATTGGAGGGGACCTTGGACCTTTTCCTCAATCTTTTACTCACTTCTTTTCTAGACTTTTCCTTTAGACCTTTGTCAACTAAGTACTCAACCTCTTCTTCAAGGCTTTTCAAGAGGTTCTCTTTGAAGGTTACTATAGGTAAATGTCTTAAATCTCCCCCTTCTTCTTCTTGTTCTTCTTCTCCAATCAAATGTGCAATCACCCCAAACCCATTTGGGACATGACACCAATGGTCCTTTCATTACATTGAATTGGCCTAGGAGTCATCTCCCTACATTCTAAACTTTAAAACCCCTCTTTTATCATCATTCAAATAGGAAGAACACATTTATCTTAAAAAGTGAATTATGAACAAACAAGACCGACTTTGCTCAGGCGAAATGGGTGTTTAAGTACTTCCCATTTCGTAACCTAACCCCCGAACCCCTCATCCCAAAGAATCTCTGTTTTCGTAAATCAAACTTAGGCTCATAAACATTAGGTTTTCTTACGTTCCTAAAAAACGTGGGTGGCGACTCTAAAATCAATTCGACATCCTAGGTAATTCACGCGCTCTAGCCAAGCCGTGGTTCCCCCGGGGTATCTACAACTACATACTCTCTCCTTCCCAGCAGAAGTGTCACCAATTTTTGGGACACGGGGATTAAGAAAAGGTAGTAGGTGTGTGGTAGAAAATGAAGAGAGAGAATGAATGGGGTAAATAGTAGTGTTGGTTGAATAAAATGAGTGGTGGAAAATGAAGAGAGAGAATGAGTGGGGTTAAATGGTGGAGTTGGTTGAATATAAATATATTAAAACATTTCCATTTTGGGTAGTGACACTTGTGCTGGGACGGACCAAAAGGGAAATAAGTGACACTTCTGCTGGGACGGAGGGAGTACACTAAAACTTGCAGATCTGAAGAAAGAAAGAAAAAAAAGCAGCAGCAGCAAACTCCCTGTTCAGACAGCTTTTGCGTTTATGGTGGGAAGAAGAAAGGGTGGATGGGGGACGAGGCGATGTGGGAGTGGAATTCGGAGTCGTCAATTGGGTAGAATGTCGGAGGCGGAATGCGGGCTGCGTCGGCCATTTTCGAGGGATTACAGAGAGGATGAGATAATAGAGAGAGAGAGAGAGAGGCGAACTGAAGCTGTAGGTGACGGCGGCGACGCTGCGATAGGTGGTCGTGGTGGCGATGGTTGAGGGGTTGGCCATGGTGGCGACGGCCATGGGTGTCGGGCAGAGGGAAGGTGAAGTGGGGATGGGGGAGGAGATAAAAGAGAGAGAGAGAGAGAGAGAGAGAGAGAGAGATGTTTAAAATTGCAGATGGTGGAGGGATGGGGAAGTAGGATGGATTGGGGAGGGCAATGTTTGATTTAATAGGGCCCACCTTCACACTCACAACAACTTTCCACTTATTATTCTCTACCCCATTTTTTCTCTCCGATTTCACTTTTCATACTCACAACACCTACTCCACTAACACTTTTTCTTTAATCCATGTGCCCAACCCAAAATCCTAATTCGGGTTGGACGGAGGAAGTATATGATAATTACTTATTTTATTATACACTTGATTATTTAGAAAAATGATTATTTTTTTAGAAAAAATATTTATTTCATTTTTAAACCTTTTGAGTTTCAAAAATTTCACTAAAGCCCTTACTAACTAATACCATTACTAATCCATCCATTTAGTCGAACACGTGCCATGCACATGGCACTTAACTGACTTTTCTAACGATTTTCGTCAAAAAGTCCTTGACTGGCGAATATTTCACATTTGAAGCCCTGATCTAGCAAAAAAAAAAAAAAAAAAAAAAAAACTTCCGGGCCCCTGATAGACGACCCCCCTTAAGTTCAGGCCCTAAATTGTCATTAACCTTTTATTCAACCAACATTACTATTTACCCCACTCATTCTCTCTCTTCATTTTCTACCACACATTTTCTTTATTTTATTCTTTTTCATTAGTTATTGTGTCCGCCTTTTGGGTGTCAAGTGAGGTGGGACGGAGGGAGTATATGAATTGCATTTTGCCCTCTTTCTTTATTTCTTTAAGCTATATTTTGCCAACACTTTAACTTGAACATTTTTACTTTGTCCCGCTTTAAGGTTCTTAGTTTCCTTTTTAGTCTGTCCCAATTTAAGGTTCTTGTTTTGCTTTATTACCTAAAATGGAAAGTGGGACCCACTTGTCATTCTCACAAAAAAACTCCCTACTCACTTTCTCTCTCCCACTTTACTTTTCATACTCACAACATTTATTTTTCTTAATTTCCGTGCAAAGTCAAACTTTAAAATAGGACGAGAGAGTATTAAGTATTTTGAGAAGAGGGAGCAATTTGCTGAATTGCGGGGACAGGACAGCTTCTAGTGGACTTGACAGTTGAGTCCATCTTGGGAGTTGGTGGGGGACTGGCATTTAAACCTACAGCACCAGGTCGTTGACGGGGTTTTGTGTTTGTGTGTTCATCTCTCTCCCATTATCATCTTTCTAAACTAGACAGGTTCCTGCTCTTCTTCCCATTATTTTTTCACTTTGTTGTTCTACTTATTTAATTTCTCTAGAATAATTCCAATTTCTTGTTCATGGGTTTTGAATTTTAACTGCTAATTCTTACTCACTGGCTTTGATTTTGAATTTTCTTAATATCATAGCTCCAATGTTGAATTCCTGTTGATTGGATGACCGATTTTGATTCTTCTGAAATGTCTTTAATCCTTTTATTTAGTCAAATGGGGAAAATGGAAAAAATAAAAGCAATAAATTAAAAAAGAGAAATTTTGAATGGAAGAAAATTACATGCCTGTTCATGAACAAAATTATTTATGTACTTTCCTATTAATGTTATATTTTGGCTTCAAAGTATCTTAATACTTGTACTCACTCTCCCCTAAATTTGGTCTTACTTTGATTTATTTTGTAACTTGATTAGATTTTGACAAATTTTAGAAGGTTCTTATTGCTACTGATAATGGTACTTGTAATAGGGATTCAGCATCTTCCACTGGGTATCGTTTGTATTTTTTTTCTTTTTATTTTTTCTAAATGGAGGAATATGCAAGTGACTAACTTTCTAGGTGTAATAATTTCAATTCTACATCTTAAATTCTTGTATGTCCTCAGGGTCTGTTTGGCAACACAATTCTAGGCCTTAGACTAAAATTTAAAATAACGATTGGTTGCTCGTGGGATTCATTTTGTTCTCCAAATTCCCATTCGATGGCTTGGAATTGGAGTTTCCAAATGCACCCTTAGCATGTCCATAACCTTGACAATCCGGGACGGTAATATCTTGGTGGTATAGTTGTGTCGACAGTGTCATACAGAAAAATGAAATAGAAAATCCGGAGTCTCTTCCTTTCAGTTTTGTATGTACTTCTGAATATAGCTGTGAGAGGGCCAACATGGTCAATATGCGTACCGTATATCCAGAGTGTGTTGGGATTGGAGTCTTAAACCTAAGGGGAAGCAGAGGGGGGAAAAGGAGTCCAAGTCGGGGGAGTTGGTGAAGATCAAAAGGAGTTCAAAACGGAGGAGGCTTTCTGGGCGGAGGAGCAGGCGGGCGCTCGGTGGGAGGCGAACGCGCGCTCAAGAAGGCAGAAAGGATCAGATTCTGGGAAAAGAATCCAGGCGGGCGCCTGGTGGGGTGCGTGCGGGCGCCTGGTGCCAGATCTGGTTTCCTGATTTGTTTCCTATTTTGATTGTATCTCTTCCAAATAGATTTAGGGCTTCCTTGTACTGCTATATAAGCATGATTTCGTCCAAGAATATTGTGTACCCAAAAAGGAGAAAGTTAGGATATCAAGGAGAGACACAAAATAGTGTCTAGGAGGGGGCCGGGGGCCTAGGAGAGCCATTGGGGGGGGGGGGCGATCCTACAACCCGGCCATGACCGTGTTGTTTGTGTCTTCTTGGGGAGGTGAGATAATATATATGAGAGATTGCTCATGGAGAGTTACTATGCTAGATCTGTGTGAGTGCATATGTAAAGTTGTAATCCTTCATATATTATTATAGTGATATCCTGGCTTGGGGCCTCCGGATGTAGCCACATGGGGGTGGTGAACCGGGTTAACAAATCATGGTGTTCTTGTTCTTTCATATTATCATGTGTTGATTATTTTCTCCATATTAATGACTGCTAGTATGGGCTAGTGGATGCGGTGATCCCCCCAATTCCCCAACAACTGGTATCAGAGCTTTGATTCGAGATCTAGGGGAGATCCAAGGTGAAGAAAAGCGACAACAGATTTTCGTGCAGAATTCGTGCAATGCACGTGCAGGCTCGGTTGAGCGCACGTGCAGATTTCGTGCAGTGCAGATTCTTCGTGTGGAAGATGTGCAGGGATCTGAGAGCTTCTAGGGTTTTTTGGTTGAAGCAAGACACGTGCCAAATAGGTCAACGATCGTGCGGAAGATCAGAAAGTCCGAAAAGTTCGTTTGTTTCTTATGAGATCTGCAGAAATTCGAGGTGGAATTTGGAGATGCAGAGATCGGATCTGGAGGTGTTCAAGGGATTTTGGGGCAGTCAAGGTGGTTGGAGAAAATATGAAAGAAAGGAGATTGCATCAGGCACTTGCGTAAGCAACCGACGATGTAGAGGTGAGTGGTATAAGCCGGTATGACCACGTGAGAAGAGGAGGACTTCTCGCAAACGACGGATAGGGGTAAGGAGGATGTTGTACTCTACCGACAACATCAACTTCGTTCCGGGTGGGAGCAAGAGGCTTGGAGACCGGCCTATTGGTGTAAAACGGAGAGACATCAATGAACGATGTGTTAGGGGGGGAGAGTGACTCAAAAGTTGCAACGCGGTGGGAGTCAAAAGGCCCTAACAGAGAGCGAGAAAAGACCACAAGAAGACAATGCAAGAAGCAAGGTGTGTCCGAGTTTCATGGGGAGCATTGCAAGGGGAGTGGATCTAGGAGGGAGAAGGCGAAGTTAGTCTTGCAAAGAAATCAAGGTAGAAGTTGATTTGGAGAGGCAAGAAGGATCTAACACGGAGAGGTTGAAGCGTCGCTTGGTTTCAACTCGCCTTATTACTTGGGCGTGGAGGCTCATGGTGGAGGAGCATGGAGGCTCAACATGGTGTAATGATGGAGCGTGGAGGCTTATCATCAACACAATGGAGAAGCTTAGTGCACGGTGTTACAATATTCAAAGGAGGTCATCTTCGTGGTGGGAGCTTGACGGGAACGATTACTATGCTTATGGGTTTAGTCTCCAGGTGGGAGATTGTTGGGATTGGAGTCCTAAACCTAAGGGGAAGCAGAGGGGGAAAAAGGAGTCCAAGTCGGGGGAGTTGGTGAAGATCAAAAGGAGTTCAAAACGGAGGAGGCTTTCTGGGCGGAGGAGCAGGCGGGCGCTCGGTAGGAGGCGAGCGCGCGCTCAAGAAGGCAGAAAGGATCAGATTATGGGAAAAGAATCCAGGCGGGCGCCTGGTGGGGTGCGAGCGGGCGCCTGGTGCCAGATCTGGTTTCCTGATTTGTTTCCTATTTTGATTGTATCTCTTCCAAATAGATTTAGGGCTTCCTTGTACTGCTATATAAGCAGGATTTCGTCCAAGAATATTGTGTACCCAAAAAGGAGAAAGTTAGGATATCAAGGAGAGACACAAAATAGTGTCTAGGAGGGGGCCGGGGGCCTAGGAGAGCCGGGGGGCGATCCTACAACCCGGCCATGACCGTGTTGTTTGTGTCTTCTTGGGGAGGTGAGATAATTTATATGAGAGATTGCTCATGGAGAGTTACTATGCTAGATCTGTGTGAGTGCATATGTAAAGTTGTAATCTTTCATATATTATTATAGTGATATCCTGGCTTGGAGCCTCCGGATGTAGCCACATAGGGGTGGTGAACCGGGTTAACAAATCATGGTGTTCTTGTTCTTTCATATTATCATGTGTTGATTATTTTCTCCATATTAATGACTGCTAGTATGGGCTAGTGGATGCGGTGATCCCCTAATTCCCCAACAGAGTGGTCACCTATGTGCTCTATTATTACGAAAGTGTCCAATAAACCTTTTTGATTTGAGCAGTGGTCTCAATATTTTCTATGCTCAGATTCACATGAGATGGATGATGCGTATTTCTCAACTTATTCGCTGATGCTGGTCTAACTAGTGGTCTACAATTGAGTTTATTGCAATTCCTTCCACAGAGATTGACACTAAGAGGCGGGTCTAGGCATATGTATATGGGTGCAAGTCCACCCACTTAATCTGATAGTTTATTCAGTTTAATGGATTTTTTTTTTCACAATTTGCATTTTGAATCTTTTTAGTGTAATTTGTGCACCACTGGGTTCAAGTCCACAACAAGATTTTTTTTGGTTTTTCACAATTCACATTTTGAATCTTTATTGTGTGAATTTTTGTGTTCACCCACTTAATAAAGGTTTTGTATCCGCCACTGTTGACACTGTATAATCCCTTCCAATTTCAGGTCAGAAGAATTTGATATACATGTTTAGGTTGGGATAAAAGATATAATCGTGAAGGAGAAAAAGAGCAAAAAGATGGCTGATGCTTCCGTTGAGTTTTTCTTGGAGAATCTAAAGCATTTATTACTCTACAATGCTGACTTGATTTCTGGGGTCAAAGACCAAGTAGAATCTCTTTATAGGGAGCTACTTTTAATGAAAGCCTTTCTCAAAGATTCAAAGGAGAAGGGAATCGAGTACGAATACGTTAGAGAGTTAGTCAGACAAATCAGAGACGTAGCCTATGAAGCGGAAGACATTATCGACACATTTGTGGTCAATGCAGCAATGCAGAAGTCAAGAAGCACTCTAAGCAAAATTGTTCATATTCTTGAATATCGGAGCGTGGCAAAGGAAATAGATAGCATTAAGGCAAAAGTGAAGGAAATATATGATAAGAAGTTGTTTGGCATTGAGGCCTTACAAGGTGGCGAGTCTTCTACTAAAGCTTCTTCGTTAAAGAAGGTTCCGGAAGTGGAGGAGGACAATGTAGTCGGGTTTGATGAGGAGGCGAAGATTGTTGTGGGGAAACTAATAAACGGGGCAAAACAACTTGAAGTTATCTCTGTTGTTGGAATGGGCGGGCTAGGAAAGACAACTCTTGCTAGAAAGGTTTATAAGGACCCTTCTGTTGAGTATCATTTCTTTATCCGGGCTTGGGTTTATGTGTCTCAAGAATTTAGTAGAAAAGAAGTGTTTATTTCATTATTGCGTAAACTTGCGTTTTCAAATGAGATGTTCAAATGGAGCGAGGAAATGTTGGTTAAAGAATTACATAGACAATTGAGTGGGAGTAGATACCTTATTTTCATGGACGATGTTTGGACAATTGAAGCTTGGAATGATCTTAAAATGGTTTTCCCGGATAGAGAAATCGGGAGCAAAATACTTTTAACAAGTCGAAACACGGACGTAGCTCTACATGCTAATCCTGATCCCGATAGTCCGCCTCATCATTTACGTTTTCTAACAGATGAAGAGAGTTGGGAGCTTCTTCGTAAGAAGGTTTTCCCTAAAAGAAAGTTCCCTTCAGAGCTGACGGAGCTTGGAAAACTTATTGCGAAAAGGTGTTACGGGTTACCTCTTGCAATTGTTGTAGTTGCCGGACTTCTCTTTAAGAAAGATAAAACTCGTGATTGGTGGAGGAAAGTTGCTGAAAGTGTGAGCTCGTACGTTGCTAGAGACCCTAAGCAATGCATGGACGTACTTGCACTTAGCTACAAGCACTTACCCGATCATCTCAAAGTGTGTTTCATCTACTTTGGAAGTTTCCCAGAAGATTTCAAAATACCCGTGTCAATGTTGCTCAAGTTATGGGTTGCGGAGGGGTTTATTCAGCCGCTAGGGCAAGAATGTTTGGAGGATACAGCGGAGGATTATTTGGAAGATCTTGTTGAAAGAAATTTGATTATGAAGGCACAGAAGAGATCGAACGGTCGAATAAAGTCGTGTCGTATTCATGATATGTTGCGGGACTTGTGCTTGAAAGAAGCTTTGGAAGAAAAGTTTTTGCAGGTAATTAAAGAAAATATACGCGATTCTTCTTCTTCTTCTTCTATAACACCAATTGCAAATTATCACCGACGCCTTTGTGTCCACTCACATGTTTTGAACTACATACGCTCGAAGCCTTGTGGTCCCCACGTGCGGTCTTTCTTGTGCTTTCCATTGGAGGAAACAAGTTTACCTCGAGAGCACACTTCATTCATGCACGCAGCGTTTAAGTTGGTTAGGGTGTTGGACATAAGGCTTATAAATCTCTCTCGTTTCCCAAATGAGATAGTACTCCTAGTTCACTTGAGATACGTGGCTCTCCTTGGTGATTTCAAGATTCTTCCCGAATCTGTCTCGAAGCTATGGAACCTACAGACACTCATTGTCAAGACAAAGTCACGTAATCTTGACATTCAAGCGGATATTTGGAAAATGATGCAATTCAGGCATCTTCTTACAAGTGGTTCGAGTCACTTACATGGCCCACCTGCAAAAAGACGGAAAGATAACGAAGATCCGTTTGTGAGGAGGAACATACAAACCATCTCCACTGTTTCACCCGAAAGCTGCACCGAGAATGTCTTAGCGAGGACCCCTGGTCTCAAGAAGCTCGGAATTCGAGGCAAAATAGTCAAACTCGTGGAGGAAAAGGGTATATTGTTCGACAATCTTGCAAAGTTAGAAAATCTCGAGGTACTAAAATTATTAAACGACACGTTTCCCAATGCTCCCATTGAATGCAAGCTACTAGCTCTCCCTCAGTCGTACAAATTCCCTCCTCACTTGAAGAAGTTAACACTATCCGATACCTTCCTAGATTGGAAGCACATGTCGACTTTAGCAATGTTGCCAAACCTTGAGGTACTCAAATTAAAAGAGTACGCGTTTTGTGGGCCCCACTGGGGCCCACTTGACGGTGGGTTTCGATTGCTGAAAGTGTTGAAACTTGGAAGGACTGATTTGGTAAATTGGGAGGCTTCTGCTCATCATTTTCCTAGACTCGAACACGTTGTTCTTGAACATTGCAGAAACTTAGTGGTGGTACCAACTGATTTGGGGCTTGTAAGTGCATTACATACGATGGAGCTGAATCATACCCCTTCTGCTGCAGATTCAGCTCGGTTGATTAAGAAGCAAAAAGAGAGACTGCAACAAAGCGTAGGTAGCAATGGATTTAAGCTCATTATCTATCCTCCGGATATTTAATGTAAATCTAACTTCGACTCTTATGGTGCTAGGTGAGTTAATACTATACTTGCATCGTTTTCTTCAGTTTTCATTTTTCTTTACTGTGAAGTTACTGTGCAGGAGTTTTATCTGGGACTAGATTATTATTTTCTAATTATTTCTGAAATATTCAATACATGTTGTTAGTTGTTTGTTTTATCAAATATTTCCGTCCTAAACCATCTAGTTTTTCACTTTCTGCAGGAATATGACGACAAGCAAGCAGACATCCTTGCAATCCCACCCCTGGCAACAAACTTCGCCGCCCCACCATATGTATGTTCTTTATTGTGTTCATTTGTGGTGATTTTTAACATCACTGCTGCTTCTTGTTCGCGCTTACATGTACTATTTGTTTTTCTCATTACTAGGGAATGTCCGACTGAACTTGTATGATCGGTAGTAAAATCATTTTTTGAGAATGATTAAGAATTTGTAAATTGTAATTTTGGATCAATATATGGAAGTCATTTTCGCAATCATCTTCAGGGGTTTGATTATTATGTTGTTCCCAGGGGCGGACCTCCCATAGAAGGTGGGGGTGGCACGTGCACTTGGTCAAACCAGATTTTCCTTTATTTTATTTTTGTTTTTATTATACAGAGGGATAGTTATTTAATAGTGCACCACCAAAACAAATTGCTTTGCTAGTCTAGTTCGTTAGAGTTCAACTTAGTTCCCCCAGGATTACCTGGGTTCGAACCCCAATTTTGGTTGACAGTTCAATTAGATTTTGACTTTGATTAGGATGATAATTGGTTGCTATGAATTCTGTTTTACATGTATTCCTTGCCTCATAAAATGATTATCTTTTATATATTTTTTATTTGTTCCAAAAATAATTTTATTTTCAAAATTAAAGTTTTAAAATTACTAAAATTTCGAAACTATCAATGCAACTTTAAAATATACTATACTCCTTCTCCCTCTGTGCTAGAATAGTTATTGTTGACAAATAAATATTTTTAAACTTTTAGTTATATTTCCTTAATTGCCTTAATCTATTCATATGCAGTCATATAGCATTTCAATGCTTATACCTATTAGAATGAGTAATATAGAAAAATCTCAAACTTCATACCTTATTTTTAGTAAGGCAATATTTGTTTTAGGACAAACGAAAATAAAAAGCAGGACATTTATTCCGTGACAAAGGGAGTATCATAGTTAACTTTTGATTTCTCTTTCTTTTTTTTTGTCCTCCATATTTTTGTTTATTAAAACGCCGGATAATTGTATTTTGATGCAAAACACTCCTATCTTTTAAAGTTTTGTATATTAATAACGTAACGATAAATATAATTTGGAATTTTATAATGTGTAGTAGAGTAAAAAACGATTATAACGTAAATTTTTAGTGTTATTTGTGCACCCGCTTAACGGTGGCCCAAGGTCTGCCACTGGTTGTTCCTCTATTGAGCACTCGTCTTTTCAGGCAAAAAAAAAAAAAAACACGTACTGAAATATATGTCGCATTTCTAAAAGTAGGATATAAAGTTTGATGATGTCCCTAGAGCAGCGTCACATAATTCGGCACGCGGTCTGATTCACGATACGAATTCGCATACGGAATTCGCTACCCCCGAGTGAATGCGATTCGCTTAGGTATTTTCGTTAAGAATTCTATTCATAATTCGCTTCATGTATTAGTAAGGTTAACTTTGATTTAAGATCAATGGATTACTTTAGTCCAAGTCTTAATAATGCATTTGGTGTTGGAAATTTGGGATCAAAAAATTCTAAGCATAAAATTTAACATCAATATTCATTAGCTATCTGAAAACAAATTTAACATCAATATTTATTAACTAACGGAGGGAGTACTATTTGTATTCATAATAAATGGGACTAAATCATATAATTCAAAGAAAAAACACTATATTTATTAAACACAATATACATCCGTATTAAAAAAAAAACAAAAAAATGAACACAATATATATGTCTATTGATTAATAAAAAATTCTTTGATTAAAATATTAAAAAATAAATTCTTATATAAATAAATTACATACTAAATGATTACACGGTACGGTTCATCCTCCTTTACTAATTTATTTTCCGTTGACCCACGATTTCTAAGTTCCAAAACAGAACCCACCAGTTCCCAATTCCTTCGCCTCTTTCTCTCCCTCTATGCCCTAGTTGAATTTTTTGCAAGCGAAACTCTTCCTTTTTGTACGATGCCCGGAGGCCGGAGCTGGCGCCGGAGGTCACCAATTCCGCAGAGGTTCTCCTTTTAGACGCAAATACAGATTTGTTATCCTTCAATTTCATTCATCTCTTCAATTTCGATCGGTCTGCAAGGGTTTTCAGGTACGTTTGCTCGTCTTACGTAGTTGTTTTTCACATTCCTTCTCTGCCGTGTTCTTTCCTTCTCTGTCGTGTCCGAGGTTAGAGTGCCGTACGTACGTCTTTTGAGGAAACTAGGTTTCCGGCCATGTCCGACGGCAATACGACGTCTCCGGCGAACTCAGTCGCGAATTTGGGCGTTTTGATTCGGAATCGAATTCCGATTAGATTCGATCGAATGAATTCGGAATTCGACCCCGTTCTGGGCGAATTCTGTGACCCTGCCCTAGAGTACCCTTTCTTAAAGTAGTTGCCTAATTAGTGATCATACTCCAACACTCCATATGAATACCATTACACTACGCTTCTGAAATACACCAGTCAACTGTGACAATTATTTATTAAAAGTAGTTACCTAATTAATAAATGAGTAGATATTCTCTGATGTCCCTAAACGGACTTTTCTTAAAAGTATTGACATGTTAACTGTGACATTTGTTCTGGGACGAAGGAAGCTGTCTTGCTGATGTGTGTGTTGTGTTTCTCATGCACACGTTTCCGTGAACTTATACAACAACAATAATGTAACGACCCGAGTCCGCAAACCCGACCCGCCACATAGGTACCATACACTAGCCCACCAAGCATCTCCTCAATTGGGTCAACCACAGCCTATCACAGGCCTCCAAAAATTCAATGGATGATTTGATGCTTAGTAGGAGTGTATGGGCCTTCTATATAGCACACTCAATTCCCACATATTTCCGATGTGGGATGGGGGATATCACAATCTCCCCCACTCAAACCCTTGCCGTCCCTGGCAAGGTCAATCAATACCCAGATCGTACCCCCGGGCTAGCTCGCAAGCCTTAAGGCCGGGGTTCCGCTCTGATACCATTTGTAACGACCCGAGTCCGCAAACCCGACCCGCCACATAGGTACATACACTAGCCCACCAAGTATCTCCTCAATTGGGTCAACCACAGCCCATCACAGGCCTCCAAAAATTCAATGGATGATTTGATGCTTAGTAGGAGTGTATGGGCCTTCTATATAACACACTCAATTCCCACATATTTCCGATGTGGGATGGGGGATATCACAAATAAAACCTTAATCCCAAAATGATTTGGGGTCGACTAACTTATCAACAACAAAATAGCAGTAGAAGCAGTGGCGAATCTACACTAAAACATTTGGTGTTGCCTACTTTTTGCGAGAAAAAAAAAATATCGTGAAACTAAAATGACCCCCGATTTTTTTTTTAGTGTACTCTGGTATTAGTGTTTCTTAAAGACGAAAGTTACCATTCAAGTGTGACAACTCAAAAAGGAACATCAACCTTCAACCTTTTCAAGTGGGAAGGAGGTAGTAAAATATTTAGGCAATTTACCCTAAGTAAAATTTTGGGAATTATTGGAAAAGGTCGATGCTCCATTCTAAAAATAGCTAGTAAAGAAAAAATCATTCACACAATAATAGTTGATAAATCGACAAAATAGAAATGAAAATGATGAGCAAATTTAGAAACATAAGTGGTCAAGATTTTTTTTTTTTTTTTTTTTGAATTTGAACAAGAAAGCTTATGTCATGAACAACTACAAAATTTTATATTAATGTCAGTTAAAGTGATGGTTAAGATTTTTTTAACTTTTTTTTTTACATTGATGTTTTTAAAAAGAAAATCATAGTAGAGGGAAAAAATATTTTTAAGTGGTATCAAAAAAATCTTACAAAAACTTTGAAGAAAGCTCACCTATTAGAGTTTTCTTAAAAAAAATTGGAAACTATTTGCAACTAGTGGGAGTTGAACCCATGTCACTTGGCAAAAAAACTAACATCTCAACCAACTAAGCTACCTAAAGATTATGTAAACTAGGCGCACAGTTATGAAGTTATTTACTCAAAATGTAAAAAAAAAAAAAAAAAAAATTTTTTTTTTTTACCATTGCCTGGGCAATTGTAGGCACACTACTAGATCCGCCCCTGAGTAGAAGTATGATTTACCATTATTATACATGTTCTTCATTTGTTGTTTCGTCCCAAATATTGAAACATGTATTTCAATGAGATCTGTTCTTACCTTAAATTTCTGATATGTTTCAGGCTGGTTGATTTGATGAAAATGTTCACACACATATGGATTATTGGCTTGTAAGACTGGTTTACGGATATTGACTTCGAGACAGTTGACCCGGACCGGAGTGATGCGGTTCTGTAGTCATTATTATTGGTTCATTGAAATGTCAGTGATTTGCTTGCAGATATCTCATTTTGGTTTCATGGTAATTCTCCCAGTTGGTTCTCTGTTTGGTGTTGCTAGCTGGAGTTATTGAGTGTTCAAGATCAGAATGTGTTGAATAATGGTTAATTTTTTTCCCTTTGATATTTGAATAATGGTTAATTTTTTTTCCATCTATTATAAATTTCTATGGAGTCTATTACATATCTATATCCCTGTCTATTACAAGTTTCTAAGCTCTCCACTTTTTCCTAAAGAGAGTTGAATCGACGCCCACCCTGATACCACTAGATCAGAAGGTCATTGGTAGTGAATGAATCGTTTCAAAAGCAATCAAAGTGTTATCTTGGATTACCTCCTGAAAATGAATGAAGACTATGCTAGATCATCCAACTCGGGGATTGTGGACTAAAGCGATTGCATAAGACCTGTAAAAATGATCTTGAAATAACATGAATTATATTATACTACTAACATGAGTTACATACCTTTCAAAAAAAAAAAAAAAAAAAAAAAAAAAACCGTTACATAGTATAGTAGTAAAATGAGTTGCATTACATAATTGTCGAACTTAATTTATCACCATTCATCCCCAATTGCATCACCACGGAAGTGTATTTATTTTCAAACTTGTATTTATTTATCCAAAACTTATAAAAATGAATGTCTGAATTTACTTTTTATCACATGAAGTGCTTAAAAACAAAAAAAAAATGACAAGCAAATGGCGGTTGAGATTGGGATGCAGTTAAAATGTAGAGAGATTAAACAACTTCACCCTCACAAGTTAAAAAAGTCGGTTCACACCAACATACACTTCCATGCCGCAGATGTGGTCCCAACCAATCAAATATTTTCCCCTCAAAATTTACCACCCCATACCCTTAAACCGCTCATACTTTCCCGCTTTCACAACCCCATTTTCGTCATTTCCCATTTCCTAACCCCTAAAACGAGCGCCAACTGCACCATAAACGAAACAAAAACCCCAAATTCCCCCTTTCTTTCTTTGTGTGCGAAAGAAATTGAAATTAAGCTCCGATCAAATGTCGACGGCGACGACGGCTACGACTACGCTGGAAGCGTGCCGGAGACGGAAGAGAAGGCCGACGGCGGTGTTCGAGTTCGATGATTTCGGGACGGCAGGTTCGGTGGTTAATTTATTCGGTCCGTTCCGTGATAACATCCGATTATTTCTACACGAACATGGGGAGATTGAAGATCACTCTGTTTATGGTTTTCCTACTTGGTCGATTTCGCTCTCTTCTCACTCTAACGACGTCGTTTTCCCTCTCTACGTCGTTGAAGAACAAATTCAGCATTCCCTTAACCCCTTTTGCATTCACTGTAGATGTATCGGTAAACCCAACGGCTCTGCTTCTCTATCTGTCTGTTTGTATACATACACGTTCTATGTATTTGTTTTTTTTTTTTTTTGTTTGTTTGTGAATTTCATGAAATGGATTTTGAATTTGGATGAATTAATCTGTTGTTGGTGTGGTCGTTTTATCAGTAACAGTATAGGTGTTTGTATTTTTGTTTTGAATTTTATGAAATGATGTTTGAGTGGTCGAGTGTTTCTTTGATTGTTTCTGAAATTGGTTTGTGGTTAATTTTATTGATGGATTTAGGTTTGTTTCTGAAATTGGTTTTGATGAATTTGATTGAAGGTTGGAGTAATCATTTTGTGTGCAAAAGGAGGTATCATTTCATTATTCCGGCAGGGAATAAATGGAATAAGCCATTGAAGGGTAATTGTTTGGAGCTCCGGAGCCATCTGTTACATGGATTGATACATTGCAATGGCTTTGGCCATCTTCTCTCCATCAATTCACTTCAAGGGGGTTCTCGTTTTCTCGATGGAAACGATCTCATGGATTTATGGGACCGTCTTTGCACTTCACTTCGAACTAGGTAATTTGATCTCATTGAATCTCCAGACACTCTTAAAGAAAATGGTTACGACTTTGAATGTGTAATTTGAATCGAAATTTTGCAGGAGAGTGTCAGTAAGTGATTTATCAACAAAGAAATCAATGGAGCTGAGGTTGATTCATGGGGTGGCATATGGGATATCTTGGTTTGGAAAATGGGGATATAAATTTGGGCGCGGTAGTTATGGTGTGACGGAGGAAAAATATGAGAGGGCTATTCAGTATCTGGCTTCAGTAGGCCTTGACAAAATCATTAATGATTTCAAGAACACAAGCCAAGGGAGGAAAATAGAACAGATTGTCCGTTCTTATAGAAGAGCAAGCGAAACCCATTTGATAAGCATTGGTGATCTTTTGCAATTCATGCTTACTTCCAAGTCAAATAGTCACAAAGAATCAAGAAAATCTGTTGTTTGCTCAAGAAAGATTCAAAAAGACGATTCTCGAGTAGTTGAAAATATTATCTCCTTTGAAGATTTTATTTGCGCACTTGTAAATGCAGATTGTAGGTGGTCACAAAAGAGACTGGAACACACATTGAGTGTGATTGTTGGTATATTGCGAGACAATGAGGTGATGTCGAGGCAAGAACTGCGTGATCATGCTAGGCTTTGTATTGGTGACACGGGGTTGATTGATTTCCTGCTGAAATCCATTAGTTCTTTCGTTGTTGACAATCAGATTGTTCATCGGATGATTAATCCTATGACAAAGGTAGCTGAATTCAAGATTGAGGATATTCTTGTTGATGAAACCAAGCCAGGTAGACATTTTTTGATGAATTTGGAGTCCAGATGGCCTGAGCAAAGGGTGGAGCAAACAGCACAAGTGGTTGTCAAGATCTTGAAAGAGAACAAAGCTATGAAGAATGGCAATGGGGCTATGTCACGTCAAGAACTGCGAGATGCTGCTAGGCAATGTGTTGGGGACACTGGATTGATCGATTTCGTGCTTAAATCGATCAATAATTCTGTTATTGGAAGTCAAATCGTTAGTCGAGCAAAAAACCCGTTAACACGTTTGATCGAATTCGCGATCCGAGATGAAGATGAGAGTAGTACTGCATTGGAGTTTCCTTGTCTGAATGTTGATTCAGTTTATGAAGATGTTCTGTTTCTGTATAAAAATGTACTGCTGGGTTACCCCGAGTGGCACCCAGTGAGTTTAGCGAGTCAAGTTGTATTGGACAGCAAGCATTTGGTAAAAGAATGGGTTTTCAAAGAAAATGAGAACCAAGTAATGACACTCACATGCCGGGTTCTACCGAGTTTTGATGAGTTGGAAACTGAGTTGACTCGACCGTTACCACCTGGTGAGGTGGTTATGGTCTCACCGTGGATGACAGTTGGGGAGTTGAAAATGGTGTCGCAGTGCGCACTGAGGGACACATACTGTGTCATGGAGAGGTTTATGGTGAGTCAAATCGGAGGGTTAAAGGGTTTGGATGACGAGATGTTGCTAACGTACGCAGTGGGGTCAGGGGGTGACGTTTGGGTGAGAGGGTGTGGGCTGGACTTGGATACTAAGATGAGGTACGAAGGTGGGGCCGAAGATGGACGGGTGGATTGTGAGTGTGGGGCAAAGGATGATGATGGGGAGAGAATGGTCGCTTGTGATGGGTGCCACGTGTGGCTTCATACCAGGTGCAATGGCATTGATGATGATGGTGATGATGGTGATGAACTTGTGCCTTCTTCTTTCCTTTGTGCTAATTGTAGTGCAAGGTGAAATTGGTGGTACTACAAAGAAAATCAATGAAATATTTATTTATTTATTTATTTATTAATTAAATATTATTAGTACCTTCTTTTTCTTCTATTATATTATGTTTGAATTATTAGCATATTAATTATGTAGTTTGTCCCCAAAAACTTATAGAAATCATTTCTTATGAAAAACATGTCTTACACTTAGAGATGTGTAAAACATGTTTTGCATTAAGAGATTTTGTACGAGTGTAAAACAAGTTTTTCAAAACATATTATAAAAAGCACTTAAAATCCCATTTATGTATTCATGCACAAAACTCGTAAGATACTACTAATAGCAATTTCCCTTTATATGATTATCTTAATTTTCCATATTTTTTTTGTTTAGTCTAGAAAAGATATAATGAACAGTTGGCCTTAACTTCAAAAACACTTTTAAATCATTGACACAATAGCAAATACAAAAGTTATACAGACTCAATCATTCAAAATCAAGCTTTCTTAAATACAACAGCAAGTGGTTCATCACTAAGACCAAGCCATCTCATCCCATTTTCATCAAACACACCCACATCCCCACAAACAACTCTACATACACTACAAACACTAGGAGAAAAAACAATCTTATGCCCACCCCCAAATTTCTCAGTCTTGAACCAATTGTCCACCGTATTAACCCCCGGCCGCCCTGCTAAGCCACCACTTCTCACATACCTCCTTCCCGTGATCCCATCCACGCCACCAAGCCTCCACACCGTGGATTGCACACATGTCGTAGCTGCATTGAACACAATGTTGATATCACTGGACATGTTAATGAACCGTTGTTTGATGTCGAGTGGAGAGAAATGGAGTGTGAGGCCTTGGGACAGTTGGGAATTTTCCTGCCTAACATAGAAAGGACAAGTCCCTTCACGGGAGGCGAGCGCTAGCCCGCCTCCCGTACTGTTGTTCTGGACGGGGACTATATAGTACCTCGTGCCAGATTCAATCTGTTGACCATCAAAATCGAGGACAATATTAGGATTGACTTTTGTATCATGGGGTTGACTTGTGCTAGATTCAATCTTTTGACCTTCAAAATTGAGGACAATAGGGTTGGCTAGATAAGAGGAGAAGAAACATATTGAAGCTAATGCTAATGAAAATGAAGGGAAGTGAAACTTCATAGTGTTTGATAATTTCTTTGGAATTGTAAGAGAATTGAAGATAGGTTGGTTGGAGCTATATAATGGCATTCACGGCTCACGGGCATTTACCAATATAAATGTGTGAAAAGGACTTTTTAGGCATGGAGGGACCATTCATTAAATCAAAAGGAAGAACGCATGTTTCCTCGTTACACTCTTGCACATCAAAATTATGGAGTAATAATGTTTATAACATCATCCTGAAATTTTGAGGTTAAATGAGAATAAAATATCACTTTTTTTTTCTTGAAATTAAAAGAGTTATATTATTAATAACAAACGCTGACCTAGAAATTACATTTGCAAACATATTCGGGATTTAATTTATCAATTTCAAAGAAAAATGAATGATCATACAAAGAACATCTTTGCAAACAATTAAACTTAACAAAACCCGACTTTAGAAGATTCCACCCTTTGCAACGTTAGACTCCTTTAGCCTTCTTCCCTTTCTCTAAGTCAGATTTAACCTTCCCGGTGATCAAAAAAACAACAAATAACACATAAAGCCCTTAAGACCATCTACAATAGAAGTTGAATGGGGTGTTGAATGGGCCATTAAACATAGTGGGGGTGTTTAATGGCTACAATGGGGCGTTGAAGGGGGTGTTGAATGGGAGTTGTGTTGAATAAATTCAACACAGTTGAATCAACAAAAGTGGGCTGGATCCTAGACATGCGGCGCCTCTCCATTGGGCCAACAAGGCGCTTGTGGTGCTGGTCCTCAGTTTTTTTCCTGATTGGGACACTTGGTAGCACATGGTTGGTTGTTGATATTTTCGGATTAATTTCTCATCCCAATTATTTGAGCTCATTATTTCACAGCAAATGATTTTTTTTTAATTTTTGTTTTACACCAAAATTCATAATTTTTTCCCTCTATAAATGGATGCAAGTTTCATTGTATTTGGACACAAAAAAAAACTCTCTTTTTAGTGAAATGGATTCCAATAATAACTATTTCAACACTCACAATTCAAGTAATTTTCCTTTTTATTTATAATTGATTATTATTATTCAAGTAATTATTTTTTTTAATTATAAATGATGATAATAATAATCATAATAATTATTTTACTCATAAAAATAAGGGATTTTTACCAATAAGTCATTGGGGGAATGTGGTATTTTCCAATAAAAACACAAAATTTCATATTCTACCTTAGGGTCAAATCAATTTTACCAATAAATCTCTTGCACCTTTTAAATGACAAAAATACCCTCAGCCCAAATAAAATCCTATCACACCTCTAACCTTTGACCATTTTGACACCCACCTTTACCTTTGACCACCACCGCCTGCCGCCGTTGACCACCGCCGACCACAGCCACCGGCCGCCACCACCACCCCATCGCCGGCCCCAACCACAGCTACAGCTCGCCGCCGCCTGCCGCCAGTGACCACCGCCCACCGGCTGCCGCCGCCGGACCTCCAACCACCCTTCCTCACCTCCATTTTGACAACTATAAATAATTAAAAATATAATGCCTCAACCAAGGTTTGAACCCAAGACCTCTTGATCTTATATGAGAGACTCTACCACTTTGCAAACCATATCCTTGTGATTTTTATGAACTGTTTTAAATTTAACACAACAAAACTATATTTTTCAAGGTTTGTTTTTTCTTTTTGTCTTTTGGTAGGAGAATTCTTTATAAATGAATATTTACTCAATTTTTATAATAATAGAAACAATTAATTTTATCATTTGTCTAGAGTACATATGGGAGTACGTTCATTTTTTTTAACTTTAAACAACTACGAGATTGAGTTATCAATTGTTTCACATGTGATGTTACTTTACATTTATTAATTAAATATTTAGCTTAACAACGGAAATTTATTTGATAATTGTTTAAAAATCATTTGACAATACACAATTATGAAAATGAGTGTTAGTTGTGAACAATTGAGAAAAGAATGTCCTAGTTATTATATTTAAATTCATGTTTGAACAACTGTGAAATAAATATCTCATTTATTAAACTCAAACTCATGTGTGAACAACTGTGAAATGAATGTCCTAGTTATTATATTCAAATTTATGTGTGAACAATTGTGAAATGAATGTCTCAGTTATTAAACTCAAACTCATGTGTGAACAGCTGTGAAATGAATATCTCAGTTATTATATTCAAATTCATGTGTGAACAACTGTGAAATAAATGCCTCAGTTATTTTATTAATTATTAAAAATTGAGAGATAAATTTATCAGTTTTTACAAGTGGAAAATGAACAAATGACACAACCGTGAAATCACACAACTGTGAAATCAATTGAGAAATGAAAAATAATTTTCTCAGTTTTTTACAAGAGAAAAATGAAATTTTATATCTAAAATTTGAATTATGTGTTGAGTGTACTTATTTGATTCGTCTTGACGACGTGATTAAAATAGTGGTTTCGGATAATTTTTTCGATTTTTAGATTTTGAGATATTGCATTTTAAAATTTTGGGAGAAAAAAATAAGAAGAATGAGTAGTGGAGGAAAAAGAATGCAGATGTAGGGGATCAATCCCCAAACTAGTGTGGAAGCCACATAGAAGGAGAAGAACGTGGAGAAGAGAACGTGTGGGCATAGGGGCATTTTGGTCCAGGAAAAATTTCAGAGGCTTTTTGGCGAGTTTTCAAAATATCTGTCCTTATTGGTAGTTTTTATTTGGCCTAGCGTCTTATTTGTCAAAGCCTCTAAAATAAAGAATATAAAATAAAATAAAATAAAAGTGGTGGGGTATAGGATGATGAGTTGGAAGGGTGTTGAATTTTAATTAAACAAACCATTGTAGGGTGTAAAAGTTGAATGAGTGTTGAATTATTAGGTAGAAGAGAGAGAAGATGATGTGGAGTGTTAAAGTGGGTGTTGAATGGGAAAATGTGTTGAAACCATTGTAGATGGTCTAACAAATGAAAGAAATCACAAGCCCTCAACAAAGTAGGAAAATCACACGCCCTCAACAACAAAGGAGGGAAATGAAATGGGAATTGAAGGGTACACTTAGCATATTCATATTGTTTACTTTTATAAATAGGCCTGTTAAGAGTAATGTGATTGTCTATTATACTCCCTCTATCCCAAAAATGACGTTTTCATTTTTTTTTTATATTAATACGAAAAAACTTTGAGTAATACTTTGAGTTAATTTATTTATGTTAATGAAAATATAAAATTCGTTATTAAACATATTTGTAACAATGAGCAATGCTAGGGGCACAAAACAAAGTCACAAAATCTTGCTCACAAAATGAGGTGGCGATATTTTATTGGTTGCATCGATAATGGACCCGCCACACTCTAATTAAAAACACCAGTAAAATTATTACATTTAGGATTTTGTGAGCAAGTTTTTGTGACTTTTTTATGCCCCTAGTATTATTCTGTAACAATATATCAATAACATATTTTATATTTTTATTAGGATAATTAAATTATACAAAAATCAATGCTAAAGTTATTTTACACTAACATAACAAATGTAATTACATCATATTTTGAGATTTAGAATGTAGATTTTTACCCTTCTTTTTTTCCCCCTTCATTTTTTCTCAGTTTGGGCCCATATTTGCTCTATCGTACTCGTACCCCTAAGTTTTCCTCATAATCATTACTCCTTCCGTTCCATACTTATTGCTATTAAATGAAAGTATACAGAGATTAATAAAATATGTTGGAAAAATAAATATTGTGAGTGGGTATGAAAAAGAAAATAAGTTAATGGATAGTTGTTGTGAGTGGATAGGAGAGAGAAAAGTAAACATTTTGTGTAACTAGCAATAAGTATGAAACACCCAAAATAGAAATAAGTAGCGATAAGTACGGGACGGATGAAGTATAAGATAATTTTCTTTTAAAAAAAGTATAAAAAATTGTACTCCCTTGTGACTTTATATGAATATCCATTTTAACACATTTTTGCTCAAAATGAATGTATATATATATATATATATATATATATATATATATATATATATATATATATATATATATATATATATATATATATATATATATATATATACTTTGTCCTTAATTAATTTTTTACCAGATTTATTTTATTAGTCTTTTTTACTAGCCTTTTATACTCGAAAAACTAAAATTTTAGAAACTTGATAACAAGATACTACCTCCATCCCATATCAAAGTGCAAAATTTGACTTTTTGGTCAACTCATTTAAATATTGACCATAATTTTATAAGAATCTAGATATCTCTATTCAATTCAAAAAAATAATATTATTAATACTATTCTTAATGGTGAAACAATAACAATTTTTAAAATTTCATAAGAATATCTAGATTTTCATAAAATTATGGTCAAAGTTCAAGTGAGTTGATTAAATAATCAGTAATAGTGCACATTGGTCTGATATAGAAGTACTACCTCTGTCCCTAAATGAGTGTCCAAATTTCATTTTAAGGGACACTGAAAATCTCAATTTTTTTGTACAGTTTGGTAGCAAAGATTCATATATAATCTTGTAATCTCATTTCAAAACATTTAGTTTTGCACGTATAAAGAAACCGGTGAAAAAAATTTCGAAAAAAAACATTTAAGGACAAAGTTATGTTAAAAAAAGACACTCATTTTGGGACAAAGATTTCTTGAAAATGGACACTCATTTAGGGACAGAGGGAGTAGTATATATGAGTCTCTATTAGAATATTGTTTCATACCCCTCCATCTCATAATAAATGTCGTACTTTCATTTTCTTTTTCATGTATATCTAAAAAAATAATTATCTCATTTTCTAAATAAGAAAACAATCTTACTTCAACTTTACCATTATATAAACAACATACAAACAACTAAAACAATTTTTTTAAGACTCTCTTAAGTTGAATGCAACAAGGGAGAGAGTAGTACTCATCTCTGATCCATTTTGATATTTCATTTCATAAGAATGATACGAACATAAAAAGTCTGATACTCCCTCTGTCCCTAAATGAGTGTCCATTTTCAAGAAATCTTTGTCCCAAAATAAGTGTTTTTTTTTAACATAACTTTGTCCCTAAATGTTTTTGTTTTCGATTTTTTTTTCACCGGTTTCTTTATACGTGCAAAACTAAGTGTTTGGAAAAGAAATTACAAGATTATATATGAATATTTGCTACCAAATTGTACAACAAAGTTGAGATTTTCAGTGTCCCTTAAAATGAAATTTAAAATGAAATTTGGACACTCATTTAGGGACAGAGGTAGTACAAAAGTTCAAACGACTAAAAGAGAACATAGATGTTCTCTTTTATAAGATAGCAGATGTGTTCCATTTATGTTTAATAAGCCATACACCTGCTGAATTATTGACAAAATCCTGATAATAGAAACCATCAGGCAATACCCTCCATTTACATTGCTTATAACTTCTACATCGCCACCACATCCTGCAGATATGTATAAATTAAAAACATCTAATATCTCTAGATTGTGCTTGCCACCAAAAGTGACAGAAGAAAAGAGTTTTCCCCATAAATGCCATTTTGGAAGGACCAATGAAAATCTGATCCTTTGGTAACGTTGCATATCCAATGTCATCGTTTTTTGATTGACAGTGAAGGCAAACTAGGGCTGGTCCTAAAATGTCTTAAAATTTTAGGGGCCCTGTTCAAAATTATTGTTTAGGCCTTAAAGTTAATTACGAAATTAACCGAAATACTCCCTCCGACCCGGCACAAGTGGCACCAACTTTTGAGAGACGGAGATTAAGAAAAGATAGTATATGTGTGTGGTAGAGATGAAGAGAGAGAATGAGTGGGGTAAATAGTAGTGTTGGTTGAATAAAATGAGTGGTGGAAAATGAAGAGAGATAATGAGTGTGGTTAAATGGTGGGTTGGATGAATATAAATATATTAAAACATTTCCATTTTGGGGAGTGTCACTTATGCTGGGACGGACTAAAAAGGAAATAAGTGTCACTTGTGCTGGAACGGAGGGAGTATAATACTATTTCAAAATTTGAGGCCCGGAACGGATGCTCACCTCGCTCATGCTGCCGAGCCTGAACCAAACAGTCTGGTAGCAAGTAGAACCTAGTAAGTAGGATTTAAATCAAAACTTTCCGACTTGTCGGAGGAAAGAAGACAAAGTAATTAAGAGGAAATATTTGAAACAAGAGAGAATAGAATTTTTGACAACCCGAGTCATATCTATAATTGGGTATATCTCTTACTAGTATATAATCAAATAACAAGGAGTAGAGGACCTTTTATATGGTAAATATTCAAGTTTTTGAAAGCGAAATTCAGCTGGTAAATCTAAAATAGAAATACAATAACGCAGAAACGGTAGTTCAATTTATTCGTAAGGGACAATTATTTTCTCCCTATAGTGAACCCATAAAGTTGACAGATATGGTATCAACTTTGTTGAGAAATTCAATATTTATGCTTTCATTATCCTAATAAATCGTCTCATTTTAGTTTAATGGCTAATTTGATGATACATTGAATAAATCAAGTGGTATCCGGTGTTAGCTTCCCATGCGGAGGTCACGTATTCGAATCCTGTTAGAGAGATTTGTGTTAGTCTATTTATAGGCCTAGTTGTAGCCTTCATGGCCATTTGATGTAGCCTAAGAGTAAATTTATTTATCACTAATAAAAACTATGCGTATTATATTACTAAATCAGAAATTGCTGACATCAGTTGTGCTACATGGTAGCATCACGTTAAATTTTTGCCGCCTGAATAACTTGATGACATCATGTCTCAGTCTCTCTTAAAAAAAACCGTAACACTTTCGTGTTCAAACTATTAAGGATATAGAATCCTTGTATATTTACAATTGTATTGTATTATTTACTTTTCTTATATTACTCCAATTCTCCTTGTAATATTTAGTTTCCTACTAGGTTTAGAATTGTATAGATTACCTTATTTCCTGTAATCTAGAATAGTCTAGACTAGCTTGAGAAGTACTCCACCCTCTTGTATAAATACCAACCTACCTTGTCCCAACATTTTTTTCTTTCTTTTTTTGGTTCTCACCACAACTGTCTGCTTTGCCTTCTCAATTGCAAATCATTGTTCTTTTGTTCAATACCCATAACCCCCTTCTCAAATACAATTATTTTCTTATTCACAACAGCAAAAAAAATAAAACATGTTTTTTTCATCATTTTTTTATTTTTTATCTACCTCTCTTTAATTTTTTTAATTTTTGCTTAATATCTTTTTCTTTAAACAAAAACCAAAACCGATTTTGCCTTAGTAGCGACCAACTTTCTGCCTTTGTAGCACCAATTCCGCCTTTGCAGCGACCAACTTTTACCTTTGTAGCATCAATTCCTCCTTTGTAGCGACCAAACCTCAAAACCTCTTCGCTGAGACATAAAATCGTCTTGTGACGTAGTCGATGAAATGTTTCAAAGTAAATGTCATTCCAACGTAAAATCGTCTTGCATGTGGTTGTGACGTAACGTAAACGTCATTGCAACGTAAAATCGTCTAGCGACGTGGTTGCGACGTAACAAAAAAAAAATAAAAAAAATCTCACACGTAAGGGGTATAAACCCTACTTGTACACCTTGAATTACAAGGTGACAACACGTGTTCGACCATTCTTCTTGCTCGTTCGAAGCTCGGTTCATCTCATAATTTCCAAGATTGGACTCTCCTATCGGCCGTCCATCTTGCGGGGGGCATATTAAGGATATAGAATCCTTGTATATCAATTGTATTGTATTATTTACTTTCCTTATATTACTCCCATACTCCTTGTAATATTTACTTTCCTACTAGGTTTAGAATTGTATAGATTTTTTTATTTCATGTAATCTAGAATAGTCTAGACTAGCTTGAGAAGTACTCCACCCTCTTGTATAAATACCAACATACATCAATAATAATAGGGAGAACTTCGTTTTTGTCCATCGTACTTTGGGTCGTGTTTCACTTTTATCATCGTACTTTATTTTTTTCATTTTTACCATCGTACTACAAACAATAGTATCATTTTGTAACAAATTTGGGTATAAAATGACACCATTGTTTATAGTATGATGGTAAAAATGAAACAAATTTGAGCATAAAATAACGAATTTGGTATAAAATGACACCATTGTTTATAGTACGATGGTAAAAATGAAACAAATAAAGTACGATGGTAAAAGTGAAACACGCCCCAAAGTACGATGGACAAAAACAGAGTTTTCTCATAATAATATTTGAGTCTCTCATATTAATTATCTCTCTTTCATGTATGATTGACTCCGACTATCTCTCTCTAATCATTGACACAAACTTCGTTTTTTTTGGTTTTTTTTTTACTAGCCTCTTTACATTAGACTTCCAAAACTAAAATTTTGAAAAGTGGATAACAAGATATTACATCCGTCCCAAATCGATGTACACAATTTGACCTTTTTTGTCAACTCAATCAAATTCAACCATAAGTTAATGAAAATCTAGATATCTTTATGCAATTTAAAAATATATTATTGATTCTAGTCTCAACGGTGAAACAATAACAATAATTAAATTGAATAGGAATATCTAGATTTTCATAAAATTATGGTCAAAGTTCGAGTGAATTGTTCAAATGAACAATAATAGAGCACATTGGTCTGAGACGTAGGTAGTATTTATGAATCTTTCTTAGAATTAGGGATGGAAACGGGTCGGGTTCAGATCGGATCATGCCTTGACCGAACCCGATCCGATCCGTAGGTCCCCAAATCGCGCCCCGATCCGAGGCTGTTACTTTTTTCTTCCATTGTAACTCAGCACAGCAGCTGGTGCTAACTGAATTTGGAGGGACAATGAGTCTTCAAGATTCACACAGCAGTGTCCTTGAACCAAGAAAAAGAAGAAAAAAAAGACTACAATTGTTTTCAAAGAAACTTCCAAAGTTTCAATAGAATTGTGACAAACTGAATTTGTTAGAAATTTCACATTACCTCAGTAGAAAAGCTGAATTCATTTGAAATTTAGTTGACTTCGACGGTAATTGTGATCTGAGCTTTACAGATTTGGGTGAAAGTTGGATGGTGTGAGAAGGAGAGACGATAGAGAGGACTCGAACGACGACGGCATCACGGGCAGGCAACAGCGCATAAGAGAGACGAGGAGAAATGCGATGAGTGAGTGGAGAGAGAGAGAGAGAGAGATAGTAGTCAGCGTGACGGAAAATAAGACGTAAACCCTAGATTTGTTCTTATATACGTAGGGTCTATGTGTATTTTTCAAGAACAGGAGGGGGCATTAGTAAAAATTGTAAGCTTAATGCAATCGGGTCGGATCTCGGCGCGGGTCAGAGGTGCTACCGAAACCGATCCGAACCCGATCGGATTTTTGAAATTGCATACCAAATCCGAAATTTTTGGATCGAATCGCCATCGGTACGGATTGGGTTCGGTCATATTGCCATCCCTACATAGAATATTGGTTTATATCCCTCAATCCCATAATAAAAGTCGTACTTTCATTTTCTTTTTTGTTTGCATCTACAAAAATAATTACTCCCTCCGTCCCATTTCAAATTGCAAATAGTAGGTTGGCACGGGGATTAAAGGAAAAAGTGAAAAAAGTGATGTATTGTGAGTGTTGATAGTTGAGTGGGAGAGAGAAAGTGGGGTAGAAAATAGTTAGCGGGTTAATGGATGTGAGTGTGCAAGTGGGTTAAAACTTGCCATTTTTGGATTTTGCAATTTTAGTTGGGACACCCTTTTTGGCAAGTTTTGCAATTTGAAATGGGACGGAGGGAGTATCTCGTTTTCTAAATAAGAAAACAATCTTAGTTTAGCTTTATCTTTATACGAAATGCACAATCAACTAAGAATAATGCAGGGGCACAAAAAAGTCACAACATCTTGCTCACAAAATCATAGGTGTAATGATTTCATTGGTGTTTTTAATTAGAGTGTGACGGGTCCACTATCGATGCAACCAATAAAATATCGTCACCTCATTTTGTAAGCAAGATTTTGTGACCCTAGCATTGCTCAACAACTAAAGCAATTTATTTTTTAAAACACAATAAATTGAATGCGACAAGGGAGAAAGTAGTACTCAATTCTAATCCATTTTGATATTTTATCTAATAAGAAGGATATAAGCTTAAGCAGTCTCTTTTACAAAAGTTCAAACGTTATAAGAAAACATCTGTGTTCTACTGATGTTTTTATAAGATAGCAGATGTGTTCCATTTATGTTTTATAAGCCATACACCTGCCGAATTGTTGACAAAATCCTGATAATAAAAACCATCAGGCAAGACCCTCCATTTGCATTGGCTATAAGCTTCTACATCGCCACCACATCCTGCAGCTATGTGATCATCAAAAACATCGAATATAGCTTCTTTAGATTGGGCTTGCCACCAAATGTGACAGAAGAAAAGAGTTTTTCCAAGCCAATTCGATTTGAAGGACCAATGAAAATCGGACCCCTTGGTAACATTGTGATATCCAATATCGTCGTTTTTTGATTGACAATGTAGCCAGACGGAGTCTGGTAGTAAATTGATAAGTAGAACTTGGTACGTAGGATTCAAATCAAAACCTTCAGATTTGTCAGAGCAAAGAAGCCAAAGTAGGATGAAACATTTAAAACAAGAGAGAGCAGAATTGCTTACGACGCGATTCATGTCTTTTATTGATTTGGTACTCTCTCTTAGCAGTGAATCAACAACAAAGGGTAGAATACTTTTTATATGGCAAGTATTCATGTTTTTGAAAACGAAATTCACAAGCTAAATCTAGAATGAAAATACAAAACAATGCAAAAATGTTAATTCACTAAAGGGATTTATGAGAAATCCAATAGAAGTTGATATGTATGACTTCTAACTTATTGACGGAATTTAATAATTATACTTCCTCTATATCGTAGATAATTAATCTCATTTGAAATTTATAATTTGTCATTGAATTTTGATAATCATTATTTATATTAACAAAATTATCCTGATAAAATTTAATTTGTTTTTCATCAACAGTGTTCTTAATGGTTTATACAAAACAATTTTTTAAATATTACCAAGCTATTAATGTTTTAGATTTCTTTAAAGTTTTATCAAATTGCAAAAATTAAATTGATGTTAGATTATCTTTCTTATCTAAATAGAGAAAATATAGCGGATGGACCAAACATACATGTGCAAAGACATGCGCATAGTGTATGGAAGCAAGGGTCAAAAATGCATGCACTGAACTCAATCATTCAAATGGATGCCTTTAGCTATCCTTTTGTTAATTAAGAAATTTCTTAACGTTAAGCGAATTACTCCCTCCGTCCCGGAGTAAGAGTCTCACCCCTCATTTGCACGCTTATTAATAAATATTGGATGTGATATAAATGTTGTGAGTGTAAAAGTAAAGTATGAGAGAGAATGAGTGGGAGAGAATAGTAAATTGATTGGTGTTGTGAGTATAAAAGTAATAGGAAAGAGAATGAGTGGAGTGAATAGTAAAGATTCTTTGTCATTTTAAGAATGGGACTCTTACTCTGGGATGGATCAAAAAGGAAAATGAGACTCTTACTCTGGGACGGAGGGAGTAATAGATTAAGCTAGGCATATTCCATATACTCCCTCTGTCCTGAAAATAGTTTCATTTTGACTTTTTATGGTCAACAAAAATAAATTTGACTAAACATTACTGCAAGTTAAGTGAACACAATAAAATTCTAAAAATTGTTATTGATAAATCACTTAATAATTTGAGTTGGTCTCCTATAAAACGCGTTTTTCCTAATGGTTAGGAAAAACGTGTTTTTCAAAACCTCCAGAAGACTTTATATTGATATCCAGAAGGCTTTATACGGATATCCAGGACCCTTCTGGCTATCACTTTCAAAGGTTCTGGCTATCAATCTCATATCCAGAAGGCTTTATATTGATATCCAGAACCAGAGAACCCTTCTGGCTATCACTTTCAAAGGTTCTGGCTATCAATCCCATATCCAGAAGGCTTTATATTGATATCCAGGACCCATCTGGCTATCACTTTCAAACGTTCTGGCTATCAATCTCATATTCAGAAGCCATTATATTGATGCCCGGAACCGTTGAGAAGTTTCGATTATTTACAAAAATGCCACTGCGTTTTTTTTTTTAAACACGTTTTTCCTAAGCGTTTGGAAAACGCGTTTTTCCCAAGATTTTGCATAATAATTTATCAATTACAAATTTTATAATTTCACTAGAATGATTAGATCGTTGCCAATGGTTGGTCAAAGTTCATTTTTGTTGACCATAAAATATCAAAATGAGACTATTTTTCTGCGACAAAGGGAGTATATAGTAAATCACACATATAGATCATGGATGTCATTAGCTATCCTTTTGTTAATTAAGAAATTTCTTAACATATGCTTATTGTGAAGGAAAATATTGTCCATAACGATAAGCTAATTAAGCGATTAAGCTAGGTGATAACAATAAAGAAGATTCTCCAAATCATTCTCCTACTTAATCATATATTCTTGATTAATTATCTTTCCTATTTCCATTGTAAATTTAGTTATATTTAGATTAGGATTGTTCATAAATAGTACAAAGTTAGGACTCTAATACTTTTGAATATATACTGTGTATACCTATCAATAAGAGTTTATGTTTTTCCTCTCTCAAATTATCTCTGTCATGGTATCGAGCGATCGATCCTATTTTTTTTCCTTCCCCGCCATCTCTCTTCTCCGCCTCATACATCATGGCCTCCTCTTCGGATTTCTCCCTTCTCCCAAATTCCGATGACCAAACAAACCTCTCATTGTTGTTTCACTCTCTCATGTTCTTAAACTCACCTCCACCAACTACATCACCTGGAAAATACAGATCGAATCCACCCTCCATGGCCTAGATCTATTTCAGTTCATTGATGGCACCTCTCCCCAACCTGCCGAGTCTGTCACGGTCACCACACCCGCTGCTGCTGCCACTGACACCACCCCAGCCACAGCCGCCACCACAATCACCACACCGAATCCTGCCTTCAAGTCTTGGTTCCGCCAGGATAAACTAATCCTCAGAGCACTATCTGGAACCCTCTCCCCCTCTCATGTTCCCCTCATCTCCCAATGTCGCACTACCCGCGATGCTTGGCTAACCCTAGCTAAAACCTACGCCAACCCTACTAAGGGTCACCTTAAGCAACTAAAAGATCACCCCCGCAACATCGTCAAAGGCACCCGATCAATCACAGAATTCATGCATGACATCAAAAACCACACTGACGAAATCGCCTCACTCGGCCGCCCATTAGACCCTGATGATATCATTGATCGCATCCTTGATCAAATCAATGATCCTGACTATGATCCAGTTATCAATGCTATTCAGAACCGTGAAAACCCTATTTCGTTTGATGAGCTTCATGAAAAACTCATTACTCTGGAACTCTCTCTAAAACAAAAATCCAAAACTGCTCTTCCCTTTCCTGCCACGGTTCACTACACCAACAAATCGCCCAACAGCTCCTGTTGCATATTATGCCCTAGGCCCTTGAGAAAGGCCTATGCGTTATATCATAGCTTCATTTTATAGAGATAACAAACCCGATTATTATATCTTTTGCATGTTTATTATAATGATCATTGTCCCTAGCACTTATGAAGGGCTAGCATGAGTTTAATGGAAAATCATATGATGATTATAGCGCATAGGATGCGGATTAAACTTATGGGTACATGTTGGAGAACAAGTACTCGATAGACCCGTTACGAGATTTATGTCATGGTCAAATGTCATAATTAAATCTCATAATAGTTATATCATTTATCCTTAGACCTGAGATTATCATAATCTTCCACATGATGAACATTATGTTTGACGTACTCAAACGCTACCCCTAATCGGGTGGTTATAAAGGCTACGATTGGCATAATCGGATTATTTTAGGGAAGAATGATAAGTCAATATGAGATTTGTCCCTCTCTTAAGAGAGATATCTGCTTGGCCAGTCGATGAGTGAGATTGATAATAGTGTACGGCC
Organism: Campanula takesimana; assembly: GCA_026119855.1. Classification (NCBI taxonomy): domain Eukaryota; kingdom Viridiplantae; phylum Streptophyta; class Magnoliopsida; order Asterales; family Campanulaceae; genus Campanula; species Campanula takesimana. The sequence continues at coordinate 3,217,115 of JAOWBW010000007.1, forward strand.
GTACCCAAATGAATTGAAGTGTTCAATGTTATTTGCTCATATCAATCTACTCGAGATCGAGAAAGCATTGGACAACATAAGTTGACGAGGACCATGACTTATGTCCAATATGCTATCGCGTGACAAAGGGATTGTGATATGTTCTATAAGGTTACTTTGGACTTTCAAAGTTATACTATTTGGGTAGTCATAATGGCTTGCTAGAGTCCGCTTATGACTTACGAGTTCTGACTGGTTCGGACTCGTTGCCAACATAGTATAATCCTATTGGGTCACACACAAATAGAGCGGATTGAAAAGACAAAAATTCTGGGATTTTAGGACTGGCCACCGTACGACTACAATGGTGGAGTACGACTCCAAAGGAGCCATACGGATGCTATGTCCATTACAGACCAGTTTGTTCAGTTTTCTTGACTGAAAAAGGAATCCCGATCCCAAACGGAATTAGGTCAAACCCTTATATATGATATACAGCCGGGTTTGACAGCCTCTAATGGTGATTTTAGAAATCACAAACCTTTGTTTTAGAAACAATAAATTATAAGAGGTATGATTATTTATTTGATGATTCATGATCATCAATATACAATAATCGAAGAGCAAAATAATTCCTACGAAGAAATCGTTTCTTCATCAAGCCTTGGGTCTAGCAATCCAGATCAAGAAGGTGTTCTTGATATCCGTTCGACGTGTGGATACCGATGGAAGGTGTTTCCTTTAGCACCTTAAAGTCCGTATTCATGGATGCGATCTTCAAGGGTTAGTTTCTTTCATCTTGTATTTAATTTAATCAACATGCACGGATCCGGGCTCTTAGGTGTTTGATTTTATCTGTTTATTCCGCTGCACATGATGCATCAAAACCCAACAGTGTATCAGAGCCACGTTCATCATTGTTTATATTAATATATCATGTTTAAATCATTTAATTTGATTATATGATTTTGCATGATGATAAAGATGAATGTGTGATTTGAATTTTATATGCGATATGAAATTTATGAGCATGATAATATGGGGATTATGTAATTGTTATATTGATTTGATCCATATGAATAATTGCATGTTTGGGATATCAATAAATAATTGTATTATGAGCATTGATGATTTAGATCTAATTTGTATATGTTATAAATTGTTTATTCATGATATTGATTAGATCTAGTAAAATTCGTAATATGTAAATTCGTGTTGGTTTAATCTGATTAATGCATGAACACGATAATGGGATTGATCGAATTTAAAAATTCTGGAAATCTGGAGAAACTGGACAGAACCACCGTACGGCGGGCTCATAGGCGTACGCCTGATGAGGAGCCGTACGGCTCTGCCTTCATTTTCCAGAAACTTGTCTTGTTTTCTGGTTTTCTGATTGTTCTGTAAATTATTTATAGAATTCGAATCAGAAATCGAATATGGTTTCAGATGGCTGGTTTTTGAAACCGTGTTTCCTGAAATATGATTTAATCTAGAAAATTGTAGAAATCAGAGCTCTGAAGAGTTCAGAATTGCTGTAGTCTATGAAATTGTTGAGACAATGAATGATCCTGAAACAAGTTATTTTTCTATACGGAATTGTGGATGCCTTTTGGCTTAGTATCGGCCGTATACAAAGGTTACTTGGTTTCTTGATCTTAGTACGGATTGTGGATGCCTTTTGACTTAGTTTCGACCGTACGTTTTGTGCTATCAATCTATAGATGTTCTGCAGAAACAAAGTTTCAGAATTTAAACCCTATGAGCAAAGTGCAAATTGTTTTCAAGAGAAGGAAACTAAATATGGATTAATTTATTGCATGGAGCAATGGCAGGCTTACGCCTTGTTTCTGGGAATGCGAGTGAAATATCCAATCTGTAAATTGTTTACAAATAATTTAGATTCCGTCCCCATAAAGTTGCTTCATAATTAAATCACAAGATTTTTCTTCATTTAATTAATTTGATTAGTTAACATACATTATGCAAAGACTATACTATATTATGTTTGACATAATTGAATATATGATGCATATCTCTAAGCAAATAAACCTTCTTAAAACTTAAGTCATGTGCCAATCAATTATTAAAACACTTTTGAGTACACCGGGTATTTTTATGTGGGCTCTGCCAAAGCGAGGTGTATTAATTCTATCAGTGTATGAGCAAGATGAGGAATGAGAGTTTCCTATGCGTTTAACCTGGTTTGACTTAATTAGGCTATCAAAAGGCAAAGTTTTGGGCCTAAGGCACAAGATGAGATTAAAACATGTCTGACATAAGATGTCTAACAAATCTCATAAAGGATCTAAGAATCATATATGATATGATTGACAAAGAGTTGTCTACCTAATTAATTTAATTTTGAGCAGTATCGCCAAAGCAGACTTGAAATTAAATTAAAATTGGATCTTAGCCCACTTAAATTATATTATACAAGAGTTGTATTTGAAGGTGTATAATTTAGTGGGAGTATTTATGAAATACATTGAATGTCTCTAAATGATAATGGTATGAAATATATGTGTATATTTATTTGCATATTTTGTAGAATGTCTTAAACTATAATCATGATTAATTACTGCAATTGACCCCACTTAAAAAGAAGAATAAGATTAACTTCCTTGACCTAGTCATGAGCTTAGGAATTGTTCTAAAGCAAGAACGGAAGTTATGAAGTCTTAATAAATCCTATTCCTAAGAAACCTAAAGATGGACAAAGACATTACTTAGAATCATGTGGATGAATCTATGGATGTCAATTGTTCTACGACTTGCTACCATATGTTTAGAACTTTAGAAGTATCTAAAACATATGAATGCTTATGCGATAAGCAATTTTTTAGGAAGCGTTCCTTCAAGCAAAAAAGGCAAATAAAGTTTGAGATTGATTAAGAGCCTAACATTCATGTGATGAATGAAAGGTATATTAATAAGCTCTCATGTTTTGAACATGGAGAGACATATTAACTAACTTAGTTGGCTTGGTAATGGTTATCATGTTAGTTTGGAACTAACAAACGGATTTGATATTAATTCATAAGCGACATTTGATGTTTAAAATGCTATGTCTTAATATCAAATGGAAAGCTTCTCAAATTCTAAAGGTTAATATGGACAAGGATTTAAGATAAAGGCAAGGCAAGAGTTCTTAAGCTTAAGGAAATATTTGTGGCTAAAACCTAAAATCCAAAGGATGTAATTACTACCATGGCAATATGATTGACCATTGGAAGAATTACAATTTGAATTAAAAGATCAAAAGGAAGTGCAGTAGGACTACCACTTCAAGTATTTATGTTTATATTTCTACATCTAAGTTCTTGGGTATTGGATACCGGATATGGATCCCACATTTGTATAAATGCGTAAGACTTGAGAAATAGAAAGACTACTTAAAAGGGTAAAGATTAACCTATGTGTTGATAATGATGCAAAGGTTGCGACATTATTCATAGGAACTTGCGAAGTGTCTTCACCTAATGGGTTCATATTTGTTTTGAACAAATGTTATGATGTTCCCACTTTAAGTAGTTAATAGTTTGATTCTTCATTAGAAGATTATGGATATTTCTTATTTCGAATAAGAAAGTGTTCCATTAAATATGATTTGCTTTATTGTATTGCTAATCATATAAATTGGACTTTATATCCTTATCTCGGAAGAAAAAAATAATGAGTATATGTAAGGATCCCGCCCCGTGCGGAAACGCGATGAGTATGGGGAGAAACGCCAAACACGGGAACCGGTCAAATTTAACGGAGTCGCCACATTTTGTTAATTTTAAACCCAACAAAATGACAAAGGTTTGAGTTCAAAGGTTCGGAGGTCAGGTTACAACTTGGGAGGAGTTTTTACGTCCTCTCAAGTTGCCTCGGACAAAGCCGAGTCTCCCTAAGTTAGTTAAAATGTGCATATGTGTGTGTGTGTATTTAACGGAAAAAAATTCTGTCGTTGATTTTATTTGAGAAAATCGGATGAAAAAGGGGTCTTTGAGTGATAAGACAAAGGTCAGAGGGCAAAACAGGCAATTTTGCCCTCCTACCTAAAGTAGCCGTACGGCTAAAGGAGGCAATTCTGGGGTTTTTACAGTTTGCTCAAGAACAGTCCAGTTCAGAACAGAAACATGGCATTCTGTCTGAAGCTGGACAAACTGTTTTTGATCCCAGTTTGCAAGAAATCATTTTACAAGTTTTATAACATCATTCCTATGCTAAATGATCACCACTTGCTCCCCCAAAACAAGTATTTGGGTGTGATCATGAGCAATCATAGGAGAAAATCAAGAAAGTTGATGAATGTCCCCTTTGGACCAAAGTTGGTCATTTGGTGAATAAAGATTGGAACTTTATCACCAAGATGACATTTTTATGACTTAAAATCCTTCCAAGAGTAAAAATAACACATAAAGATAGAATCTTTATGACCCAAAAGTGGGATTTTGAGGCTAAACCAAAGAGGAAAGTAATGAACACTAAAGTTTCATCACCCTCATGATTATCATGGCCAAACAAGCATAACATTTAAATGAATAAGGAATGTAAATGACAATCAACAAGTATATGAGTGTCTAGGTTTAGAACCTCTTCCATACAAGGTATGGAGGGCACCTTGGAACTTCTCATAGCTTGGACAAGATAGTAATGTAATAGATAGGTATATAGTGCTTGATAATGGACAAGTCTTGCAAGAAATAAAAGGTGCTTGAAATGGCCAATCTTCCTTTCTTCTCTCCTTTTTTGGTTTGTGATCACTCTCACTCTTACTCTGTGGTAATTCCAGCAGAGTGACCTCCCTAATGTGTATTTCTCCCCCCCTCTGAAATGATCAGCAAGGGGTTCTATTTATAGGGACTGAGGGTGCCCAAACCAGCCGTACGGCTAGGCCCTCTAGTACCCAAAGCATCCGTACGGCTCAGACTGGCGAGCTTCAGGATTTTTCCAATTTTATACCAGATTAGTCCTGGAATTTATAGCTTATCCTAGGGAGGTCCTGGCCTATTAGCTTATCCCTGAAACGGTGCTAAGGCTACCTCTAAGATAGGTCGGTTTCAGATTGGGGTACTTACAGAGCCCCTCGGCAACGTCGCTTCGAAGGAGCGGGGTTATCGATAGAAATAAGCATCCCAATCTGACGGGACGACGGCTGTAACCGATTTTGGTGCATGGCTGGACCTAGTGGTATAGGATTCCTACGTATCCCGTTCACGGGGAATCAAGCCTAACGTAGTTCGGAGGTACGCGGGGTTACTTAGATCCGCAAGGAGGCATGACTCTAGGGGTCAGAGGCGAGACATGGTCAACTTGGCTCTATGGGAGAGGGTTGACTTGCTGGGGATACGGTCAACTTGACTCTATAGGAGAGGGTTGACTTACACGGGACAGATTTTTACTGGGCTTACGTCGGGGACGGCTTATGGTGACTATTTTAAGTCCAATCTTGACCGGGGTCAATTCCATCTTTGGGGAGATTGACGGGAAAACTGGTCTTATGTCCCTCTAAGGAGTGCCGGGACAAAGGCTCTAGCTATAACGACTATTCTAAGTCTAAGCTTGACCGGGGTCAACTCCGTCTTTGGGGAGATTGACGGGAAAACTAGTCTTACGTCTCACTAGGGACGGCCGGGATAAAGGCTCTAGCCTATAATGACTATTCTGAGTCAAGGTTTGGTCAACTCCATCTTTGGGGAGTTTGACGGGAAAACTGGTCTTACGTATCACTAGGGACGGCCGGGACAAAGGCTCTAGCCTATAACGACTATTCTAAGTCTAAGCTTGACCGGGGTCAACTCCGTCTTTGAGGAGATTGACGGGAAAACTGGTCTTACGTCCCTCTAAGGACTGCCGGGACAAAGCCTCTAGCCTATAACGACTATTCTAAGTCATAGCTTTTAATCTAAAGGGTCAGTCGGGGGATGAAGGTTTTAATCTAAATGGGTCACTCTAGGGACGAAGGTTTTTTAACCTAAAGGGTCACTCGGGGGACGAAGATTTGGTCAAGCCTACACTGCGGGATGGTTGACATATTTTCTTGATACCGGGAAAGAGCCTAGGGGTGACCTTCAAGACTCATTGTGGACAAAAAGGGTCCAAGACTTTGGAAAAATCATTTTGAGAGGAGATCAAAAGCATTTTGCTTGAAACAATGTTTTTAACAAATGACGCCACATGGGCAAATCGGGAGTACTTATTTCCAAAAGTAAATCTTTTAACGAAGCATGTTAATCAAATTTTTGATTTTAACTTAACCATGAGGTTGGTTATGCATAAAGTCCTTTGGATTTGGTCCATTTGCTGAGAAGTCACTGGTGGTAGGATATTGGCTTGTCGCTGTCGTGGGGATAGGCCCAATGTCATATTTGTTGCTGCTGTCGTCGATGGGGGCCTAGCCCCGTGTTTTTGTCGGTGTTGGTGGCGGCGTAGCCCCAATGTCATTGTATGTGTCGGGGTAGCCCTATGTCCTTGTGATTGTCGTTGATGTGGAGGTAGCCCCAATGTCGTCCTCCGACTTTTGATGTTGGCGTGGACCCGTTGTCGTCTCGCGGCCTTTGATGACGTTAGGAACCCATCCCTTTTTTCATGACGCACTCTTTCTTTTGCCTAGGCCGCCCTTTCGGGTTTTCAACCTAGCGGGCATCTTTTTTGCGTCTTTTATGGCACACCCTTTTTTTTGCTTAGGCCGCCCTTACGGGTTTTCAACCTAGCGGGCTACTTTTTTGGTGCCTTTCTTCTTCTTTTTTTTTTTTTTAAATAAGTGATCCAGCCGACTTGATAGAACGAGGACTTAATATATCTTTTGGAGGAGACATGCAAGGGCCTTTATTTAGGCAGGAGAGAGTCCCTTTATTTTGGTGAACAATGTATTATCATGGAACGGGAGGAAGCCCTTGCTCGACAGAATACAAGTGTTTAGCTCTTTCCTAAGATGTAGAGGGAAGAAGACTTGTTGAGACATTTGAAACTTGCCCTAGTTAATATCATCAAATGATTGCTGGAATGGACCGTGTTTATTATTAAGTCAAGCAATTAGCCTTAACATGTATAAATGTTGTGATCGATTAAGATTAAGATTCGATCAATGGCAAGATCAAAAGGTGTTTATGGGGAGATTGGTCATTATCTGGGAAATTGGTCATTGATGGGACCAAGGGAAGAGAACCGGGTCATTTTGGGAGGATCGAGGTTTGATGGATTCATTTCATGCTGTGACTGGACCCGAAGGTTACCTACGTTCCCCTCAGTTTGAGGAGCTCAGGTCGCCGTAGTTCGGCCATGGATCGTCTTTTTACTGAAGTTGGTGTCCTTTTGAAGGATGTTGTTGCTTTGCTGATGTAGATCGCTTCGCTTTGCGGTGAACTCCTCGGGATGTTCCTTTTGGGGTGAACCCCTTTTGAGATGGATGAGCCCTTTGAAGTGGACTTTGTCTTCACATATATTCATTTCCTTTCTTTCTTTCCATTGTCCCTTTCTTTTCTCTCTTATATATATATTTTTTTTGAAAGACAGAGAGGGGGAAACATTAGCCCCAACTTGTTAACATGGACATTGGCTCATCTGTAGCCCCTTGGTAGAATGTCTGTCACTCCTCGCTTTGATTTTGAGGATCCGGGAAGTCCCTTGCTCGGTTGCACATGTGCGATCACGGTCGAATCTTGGTGGTTAGGCAACAACATCCTTACCTTTTCATTGTCTCGGGATGTCTTTGAGGTGCATCCAAAATTTGTATCAGAAAGGTGTATCGGGTTGTGTATCGGGAATGTATATCGGGGATGTGTATCGGGGAAGGCTTGCCATTAACGGTTTCTTCTTGCCAATTGATCACAACATTTATTCACATCAAGATTAATTGTTTGCATTTAGCGTTTTTCATTTGTGTTAGGTCCATTCATCCTTAATGAGTCGTCATTGACTAGTATGCTTAGAAGTCAATTCATCATTTTAGGGACGTAGCAATCAATTGATAATAACAAGCAAGACAATTTCAAGAGTAAGTGTATATTGCAAATAATGTCTCAAGTCTAGAGAGAAGAGAAGGAAAATGACTCTTTTATTTGGATAACTTTGTACATACATGTCCCAAGTGCGGAACTCTGTAAAAATAAAAGACACAGTCCAGAATGGACACTCTTTTTTTTTTCTTCTAGAACCTACGAGGCTGGAAGACTCACATTTTTTTTTTTTTTTTTTAAGGATGGGTTCCCATGAAGCACGATGATCCATTTTATTTCACAGTTGTTGGAGGGGTTGTCGGCGGCATATTCCATGTCTTCCACGGGGAACTCAGGTTCCGTGTTGTCGGGACAGATGTCGCGAGGTCTCCATTCGGCTGGGCGTTGCAATTGCCGAATTCGTCTACTAAATGAGTCAGGAGTTTGCTTTGGCCACCTCCTTTTGGTGATTTCTTTCCAAAGTGCATAACCTTCGTGTATGGCACTTGACGAGGGCACAATCTTCCATTTGGTGTAGCCACTCTTAGGCTCCTGAAGCTCGGGCCTCTTCTTGTGGACGGTGTCCCAATTGTTTGATCTTCCCGCTCATGTGTATGGTTGTCTCGGACGCCAATTCGGATGTGGGCTCCTTGGACGATGTTTCCGGGGGACAAAACCGCAAAGGACTTTAGCATTTTAAACCTCAAGGTGAAATTATTACCCATGATTTGAGAAGCATGCTTCATTAGCGGATTAACCTTTTAGGAAAACAAGACCTTTTATTTTGAGAAAACTTGATCTCCATTTTTCTTTTTCTGAAAGACACACTTCTTGTTTTGGGTGAAAAACTCACACACACATTTTGTAAACCTTTTGACAAGGCAAAAATGACAATAATAATCTTATTAATGAGAACTGACAATGGACCCAAAATGGTCACCACATGGCATCAACCGGGGAATCAAGACTTTAACTAAACCTAACAAACATCTTAACCGACTTTTCCTAAAGACTTATCACACGTCCTAACAGTGGACTTTGACTCTTCCTAAAAGGGGGCGATGGAAGGGGTTTTGAAGCTCATCCTCTGTTACGGCAACCACAGCACCATCAATTTCCCAAGCCAGGGCGTTCCAGCTTTCCTTGCGCGATTAACTTCCGGATGATGCGTTTCAGAGCGATGCAATCGTTGGTGTCGTGCCCATGGTAGTTGTGAAAGGCACACCATTCAGTTGTGTCGAGACGTCCCTTGGGGTTTGTGGGTTGGTAGTTGACAAGAGGCTTCGCAAGGCCTTGCCTAACCAATTTCTCAAATACCTTGCTTATGGGTATTCCGAAATCCTTGTACCTTGTGAAATGGAGCTTGGCTCGACCTTTGGCTTTTCGTTCATTGTTGACCGGAGCGTGGTGGGGATAAGAATCACCGCTACTCAATGCAAAGGGGTGCCCATCGAGTGTCCTTTCAAACTTAGCTTCCATTTGCTTTCTCTTTCCCAACAACGTGCCCAACTGAGGTGCAACATGAGGATTCTGCGGAGGTGCATGGGTGTAGGCATACCCATAACCATAACCTTGGTGGCTTGCAGGAATATACATTGGAGGCATGCGAGGAGCTTGTGGTCCAAAAGGTCTTGGATCATAGAAATGATACGGGTCTCCGTGGGATCTCATCGGGAAACCTGGTGGAGGCAAGTTGGTGATGCCTGTGTTGGTGTTGGTGCCCTAGGCACGTTTGTTGAACGTTGTAAGTTATCATGATAATAAAGAGATAATAGGATTATTATTATGGCTCGTGTTTGCTTATAATAATCTCCGTCCCTAGAGCTTCTTAAGCACTAGTATAAAGGCTAAATGATCATGGGATGATCATGTTAGATTTATGGGTACCTGTTTGGAACAAGGTACTGGACATGACCCGCGGTATGAGATTTATGTCATGGTCGATGTCATATATATAAATCTCATATTAGTTATGTCATTTGAATCCTTAGACATGAAGTTATTATAGTCTTCCACTTGATGAACATTATGTTTGACATATTCAAACGCTGCCTTAACACGGTAGTTATAAAGGGTATGATTGGCATGATTGGATTCACGTAGGGAAGAATAATAAGCCAAATGGATTTGTCCCTCTTCGGAGAGATGTCAAGCTTGGGCCCCTCGAAAGAATGATGTTGATGAAATGTTTGGCCAAACTCAAATGGATTGATTGGATCAATGTCATTTGGATTATCAACATATTCGAGATCGAGAAAAGTATTGAACAATACAAGTTGACTTGTTGACCATGACTTGTGTTCAATGACATCGTGGACAAAGGGATTATGACATGTTCTAAAAGGAATGCGAACTTGTATCTAGTTATACTATTTGGGTAGGTATGACGGTTTGCTAGAACCTAATCATATCTTATGGTTTCATGTTTGAACCCATTGCCAACTTAGTGTAATCCTAGAGGGTCACACACAAATAGAACGAATCGTAAAGGACTAAATGGGAATTATGGAAAAATATCAGTGTTTGGCTCTGGCACGGTCGTGCGCCTTAAAATGGCACGGTCGTGCCATAAATCCAAACCAAGGCAAACCTGTCGACATGATTGGCACGACCGTGCCAAATTACCAAGCACGACCGTGCCGAAAATGGGCGGCTGGGGAATTCGCGCGGACTAGATGGCACGACCGTGCCAGATTGTAGGGCACGACCGTGCCAGTCAAGTCGGCCAGAATTCCTTGTTGCCTAATTTGGTGACGGGATTTAGGTTTCCTAAGTCCTTAAGGGTTAAGGATTAGGACCTATTTAAGGATCCTTTCAGCAGTCATTAAGCACATGATTATGAGTGCCTCCATAAGGTTTTGAGAGGTTATTTTCTTGTTCTAAGATCCAAAAAGTGAAGAACAAGAATATTCATAATTCCATATAGTTCTTACAATTGTGAAAGCGTGTTTCATAATTTGGTCTAGCAACCAAGATCAAGTGTTCTTGATATTCGTTCGTGGTGTGGATACCGCTAGAGGGTGAAACTTATCATCTTCATAAGTTCGTGATTCTTGCTTTGTTCGTGATCAAGATTTCAAGTCTCCATCGAATTCAAGGTTGCAAAATCAAAGGCATCAAGGGTTAGTATTCTAGTATTCATTATGTTGTATTTGACTTAATCATATGAATGGATCTATGGGCTTTGGGTTTCATAAATTTTAAATGCTTAATTCCGCTGCGCATGTTACTACGAAACCCAACAGTGGTATCAGAGCCCCGTTCATGTTGATTATTTCAATACTAAGATCATGTTGTGTGTATATAAATTGTTTATGTGCCTAGCATGATTTGAATATTGGGATTATGATGTTTATGTGGTCTATGCGTTTTATGTAGTTTATTGTTTTATAAACTTTAATCGCACTGTTCAATCGCAATTAAAATTATGGTGGATTTAAAATTGTTTGGATTATCAATTTTTGATTTGATCAAAGTTTTGATATTCTAGGGATTCAAGAATAAATCGTTTATTCAAGGTTTTGATGATCATGGTGATTGGATCACCAAGAACACCAAATCCTAATTGAATCGGGAAAAACAATTTTGAGATAAATTTTGGAACTTTAAAAATTTGGATTTTTCGCAAGGGGTCCGACCGGACCCAAGCCTTGACCCGGCTGGACCTAGGGTTTGGCGCGGGGGTAGGGTTTGGGTTTTGGGTGTGGATCTTGGGTTTAAATCTCCTATTTGTTTTAGTCTTGTGATTCTAAGATTAGTTCAAGGTTTGGATGGCTAATCTACGTTCATCGAGATTGTGTTTCCCAAACTTGATCGCAATCAAGGTTTCAAAGATAAAACGAAATTAGAATTATGAAGAGTTCATAATTGCTAAAATTGAGAAACAAAGTTCTTGATTCAATGATTGGAGATCCATGTGGAATTGTGAATGCAATTGGCCTACGTTCATCGAGACCATCTATTGCTTAGTTTCGGCCACATGGACTACTTTCTTGGTTTCTTGAATTAGTGCGGAATTGTGGTTGCCAATGTCTTAGTTCGGCCGCACTTCTGGTTGTCTTGATTTGGAGATGATGACCAAAGTTCAAATAATCTCATCCTCATAATAATAGAGAAACTAATGACACATAAATATTATGCTTAAATTAATGGAGATTAATTTAGTGGCTAAACTTGATGCGTAACATGTTTATCTTGTGTGCTCATAAATGTGTTGTATGCTATATGGTGATGAACCTTCAAGAAAGTTTTAAGTCCTTTTTGCCATGCCATGATTAAAACACTTGTAAGTACACGGGTACTTTCATGTGGGCTCGCCAAAGCGAGGTGCATTGATTTTATCTTTGTATGAGCAAGATGAGTGAATAAGAGTTTCCTATGCGTTTAAAATGGTTGGACTTAATTAGGCGTCAAAACAGTTTTGGGCCTAGGCAAAGATGAGATTAAACATGCTTTTGAAATTGGATCACTAAGAATTATATTGGATATGATTGACAAGAAATTGTCTTCCTAATTAATTTGATTTTGAGCGGTCCGCCAAAGCGGACTCAAGATTAAATTAAAGTTGAATCTTAGCCCAATTTAAGAGAATGTCAAAAAGGAATCTAAGAGTCATATGGGATATGATTGACAGGGTTGTCTACCTAACTAATTTAATTTTGAGCGGTGCGCCAAAGCGTACTTAAAATTAAATTAAAGTTGGATCTTAGCCCATTTAAATTATATTATACATTGGATGTATAAGAAGGTTATATAATTTAGTGGGAGTATTTTTGGAAAATACATTATTTATCTCTTTAATGAGATTGGTACTTGTTGAATTTTGGAAATTTTGCATAAGTTGTAGATGACAACTAAAATCGTTGCTATTAATCCTTGTTAAGGATAAAGCTTCAAAAGAATGGCACAAACTTCATGGATTAGATCCTGAGCCTAAGAATGGTTCTAAGGCAAGAAGATGGGTTGTACATTCTTGATGGGCCTATTCCTAAAGAACCCAAAGCCGGAATAGACAATCACAAGAATCATGAGTATGGTTCTAGGAATGTGAGTTGTCTTATGCTCGCGATTATGTGCTCAAAACTCCAACAAAGTTTGGAACTTGTAGAAGCCTATTAGATAGGCGTGGAGTTGAGTTACATGTTTCAAAGAGAAATCTAGGCAAGAGAGGTATAAAACCATTATTGCATTCACTTCTTGCAAAAAGAGTAAAGGGCAATAAGTGGAACCTCACATGCTTAAGATAAAGGCTACGTAGAGCATCTTGAGAAACTCGTTTGTCCAATTGGATTGGAGCAAGCCACGGATCTCATTCTTGATTCATTGTCCAAAAGTTATAATTACTTTGTGATGAATTATAACATGCTTGGAATGAATAAGAACCTCTCCGAGTTGCATGATATGCTGAAAAACTGTGGAGATGAAGATGGTGGAGAATGGATTCTCCAATGCTCATGGTTCATGATGGAAAAAGAGGCCAAATGCCAAAGGAAAGGTAAGACAGATTTGTCAAACCTAAAGGAAATAATTATGTTTAAAATAATAACTCAAATTGATGCAATTTGGTAAAATGGCAATTGGATTGACCATTTAGGATTGTAGTCAAAATTCTGGATGATCAATAAAAGAAATGGTAGTGGGACTACCGCTTGGAAATATTTATGTTATAAATTAATCTTTCTAAATTTAATTATTGGGTATTGGATGCCAGAATAATTAGTAAATTGAAAGACTACTTTTAGTAACGGTTGATCTATGAGTGGTAATGATGCAAGAGTTGCAACATTATTCATAGAACACTTGTAAAGTGGCTTTACTAATGAAGTAGGAAATATTATTTTGTTATAAGATAATGAAGGATATTCATTTCTTATTTGGAATAAGAAAGGTGCTTTATTTATTATGATTTACTTCATTGTGTTATCATATAAATAAATTTTATATCCTAAATCTTGAAGAACGAAATAATAACTGAGACTATAACATAAATAATTAAAATTCTTTATGCATTATTGTTTTGATCAAATAAATGAGAAATGCATATCTAAAATTCATGGGACGGAGTTTTAAGTCATATGATTTGGAATCACATGATTTATGCAAATCTTATTTACTTGGATCAAGACATCTTTTACTATGATTGGTAAAAAGGATAATGTCTTAATTGACCCAATACATTTCGATGTGTATGGTGCATTAAGAAGAAATGATAAAAGAGAATTTTGGTTATACTTGGTAAAACTATTCAAAAATTATGATTGGATCATGATGATGAATAATTAAACCAAAAATTTGACAGTCATCATTAAAGTTGTGAAATGGTTTCACAAATTAACTTCACTAAGAATATCATTCTAAATGATATGTCTGCGTGGAAGTATAAGAACCTTATTGGATACGGTTCGTTGGATGACAAAGTCAAAGTGATCTTCCATTATTCATTTTGGGGTTATATATTTAAAACCGCTATGATTATACTAATCTGAATTCCATCAAGAGAGGTTAAATGGTGAAATAAAACTTGGTTTGTCTTTCATAAAGATTTAAGATGGTGAGACCCTTTTTTTGAAAGGAGTTGTCTGGGACACACTCACATTTTAATGGGATATCCTAAGGAAACTTGAGGATAATAATTTTACTCATAAGAAACAAATGGTTTGTTGACTATGATGATACTTTTCTAGATAAGTGGTTTATCTCCAAAAGAATCAGTGGGAATAAAATGTATCTCGAATGGTTCGAGACCTAGAAAATATATTTTAACCTGAGATGGAAGTTGAACAAGTTTTCACAAGGGGTTGTGAAAATCCGTTCAAGATATACAAGTACTTGCACACATGATAAAATACAATATATTAGAAGAAATATTGGATATTTCGAGATAGAAAGTATTGAGGTAAAGTTCATTTAGAATGAAGTATTTACCACCTATCAAAGATGCAATATCAACTCCACATTTAGATTAATGGCTTGGAGTCATAAAATCTAAAAGGCAATTCATGTATAATAATCAAGTTTGGAACTTGATCATTCTAACCTAAGGTGTAAAAACCAAAGGAGATGAATGACTTTTCCTGGAGAAAAACTTACATGGGTAGCAAGAAACTTATTAGAATTTTCATAGTCACATGTTCATATTTGGAATATGAAATTTGGCAAAATGATGTCAAAACAAGCGTTCCTTAACGGGAACTCACTTAAGGATGTATTGGATACAACCTAAAGGCTTTGATAGTCAAGAAAATTCTAAAAGGTATGAAAGTTGCGAAGATTCATTGGATGGATTGAAAAAAGCTTTTGGGAGTTGGAATCTCCGTTTTGATAAGTCATAGAGCTTGGCTTGATCAAGAACGAAGATGAATCTTGTATATACAAGAAGATTAGTGGGAGCATGGTGCTATTCCTTATCTAATATGTGGATGACATATTGCTCATTGGAAACGACATTCCTATACTTTAATCTGTAAAGACTTGGTTAAGAAAGTGTTTCGCAATGAAGAATATGGATGAAGACGCATAAGTCATTGGCATTAAGATCTATAGAGATAGATCAAGGAAGCTAAATGGTTTAAAGCCAATGTACATACATTGACAAAGTCATAAGAAGATTCCGCAAGGAAAATTCTAAGAGAGGACATTTGTCAATGTTACATGGATTTCCTCTAAGCAAGACTCAATGTCCTAAAGACAAATGATGAGCATGAGAAGAATGAATGGGATGCCATTTGCTTCAGCAATTGGATCCATCATACCATGATAAGTACTAAGCCGGATATATCTAAATGCTTGGAGCATGACGAGTAGATATTAATCCGATAACCGGTGAGAGTCACTGGATGGTTGTGAAACAATTCTTAAAGAACTTTAGAAGGACTAAAGAAATGTTTTGATCTATGAAGGGATGGAAGATGATCTCGTCGTATATGGGTACGCGGATGCATGCTTCCAAACCGACAAAGATGATAAAAGATCGCAATTGAGTTTTATAAATAATAGTGAAGCTGTAAGTTGGAATGGTTCCAAGCAGAGTCACTAAATTCTACATACTAAATCTAAGTATATTGCCGCATTGGATGCTGCAAAGGAAGTGGTTTGGATTAAGAAGTTCATTGTGAACTTAAGATGGTTCCTAGCATTGCTAATCCAATAGACCATGTTAGTGATAATAGTGGTGCTATTGACCAAGCAAAGGAACCAAGAGCACATCCTAAATCCAAACACATACTTAGGCGTTTTCTTATCGTTCGAGAAATCGTTGATAAGGGAGACGTACATATATGCAAAGTACCTACTAATGATAACGTTACGGACACACTAAACAATGGGACTTCCACAAAGCTAAACATGATGGTCATGTTAGGTCCATGGGTATTGGATACCTAGGGAATTGGGCCTAGGGCAAGTGGGAGATTGTTGGTGTTGGTGCCCTAGGCACGTTTGTTGAACGTTGTAAGTTATCATGATAATAAAGAGATAATAGGATTATTATTATGGGTCGTGTTTGCTTATAATAATCTCCGTCCCTAGAGCTTCTTAAGCACTAGTATAAAGGCTAAATGATCATGGGATGATCATGTTAGATTTATGGGTACCTGTTTGGAACAAGGTACTGGACATGACCCGCGGTATGAGATTTATGTCATGGTCGATGTCATATATATAAATCTCATATTAGTTATGTCATTTGAATCCTTAGACATGAAGTTATTATAGTCTTCCACTTGATGAACATTATGTTTGACATATTCAAACGCTGCCTTAACACGGTAGTTATAAAGGGTATGATTGGCATGATTGGATTCACGTAGGGAAGAATAATAAGCCAAATGGATTTGTCCCTCTTCGGAGAGATGTCAAGCTTGGGCCCCTCGAAAGAATGATGTTGATGAAATGTTTGGCCAAACTCAAATGGATTGATTGGATCAATGTCATTTGGATTATCAACATATTCGGGATCGAGAAAAGTATTGAACAATACAAGTTGACTTGTTGACCATGACTTGTGTTCAATGACATCGTGGACAAAGGGATTACGACATGTTCTAAAAGGAATGCGAACTTGTATCTAGTTATACTATTTGGGTAGGTATGACGGTTTGCTAGAACCTAATCATATCTTATGGTTTCATGTTTGAACCCATTGCCAACTTAGTGTAATCCTAGAGGGTCACACACAAATAGAACGAATCGTAAAGGACTAAATGGGAATTATGGAAAAATATCAGTGTTTGGCTCTGGCACGGTCGTGCGCCTTAAAATGGCACGGTCGTGCCATAAATCCAAACCAAGGCAAACCTGTCGACATGATTGGCACGACCGTGCCAAATTACCAAGCACGACCGTGCCGAAAATGGACGGCTGGGGAATTCGCGCGGACTAGATGGCACGACCGTGCCAGATTGTAGGGCATGACCGTGCCAGTCAAGTCGGCCAGAATTCCTTGTTGCCTAATTTGGTGACGGGATTTAGGTTTCCTAAGTCCTTAAGGGTTAAGGATTAGGACCTATTTAAGGATCCTTTCAGGAGTCATTAAGCACATGATTATGAGTGCCTCCATAAGGTTTTGAGAGGTTATTTTCTTGTTCTAAGATCCAAAAAGTAAAGAACAAGAATATTCATAATTCCATATAGTTCTTACAATTGTGAAAGCGTGTTTCATAATTTGGTCTAGCAACCAAGATCAAGTGTTCTTGATATTCGTTCGTGGTGTGGATACCGCTAGAGGGTGAAACTTATCATCTTCATAAGTTCGTGATTCTTGCTTTGTTCGTGATCAAGATTTCAAGCCTCCATCGAATTCAAGCTTGCAAAATCAAAGGCATCAAGGGTTAGTATTCTAGTATTCATTATGTTGTATTTGACTTAATCATATGAATGGATCTATGGGCTTTGGGTTTCATAAATTTTAAATGCTTAATTCCGCTGCGCATGTTACTACGAAACCCAACAGCCTGTTTGGGTGTCCATGTACAGTCTAAATAGTGACTGAGCTCTAGTGACTTGGTTGATGGCATCAAGCCGAGAAGGGATACGATCGGAAAAGTGTTGTGAGTATGATGCTAGGGACGTAACCGGTGTGGATGGTGGTTTGCGGGCCTTTTGAGTGGATCGTGCTTGGGGTTTTATAGGAGGCGTCCCATGGGATATGGTGGATTTGGGGCGAGGTGGAGTGAGGAGGATTTGGGCGTGAGACTTATTTTGGATGACGGCGCGTTGGGGCGAAGAAATGGGGGTCTCAGTATGAGGGGACGTAACTTGGTTGCAATTTGGAGGTTGGGCAATTTCTACCTGTTCTTCGTGGTCGGAAACTTTGGTGAAAGACCCATCAATTTGAAACAGAGCTGCGACACCTTCTTGGCTTATCGACTCATGAAACGGACTTTGCGTTTCTTTGTGGCTCTCTGTGATGACTTCTTTCTTAGCTCCGGGGGTTTCTAGAGCTCGGGGCAACTCTTCTTTTGTAGGGCTATCCGGGTTGTCTGCAACGTCATTTCTCAGGCTACTGTCCACTGAAGTGATCTTTCTGAGGTGCTGGGTCGGAGGAGTTGCATTGACCGGGGAACCCTCTGATTCCACACGCACCAGTCGGCAACATGATACTCTCTTCTACTTCATCTGAGCCACGGGGAAGACAAAAGGTAGCTTTAGGCTTGGATAAACACTGGGTGAATGTTTGCACGTATCTTAGAATCCTCTATTTCGAGATATTTGACCGGGCCGAAGTTGCCTACGTTCCCCTCAATATGAGGGAGGGGGTCCCACGCAATGAGAGGCTCAGGTCACCGTAGTTCAAATGGGTTTAGAATCTTAAGAGGGAAGGACAAACACGGCTGACTTCTTAACGAGAATCCATCCAAGGACTTGGCTGACTTCCTAAGGGACCATTCCTAGAATTTAACGGGGATCTTTGCGGGGACCTATGGTCTCAACGGGGATCTTAACGGGGGTCTTGAAGGATAACATGGATCCTTCCGAAGACTTAACGGGACTTGACGGAGGTCTTGAAGGATAACATGGATCCTTCCAAATACTAAACGGGACTAATCAAAAGTCTTGGAGGATAACATAGATCCGTCCAAAGGCTAAACGGGACTATTCAAAAGTCTTGGAGGATAACATGGATCCGTCCAAAGATTAAACGGGACTAATCAAAAGTCTTGGAGGATAACATGGATCCGTCCAAAGACTAAACGGGACTAATCAAAAGTCTTGGAGGATAACATGGATCCGTCCAAAGATTAAACGGGACTAATCAAAAGTCTTGGAGGATAACATGGATCCGTCCAAAGATTAACGGGACTAATCAAAAGTCTTGGAGGATAACATGGATCCCTCCAAAGACTTAACGGGACTTGACGGAGGTCTTGAAGGATAACATGGATCCTTCCAAAGACTTAACGGACTAATCAAAAGTCTTGGAGGATAACATAGATCCATCCAAAGGCTAAACGGGACTATTCAAAAGTCTTGGAGGATAACATGGATCCGTCCAAAGATTAAATGGGACTAATCAAAAGTCTTGGAGGATAACATGGATCCGTCCAAAGACTTAACGGGACTTGACGGAGGTCTTGAAGGATAACATGGATCCTTCCAAAGACTTAACGGGGGTGACACTGGTTAGCGAAACAATGCAATGTATCAAAGACAGGAAGCAAAAACGGAGCAAGCTCATGCAACGCGCAATTAATAAATCATTCAAGTTTACTTAAAACACATTTTTATTCCTAAATGGTTGGAAAAGATTTCTCTTCTTTTTCGCAACTAACCTAAACCCTGGATCAGTGGAGGCCATCACTACGCCTATAGACCCCTCGTTTTTCACCTGTATTGCACGCTCCCAAGGACGGACTATCCCGGGCGAGGGTCCTATAGGGCACGCGGCTTCCACCGATCAAAAGAAGTGAACCTAGGGTCTAGTGCATCGTAAGGTTCCCAATATGCGGGTCATCCTAATCATGGTTAAGCCCCAGTCGGGATCGAGACTTTTCTCCGAAGGCTACACCGAAGGCTCCACCGACATTCCGACATGACCTCATTTTGAATGAGGCGTCTCGATCCTTGACCATGGGCTTAAGGATGATTAAAATAACTCATTCATTAGGGCTCGACGACACGGTGTCACCCTGTCCTTAGTACATGGCCCTTGCCAATTGCGGTCGTCACTAACACACGAGTTGGAGGCTGGTTAGGCCACGCTTGCATTTCATCAAGGAGTCACAACTCGGGCATTAATTTGGCCATAATTAGCTTTGAGCACGTATCAAGGATGTGGTAACGTGAACTAGACCAAAAACCAACCATAGTCACGGTATTTGTGTGTCACGGACAAGTGTGGTTGACTCGGTTCGGAAGGGAAGGTGGGATGGACCCGTGCGCGCATCGAAGGGAACAAGAGCGCCCAACGAGCTGCATCGTGGCATCCATCCCGTGTTTAAAGGGTATTTGGAACTTGCACGGTCAAGTGCGCGTGGTGTGAAGTCATTCTATGCTCCTTTTTTGAGTAAAAAGAGAGATTTTCAATTCGTTTTTCGATAGCATGAGCATGGCATAAGAAAGATATGAACAAGTATGAACAAGCATGGATTGAGCAATTTATACACAACAAATCAAGGAATATAAGCAAACAAAGACAAAAACTTGTACATGTATCAAGTTGTGCACAACAAAGAATTTTGAATCAAACTTTTGCAAAAGAAATATTTTACATTGAAACCCTTTTGTACAAAGCAATTTGTGCACAACGAGAAGACTCAAGAAAACCCTTACAAAAGGGATTATGCACGACGAGGTTTTAGAAACCATTTTATTGACAAAAGATCATGCATAACCAAGTTTTATTACCTTTTAAAACCAAGTTTTAGCCAAAAGAATGAAGGTAATGTGCACAAGTAAGACTATAAATTTGGAACCTGGACAAGTAGAAGCAGAGGGGCACCCAGAATGTTGCAGCCCTGCACCAAACTGTTAATTGGCAACATTCTCCCAAAGTAGCCGTACGGCTAAAGCAAGAAGGTGAAGATTTTTCTCAGTTTCTCCAACTTCTGATCATCAAGCCCCAGTTTATTGTATTTCCAGAACGTATGTACTCAAAACAGTTCAAACAGAAACATCAAACACACACAAATATGCAAGAAGTCAACTAACGGGAACGGAAGTTTGACCCACACAAGAATGCCCCCGGACTTTCTAGAAAGAAGTCCGAAAGCACGCTATTCCCCAGCGGAGTCGCCACTGTAAGGATCCCGCCCCGCGCGGAAACGCGATGAGTATGGGGAGAAACGCAAAACACGGGAAGCGATCAAATTTAACGGAGTCGCCACATTTTGTTAATTTTAAACCCAACAAAATGACAAAGGTTTGAGTTCAAAGGTTCGGAGGTCAGGTTACAACTTGGGAGGAGTTTTTACGTCCTCTCAAGTTGCCTCGGACAAAGCCGAGTCTCCCTAAGTTAGTTAAAATGTGCATATGTGTGTGTGTGTATTTAACGGAAAAAAATTATGTCGTTGATTTTATTTGAGAAAATCGGCTGAAAAAGGGGTCTTTGAGTGATAAGACAAAGGTCAGAGGGCAAAAAACAGGCAATTTTTCCCTCCTACCTAAAGTAGCCGTACGGCTAAAGGAGGCAATTCTGGGGTTTTTACAGTTTTCTCAAGAACAGTCCAGTTCAGAACAGAAACAGGGCATTCTGTCTGAAGCTGGACAAACTGTTTTTGATCCCAGTTTGCAAAAAATCATTTTACAAGTTTTATAACATCATTCCTATGCTAAATGATCATCACTTGGTCCCCCAAAACAAGTATTTGGGTGTGATCATGAGCAATCATAGGAGAAAATCAAGAAAGTTGATGAATGTCCCCTTTGGACCAAAGTTGGTCATTTGGTGAATAAAGATTGGAACTTTATCACCAAGATGACATTTTTATGACTTAAAATCCTTCCAAGAGTCAAAATAACACATAAAGATTGAATCTTTATGACCCAAAAGTGGGATTTTGAGGCTAAACCAAAGAGGAAAGTAATGAACACTAAAGTTTCATCACCCTCATGATTATCATGGCCAAACAAGCATAACATTTAAATGAATAAGGAATGTAAATGACAATCAACATGTATATGAGTGTCTAGGTTTAGAACCTCTTCCATACAAGGTATGGAGGGCACCTTAGAACTTCTCATAGCTTGGACAAGATAGTAATGTAATAGATAGGTATATAGTGCTTGATAATGGACAAGTCTTGCAAGAAATAAAAGGTGCTTGAAATGGACAAGTCTTTGCATGAAATAAAGAGTAAATACATGTATAACCAATATATAAGAAAGAAAATAGGAGTAAGATGAAGAGAAAGGAGGGGGGAGGTGGCTTTACCTATGATGGTTATGGCCAATCTTCCTTTCTTCTCTCCTTTTTTGGTTTGTGATCACTCTCACTCTTACTCTGTGGTAATTCCAGCAGAGTGACCTCCCTAATGTGTATTTCTCCCCCCTCTGAAATGATCAGCAAGGGGTTCTATTTATAGGGACTGAGGGTGCCCAAACCAGCCGTACGGCTAGGCCCCTCTAGTACCCAAAGCATCCGTACGGCTCAGACTGGCGAGCTTCTGGATTTTTCCAATTTTATACCAGAG
The DNA here is from genome assembly GCA_026119855.1 of Campanula takesimana. Lineage (NCBI taxonomy): Eukaryota > Viridiplantae > Streptophyta > Magnoliopsida > Asterales > Campanulaceae > Campanula > Campanula takesimana. The sequence continues at coordinate 3,239,649 of JAOWBW010000007.1, forward strand.
TAGTCCTGGAATTTATAGCTTATCCTAGGGAGGTCCTGGCCTATTAGCTTATCCCTGAAACGGTGCTAAGGCTACCTCTAAGATAGGTCGGTTTCAGATTGGGGTACTTACAGTATAACGTAAATAATACAGATCTGAATCTAAGCATGTGAGCGTTACATTCTTAAAAGCATTAATGTCTATATCAGATGAAAAGAAACGCATATCTAAAATTCCATGGGACGGAGTTTTAAATTCACATGATTTCGAATCATGTGATTTATGTGAATCTTGTAAATTGATTAAGACACCTCTTACTAATGGTAGTAAAAGGAAGTACTCTTTTGGACTAATACATATTGATGTATGTAGTTCATTAAAGTAACAATGCTTGGAAAGGATTTCAGTATCTCATGGCAAAAGTATTAAGTACTCTGATCTGATCAAAGTAACGAATATTTGAGCCCTGGACTTTACGAGTATTCTACAGAAAGTCTGTAGAATAAGAAAAACTGAAACTGGAAACAAGATCCGTACGGCTGAATATCAGGTGTACGCCTAATCTGAAGCCGTACGGACCCTGTTCCAGAAGTTTACAGATTGTCTAAAACTGTAGTTTTTCACCTCATGATAAGTCAAAACTGATCTTTAATTATCCTTCTGGATTATCTGCTGGAAACAGATGTGCTTACACTAAATTGAGTTTCATCTAAGAATGTTCGACTGAAACCATATTAGATATGGAATGAAAGAAAATTTGGTTTGTCTTTCATAAAGATTTATGATGTGATGCTTTTGAGAAAAGTGTTGTCCTGGACAAAATCACACCTAAATCTAATAAATATATTTTCATGGGATATCTTAATGATATTAATTTTACACCCTTAAGATTACAAATCGTTTGTTACTCTAGTAGCACTTTCTAGATAAATAGTTTATCTCTAAAGAACTAGTGGGAGTAAAATGTATCTCGAAGAGTTCGAGACCCAGAAAATGACATAGAACCTAAGATGGAAGTTGAACAAAGTTTCACAAGGAGTTGTGGAAATTCGTTCAAGTATTCACATGTTATTTTCATATATAATAGGATACTATCTATAACAAGAAATATTGATTTCTCGTAATAGAAAGTAATTAGGAACATATCATTGCGAATGATTGACCTATTGCCTATCAAGATGCAAAGTCTGCTCCAAATTTAGATCAATGACTTGGAGTCATGAAATCTAAAAGTGCAATCCATGTGTCATAATCAAGTTTTGAACTTGACTGTTCTACCCTAAGGCTTAAAAACAAAGGATAGAAAATGAGTTTTCTTGGAGAAAACGGAGATGGATCGCGAGGTGCATATTGATAAAGCACGACTAAATGACTAAAGTTAATTCATAATGTCGATTATGATAAAACTTTGTCGCTACAGTCATGCTTAATATTATTAGAATTCTAATTGTCATGAACTCATATTTTGAATATGAAATATGACGAATGGATGTCAAAACAGCATTCTTTAACAGGAACTTACTTTAGGATGTATTTGATACAACCTAAAAGTTTTGATCCATAAAATTCTAATAAAATACTCCTCCGTCCCTATTTACCTTACAAAAATTGCCATTTTGGGTGTCCCTATTTACATTACAAAATCCCAAAAAGGAAACTTTTAAACATTTTTTAAATAGTGTGACCCACTTGTCATACTCAAAACAACTATCCACTACTTTTCTCTACCCACTTTCTCTCTCCCAGTCAACTATCTACACTCACAACACATCAACTTTACAATCATTTTCTTAATTTTTGTGCAAAGCCTCATTTTTGTAAGGTAAATAGGGACGGAAGGAGTATGCGAGTTGCAGAAATCCATGAGATGGATTGAAGCAAACTACTTGGAGTGAAATTTCAATTTTGATGTAGTATTCAAAGAGTTTGAATTCATCAAAGATGTAACTTGTGATTACAATAAATTTAGTGGGAGCGTAATATTATTCCTAGTCATATATATATGTGGTTGACATAATTAATTTTGAAAGAGATTCTAAATGAAAGACTTGGATAAAACCGCCTATATCATTGGAATGATTTATGGAGATAAATCTAAAAGGTTGATTGGTTAAAGTCATAATACTAATATAGACAATATAGTGAAAAGTTCACTATGCACGACTCTTGGAGAGATTACTTGCAAAAGTCTAATGGCATTAATCTTTGCAAGATTTAGTCTTACTGGAAGACTAATGAGCAAGAGTACATGATTAGGATTCCATATGCTTAGGCAATTAGATCTATCATGTAAGCCATGTTAATGTACTAAGATCGGATGTCTCATATACTTGGAGTATGATGAGATGATACCAATCGGTTACTAGTGATAGTCACCAGATAAGAAACACCCTTATGTTCTTGAGGAGAACTAAAGGATGCGTTCTTGATCATTGATGGAATGAAAGGTGATCTTGTAATAGTTACATAGATGCATTCTTACAAACCAACAAAGATAAATATTATAGTATGAATACATGTTTACGTTTAAATAATGATGTTAGAAGAGTTCTAAATGGACCATTACTATTCTACAAAAGGTTGAGTGTCTAGTGGCATGAGATGCAACTAGAAAAATGTTAAGACTAAGATTCTAGTTAGTAAACTAGAAATCGTGTCTAGTGTCACTAATTTAATGTACCTCCATTGTGTCAAAATCGTTATTACACAAGTCAAAGGGACTAATATCTTATCTAAACATATACTCAGACGTTTCTATCTTACTCAAGAAATCGTCAAAGATGGGGGATGTCAAAATATGCAAAATACCTTATGATAATAACAAGGATAATCATCCTACATAAGCTCTTTTGCAATTATGATAGAGATCATAACTAAGCTCAATGGGTATTGGATACACTTTGATTGGGCCTAGTGCAAGTGGGAGATTGTTGGACATTATGCCCTAGGCCCTTGAGAAAGGCCTATGCGTTATATCATAGCTTCATTGTTATAGAGATAAAAAACCCGATTATTATATCTTTTGCATGTTTATTATAATGATCATTGTCCCTAGCACTTATGAAGGGCTAGCATGAGTTTAATAGAAAATCATATGATGATTATAGCGCATAAGATGCGGATTAAACTTGTGGGTACATGTTGGAGAACAAGTACTAGATAGAGCCGTTATGAGATTTATGTCATGGTCAAATATCATAATTAAATCTCATAATAGTTATATCATTTATCCTTAGACATGAGATTATCATAGTCTTCCACATGATGAACATTATGTTTGACGTACTCAAACGCTACCCCTAACTGGGTGGTTATAAAGGCTACGATTGGCATAATCGGATTCTTGTAGGGAAGAATGATAAGTCAAGATGGGATTTTTCCCTCTCTCAAGAGAGATATCTGCTTGACCACTCGATGAGTGAGATTGATAATAGTGTACGGCCGTATCCAAATGAATTGAAGTGTTCAATGTTATTTGCTCATATAAATCTACTCGAGATCGAGAAAGCATTGGACAACATAAGTTGACGAGGACCATGACTTATGTCCAATATGATATCGCGTGACAAAAGGATTGTGATATGTTCTATAAGGTTACTATGGACTTTCAAAGTTATACTAATTGGGTAGTCATAATAGCTTGCTAGAGTCCGCTTATGACTTACGGGTTCTGACTGGTTCGGACTCGTTGCCAGAATAGTATAATCCTATTGGGTCACACACAAATAGAGCGGATTGAAAAGGGAAAATTCTAGGATTTCTGGACTTGCCACCGTACGGCTACAATGGTGGAGTACAGCTCTAAAGGAGCTGTACGGCTGCTATGTCCATAACAGACCAGTTTGTTCAGTTTTCTTGACTGAAAAGGAATCCCGATCCCAAACGAAATTAGGTCAAACCCTTATATATGATATACAGCCGGGTTTGACAGCCTCTAATGGTGATTTTAGAAATCACAAAGCTTTGTTTTAGAAACAATAAATTATAGAGGGGTATGATTATTTATTTGATGATTCATGATCATCAATATACAATAATCGAAGAGCAAAATAATTCCTACGAAAAAATCGTTTCTTCATCAAGCCTTGGGTCTAGCAATCTAGATCAAGAAGGTGTTCTTGATATCCGTTCAACGTGTGGATACCGGTGGAGGGTTTTTCCTTTAGCACTTTAAAGTCTGTGTTCATGGATGCGATCTTCAAGGGTTAGTTTCTTTCATCTTGTATTTAATTTAATCAACATGCACGGATCCGGGCTCTTGGGTGTTTGATTTTATCTGTTTATTCCGCTGCGCATGATGCATCAAAACCCAAAAGCTCCTACTCCAAACCTATATCTTCCCTCAGCCTACTTCCCACCCCACATGCCTCAGCCCAACCACAATCTACCAACTCCTATGCCCCATACAAAGGGCGCTATCAGTGGTGTCGTAATGTTGGACACTATCTCTCCCAGTATGTGCCTTCCGCCAAGTCTACCTCCGCGCCACTTTCCCCAACCCACCCAACCACAACACTCCCCATCAAAACAGCAATCAAAACCCTAGTGCCCACACTGCCACCACATCTACCCCCTCACCACCCAACTGGATTTTTGACAGCGGAGCTACACATCATGTTACCAATGACCTCAACAACCTAGCACTTCACTTTCCATATGATGGTACTGAGGAGCTCCTTATTGGAGACGGTTCTGGTCTTCCAATCTCCCACACTGGTTCAACTTCTCTTCTCACTTCTACTTCTAAACTATATCTTAATAATGTTCTCCATGTTTCGTCGGTTTCCCGTAATATTATCTCTATTTCTCAACCGTGTCTTGATAATAATTGTTCTGTCACTTTCTCACATAATTATTTTGTTGTGAAGGACCTTCGCACGGGGGCAATAATTCTTCAAGGACTTTCTAAATCTGGCATATTTGAATGTGTTGGGTATGCTTATCACTTAACCCTCCTACATTTGTTAGAATTGATTGATACCATCACCTATAAGTATTTTTACGGACTTTAGGACCTCATGTAAAGAAGTTTTATAACTTCATTTTTTAGCTAAGTCCTTTTTATAGTATAGGCTTAGATGATAGGACTTGAAGCTTTAAAGTATCAAAGATTTCCTAAGCAGGATTCATTTCACTGCGCAGGATGTTCTCTGCGCAGATCGCCACTGCGCATAGATATATTGCGCAGCCCTTGACCCCTGCTCAGTTTTTAAGATCTTATTTCCTAAACTCCAAAGAGATCTTTTTGTGACCAAGCATGGTGCGCATGCTGCTCATGCGCTGAATCCATGCGCGCCGGCAATGCGCATGCCTTTTGTGCGCGGACACAACCTTGGTCAAGTTCCTCATCTCCTGATCTCACATTCTAGAAAGTTTGGAAATCGCTTAGAAGATGCACGCTTATTAAAAAGCTGAGGTGTGCATAAACGACAAAATAAGCACACTCGGCAAAACCATTGGTGGAGACACGCTTCAAAGAAATATCTCAAGTGAAGACAGCTGTCAACCTTCTAGAAGAAGTTTTTGAAATTGGTCTTCATGCTCAGTCTCCAACGGCTCTAAATCACCTGCGCACCAATCACATTGTGCCAGGTCATCATCTTTGATCAGAGCCCCAACGGCTATAAAGGACAGCTGCGCGCCAATCATGTTGTGCCAGCTCATTGTTCTTGCTCAGAGCTCCAACGGCTATATTTAAGCTCTCAGCTATAAATAGCCTGCTCATCTTCATTTCCAAGCTGCCCTTGAAGCTGCCTTTGATATACCCCTTTTCATCGGCCCTTGATCATCTTCTTTGATCAAGCCCCTCTTGTTGGCCATTATGCTTCAGAGCTCGAGTTTCATGCTTCATTGAGAAACCATGAAGATCTGAAGACCGCTGCTTAGTTTTTCCAGATTCTTTAGAACAGCCTTCAAGATCTTCAAACCTTCAAAACTCCTGCTCATATCACAGCCTATATCACCAGAATTCTTGGTGCTCTTCATCTTTCATATTCATAGAACCCAGAATTTCTGTCACACACACACACCTCTTGAAGCTTTGATCATTTTGATCTAACTTCTTGAGATACACCGGTTTAGTCTAGGATTTGTTCTTCATAAATAATAGATCTTGAGTTAGTATTGAGCTCAAATGTTGTAATTTGTAATACTCTCTCATATAATAAGATCTCCATTAGAAATCCAAGACTAACCATCTTGGTAGAGGATGTAGATCTTTCATCGATCGAACCTCTCCAAATAGCGTGTTCATTTTACTTATTGCATATTCACTGCTTAACTCTTTATGAACTGCTTTGTTTGATCTTTCAGATTGCCACTCTTTGATGCTGTAATTGTTATTGCTCATTTGCCTTAGAATCCCATTTTGCGCCACTCTTTAGCCCCATACTTAGCGCGTGCGTTTTTATCTCTGCGCAGTATACCCTGCGCAGAGCTGCTTTAAATTTCCGCTGTGCATTTCACACTCTTACTGCGCGCTATACTTAGCCAAAATAAGAGTTGTGCGCATCTGCCATTGAATTGCAAAAGGGTTTGAAAAGAATTTTAAAACGCTATTCACCCCCCCTCTAGCGATTTTCACACCCTTGTTGCCCCTTTAGGGACCAACAAGTGGTATCAGAGCTAACACCTTCATAAAACATGTTTCTGTTTTTCAAGCTTAACAGCTTGGGTGCCGATTCAATATGGCTTTAAATCTAGGGCAATGGCTAACTTTTCACATATTCCTGCGCCTGCTCAAACCTCAGATCAAATTCAGAAATCTCTCCAAACTTGGTGGATCCTTAAGCAAACATCCTATGCTCTCTCATAGAGACTCAAAGAAAGATAACTTGGTTTACTGCAGAAAGCCAAGACTTTACGCTTCAATGCTTTCTTCAAAATTTGAGTACAAGGAAAAGCAACCCTGCGCACAAAGCATCAAAGCAGTGCAGAATGGTTGATGAAGAGAACTGCGCAGAAAAGGAGCTAAGGACTCGGAGACTTGACACTGAAGACAACTATACTGACCCTGAGGATGGACTACTCTGCTTAATGGCAAATGCAGACTAATGATTCAAAAGTTGTTTCTGAAATGGAACCGGAGCATGCGCCAAGGACAATCAAAGAAAGATCCCATCACTCCAGTGGAAACGAGACACTTTCACCTAGCAGACAGAATGATAAGCACCTATCTGCCAGAGCCAACTTGACAGAAGCTGCGTCATCACCAACTCCGCAGCCGCGCAAGGAATCTCTCAAAGTGTGCTGATCTTAAAAGATAACTCTGCTGTAGAGCGCAAGTTAATGTTTCAACAAGTAGGAAAGATCTACTTCACTGCACTCTCTCAAGCTCAGTTGATATCGACAGTGGATTCTAGACACTACTAGAGATGTCAACACTCTTAAGGTGCGCACGAAGGAAGAGAGCACTCAGTAATATATGGTGACAACAACAAAGGGCACATAATTGGATTTGGACTAATCATAAAAGATAGTCTCAAGTAACCTGCTCTCCATATCACAATTATGAGATAAAGCTCTGAAATGCCATATCTCTTCAACGCTATGTTATATCAAAAATGGCGTTTCAGGACTAACTTTGCTCACAAGGACTCGTAAGACCAATTTCTAATCTATTTGATCTTACCGCTATAATTTATATTACTAATCCCTGTTTTGTAGCAATAAGCTTAAGTGAATGCAGCTAGCAATGGTATAAGCACCATGCCAGCTTAGTAAGCAACCTGAGCAGTTTTCCTCCAGCAAGATTGCTCCGATGTCAAAACGCTTACATCCGCTTCACCTCATATGTTTGGACCGCTCACTACCGCGAAGTTTTGGACCAACCTGTGGTATCTCTAATGATATCCTGGCTGCTCTCCTTCTAAATCTCCAAACATAGAAGACATCAATAGAGTTCGACACTTCAATGGAACAAATTTTATGAACAACGATGTCGCTCAATATTGTGAGAACCAACAAGAACCAACAAATGGTATTCTCCACAATTTCTCTGCTGCTGGAGTTCTGCAATAAAATGGCGTTGTGGAAAGAATCACTCGTTGATTGAGGATGGATAAACAGTGATAGTAGAAGCAGTACTTCTAAATGTATTTCTGGGAAAAAGCTGTCATCGGTGCATGTTTTACTCAGAATAAAGATCCCTCATCAACAAAGCCTACATCTATACTCCATACGATCTATGGAGAAAGAGAAAACCGCCCAACATTGCTTTCTTCAAGCTCTTTGGCTGCAAACGCTATAGAGGTAAAATTCGACGCCAAAGCAGATGAAGGTATTTTCGTTGGGTATGCCAATCATTCTGTAAGCTTTTCATGATCTTAATAAGATAAATCTCTAGTTATTTTTGTATCTGTACATGCTACTTTTTGATAAGCATTCTCTCCTTGAGCCACATTTGGCTCCCAATGATTCTGATGACTCTGCTAAGCTTTTTAGACAGGTGCGCAGTAATTCTATTCCTGCGCAGGACATAAATCAAGCAGATTCAGAATCAGTCCATATCATGCGCATAATATAAATGCTGCGCCTGAAGTTGCAACTCCTGATGCGCAAACACCTCCTTCTGCGCATGATGTTTCTCCACTTCAACAAATCACCTTTGATGATCGTGATGCTGAAGTAAATAAAATACCCATTGATCTTCGTTTTCCTATCATCACAATATAGAGATTCGCACATCGAGAGCATCAAACTTTGCGGTGTAGCATTCGTTTATCTCTCATGTCGGATCAAAGAAGATTGATAGAGTGCTCCATATTCTAAGATGAATTGATGCTATGCAAGAAGTGCAAGAAAATCTCAACCATTATTTAGCACTTCAATGGGTGTTCCGAAACAAGATGGATGGGAATGGAAGAATCATAGAATCAAAGCAAGAAAGCTTTGTATGGTCTTAAGCAATCTCCAAGAGCATGGTACGATATGCTATCAAAATTCCTACTAGAGAAAAGCTTCAAGTGCGGTAAAATCGATATAACTCTTTTTATTACCAAGTATAATGATCATTCTTTACTTGTTCAAATTTTTGTCGATGATATTATATTTGGTTCTACTAATAAAAAGCTGGTTTGAAATGAGCATGATGTGAGAACTCACATTCTTCCTCGGGCTTAAAATCAATCAATTGAATGATGGCATCTTCGCAAATCAAGCCAAGTACATTAGGAACTTAATCAAGAAGTTTGGACTTGAATGCTAAAGCATACGACACTCCAATGGCCACAAGCAACGAATTTAACAGACTTAAAAGGTAAAGTTGATCAGACTATATCTAGGTATGACTAACTCTTCTTTATCTTCTGCTAGCTGGCCAAGATATTATGTTGACTGGATATGTGCGCACTATCACGCTAATTCTTCTGAAGCACACATAACTGCTATAGAATGTATTAGATATATCTTTGGCTCTGTTAACCTTGGACTTTGGTACACCAAAGATTCGAACTTTAAACTTGTAGGTTATTCAGATGCGGACTATGCAGTGTGCACCATTGACAGGAAGAGCACAAGTGGAACATGTCATTTCCTTAGAAATCGACTTATAACATGGGCGAGCAAGAAACAAGCTGCTGTGTCCATCTCCACTACTGAAGTAGAAAATGTTGCTGCTGGAAGCTGCTGCTGCCAAATCTTATGGATGAAGCAACATGTGGACTATGGGATTCATGAAGAGAATTATCCAATTCTCTGCGATAATATGTCCACCATAGCAGTTTCCAATCCTGCCAAGCACTAATACCAAGCTCATCAACATCTAATATCATCTCCTTAACAAGTAGTCTCTTGAAAGGAGAAATGGGTATGCTTAATCTTAGCTAACTTGTCCATATGATTTATTGATACTAATGTATTTGCTTAATAAGTATGCAAAATAGGTTAAGTTTCATGCGGCCTATGCAACTCCTGCGCAAACAAATATCTGCGCATGAAACAACAGTTCTGAGATTTACAGAATCTCTGCGCTATCTATGCGCCCTATGCAACTCCTGCGCAAACAACTGTCTGCGCATGAAACAACTGTTCTGAGATTTACAGAATCTCTGCGCTATCAATGCGCTGCGCATAACTATCCATGCGCAATTCATCGTGGACCGCAGGTAAGTGTTCTATTCATTAGATTGTTCACATAGGTCCTTGACTGAAAAGTCAACGCTGAGTCACAAGGGTACTTGTGTAATTCAAATTTTCCCGCGCTTTTATTTTTTGAATTTTCTTGGGAAATTACCTTTTTACCCTTGCGCATGTCCCATTGTCATTTAATGCAAACTGCAATTAATGACAGCGCGTCTCACGTATGTCTGCTCACCATTCAATGAGGAAGGTGATGCGACAGCCGTCAGTCACTTTTTCACTGACACACGCGCACGCAAAGACTGCGCACGCGCATTCCCCATTCGGCCACGTCACTCTGCTAACGTGCGCCCGTCCTTTCACTGACTCACCATTTATGAGGAAGTCGACTTGACAGTGACCGGCTTAGAACTTCACACGCACACGCGCGCATAGGCCTGCGCACGCGCGTGGTATTGATATCCTGCGCCACTGCACATTTTCTCAAACTTTTATTAGCTATCGTGCGCCTTACTTCTCCTTCCCTACTTAAACCGTTTCTCTCTCTACCTCTCTCTTCCCTCTAAATTTTCTCTCTAAATTCTCTCTCTTTCTAACCTCTGCTCAAAACCTTCTATTTTTTCATCTCCTGTTCTTATCTTCAATCTAAACCTTCCTTCCTTCTAAACCATTTCAATGGCGCCTAAGAAAACCAAAACTCAACCAGAAATCATCATCTCCGACTCCTCTTCGCACTCTGGAAACTCTCACGAAGAAGCAGTAGAACGACAATCAAGGCATCCCACCGTCAAAGACATGGTATGTTTCACTATAACTTCTTATTTTTTCACCATTGTTGTTCTTGGAGGTCTCAAGACTCCCTTTTTCGATTTCTCCCCTATTTACTGATCATTTTTGAAATCGATCGTTGTGTTGTGTTCGTATTTGCCTGATCTATTCTTTCATGTAGTTTATTTCATGATCAATGGTCGTTACATATGTTTTTCGTCAATTTCTGAGATTCGTAACTTCCTTAGCAGTCAAACCGCGCACACTTCTCTACTAGTATTTATTTTCTGTGCGCACGATCCCTCTGCGTATGCATTCTTATTTATTGCGCACCCTTCATTTTCTGCGCATAATTTTTGCAACTTGCGTATATCTGCATTACTTGCATATGCGCACAGCTCCATAAGCAATGGGTTGTCTAATTCTATCTATTGTTTTACGCAGGGACACGTTTACTTCATTCTGGGTTGGGAACTTATTCAAGCTGATCTCTCTTTAGATGCGATTGGTGTCATCTGCTTCATCTTCTCAGCACCTCCGGCATTCTTCCATTATTCACTCTTGAGCATCCTTCATGTGCCTGCTCTGTTAGATGAATTCTTCAGGACAGCAAGAGTTGTTCCTGCACAACTTGAAGGCAAGACAAAAGAAATAATCATGGCCACCGTTCAGCGCTGTGATATAATGGTTCACCCCAATCACATTCGCAGCCTCCTAAACTTCAATGTTGACAGTTCTTCAGTCAACTATGTGAGGCTCATCAAAATGCGCTTGCACAGAAGCTCATTGGCATCCCTTCTCTTAACAGTGGCCGATGTATAACCGAAAGGAATTTGGTGAGGTGATGTATCACCTGTGCACTCTAATTGGAGACTCCCTCAACTGCGGAAATAATGCATTTCATCTCTAAGCAGTGGGAATACTGCGCAGCCATCTTCAACGAAGATCAACTAGACTGGCCGCAGATAATATTCAATGAGATTGTAAGGGGATGACTGTTGCATGCACAAGCCTAGATCCGATCACGATGATTAAATTAATATGGAGATGAATTTTGGAACACTAACCGTGACGGAGCTTTAAAATTCTGAGATCTTCAATCTTTGTTCTTCGCGCTTCTCGAATCACGAACGTAAGAACGACCGCAAAACTTGGATCCGAACTTGAAGGAGTTGATGCCAACGCCCTCTATGTTTATCCACACGCGAACGAATTTCAAGCGATTCTTGAACGGATTTAGACCCAATAGAAACTCTTTCTACTTTGAAGGCTATATGGAAAATCAATGTTCGTTCTTGAGGAAGAAGAAGAACTTGTTTTTCTCTCTCTCGGAGGCTCTCTAATTGATATGGAATCAATACATACTGATTAGTCGTTGTAGAGTTATATACTTATTAGTCCTCCGTTTAGGAGAAATAGTTAAAACCCGACTCAGTTTTTGGACCCGAACAGGCTTCAGTAAGGTGCTCGCCGAGTCCTTTAAGTGCTCGGCCGAGCACCTTTGCTCCAGAAAATCTGACCTTCTGAGCTCGGCCGAGTCATATGAGTGCTCGGCCGCACCACCAGAATTCCGTTTTTAGCCTTTAAACAATCGTCCTTTTGTGTGTGACCCATAGGATTATATAATTGGCATGAGCCCAAACACATTTGTGCTCATAAATCATGAGCGCTCTAGCATAACTACCCAATTAATATAACTTGTATAAGTTCATGAATCCCATATTACAATCACGATGTCTATTGAACGTAAGCCATGGTCCTGGTCAAACAATGTTCAATGCTTGACCAGAATGTATTGAGTACAAATCTTATTTGAGCACGGCCATGCATCATCAACACCATTCTTCGAGAAAGCTTGACATCTGGCAAATCCCTTCTTGATTTATTACCCTACATGAATCCGATTACGCCAATCACATATAGCTACCCGATTAGGAATTTGAATATGTGTAATGGAGTGAAGACTGTGATAATCTCAGGTCTAAAGATTCCAGTAATATAACTATATGAGACTTAATTATGACATTCTGACCATGACAACTCATATGGGTCATCCAGTATGGAACAAATACCCATAAGTTTAATTCTACACCTAATCATCATGCGTTATCCATCTTATACTAACAAGAATCATAATTAGGACGGCATGCAAAGATATAATAATTTCAATATCATTGTGTTTTACAAAACGTGGAGCATACAACACCAACAATGACAAGCTATGAGAAGAAGCTGAACGCAGGGAAGACCAAGTACCGGACTCACTGCAGACTGCTAACCAAACTCCTATTGACTTATGGTGAATTGGCCACCTTGTTGAAGAAAAGTCAATCAAGAAGCAGTCTTGCGACGCAAAGTACTATTCCAGAGTACACCTTCAGAATTTGCGCAGTGAGATAGCAACGCGATTACTATGAAATCTGCCTGTCTGATGGCTCCAAACAAGGAATCCTGGATAGGCCCAATTCCTGTGGTCAAATCCAAGAAGAGTGCAGGAAGATCTTCAACGGATGCTGCGCAAGAGACCGCAGAAGAAGCGTACAATCGCAAGGGGAAGGGCATTGCTCCGCCCAGTAGCAAAATGCGCAAGGATATTCCTTTGGTTCAATCCACCAAAGGGATTTCTATCAAAGAGGCAGATCCTACCAGCATTCCAGCTCCTGCTCCCTCAAAGCCAACCACTAAGAAGCGCAAGGCTGCTTTCCGTGGTGATTCAGATGATGATGTTGAGGGGGAGCAAATGCACAAAGCCTCTCAAGAAGCCATCCCCAGTGCTGATATCGCACATATCTCTTCTCGTCTCAAGCAGAAGGTGCGCAGCAGCGCTAAAGGATTGAAGAAGCGCCGCACTAGTTCCGCAGCCACCGACAGTAGTGATTCTTCTCCAGTTCAACCTCCATCTTCAGCCCCTGAGACTCCTACCTCTTCAGCTGAGCTGCGCCAGATCGTGCAGAGCTTGCACTTTGTTCAAGCGAATCAAGTCACTACGCAGCTGCAGCTTAATCAACTCCTTTCTGCTCAAACTGCTTTATTATATCGTCTTGATATGCAGCGCTTGGAGATTGATACCATTAAGGGGGAGAAAGCTGCCAAAGAATAAGCAAAGGCAAAGGAAAGCACGGAGAGTGCTAAAGCAAAGGCAAGTCCATCTGAGCCTGCGCAAGAAGCAAAGGCAAGTCCATCTGAGCCTGCGCAAGAAAAAGTTCCTATCACTTTGGAACATCTTATCCTGGACTCCCTGAAATCCATCAGCGCTCAGCTTGAAAATGTCAGCGCACAACTCAAAAATGTGTGCACCTTTGGAGCGCTTGATGGTGGACTCAGGGACATTCTGAAAAAGCTCAAGAAAACCCTTGCAGATGGGTTACATAGAGGATTTGATGACCTTCAAGCTCAGATGGAGGCTCAGATAGAGAAGATTGAACAAGGAGGTTCTGCGCATAATATTGAAGAAGTGCGTCGATGCATTGCTAAGTCCATGACAGATTTTTCTTTCGCGTTCAACGACAAATTGGACTACGCAATGTTAGACATTCAAGCAAGCGTCAACACTCAGCGCCTCCATACCGACTCAAGATTAGAAGCCACGCAAACTGCCATCCTGACGGACAGCAGAGCAAGGTCCAGAGAGCTAGTGGATGACAATGCTGATATGCGCAGAGGAATGAACATTTATGTTGGAAAAGCTGTGGAGTTCCAGGACAAATTTCAAAATTTAAAGGTGGAACTCATGAACAAATTCAACGGTCTTCAGAATGAGATGCGCGAAGCCCTGCAACGAATCAACATAGATTAGATTTCCTTTGTAAGTATTTTTTTTGACTTTTTAATTCTCGATTGCGCAGTATGTTTAATGCGCTTTCATTTCGTGCGCTTTTGTTTTTGTGCGCACCTCTCTTTTGATTTTCCTCTTTAAAACTTGTAATCTGTAACAGTCAATCCTTCAAAGTTTTAATGAGAAGAATGCATCATAAAGATTTCACAAAAACCTTGTTCAATTCAAACCATTCGTTTGTGGAACATTGAATGCATTATTACTTAAACTCATGCGCATAATCTTTACTGCTCATGTTTTCTACGTATGATGTTTAAACATTCAGTTTAAACGCATACTTAAAACTTCATCTCACATTATTTGTATGCTCTGAATGACATTTCTATCTTTCCTATCTTGTAAGTTTTTAATCTTTTGGATAGATTAGAAATCTATAGCACTGGCTAGTGTGTGCATTGACTTGAGGCATGATTTACCATTCACATTTTTATGGACATGTTATTATCAAGTACAATGAATTGCCTTTGCTATAGTAGGTAATGGCATCAATCATTTAGGGGGAGATTGTTGGGTATGCTTATCACTTAACCCTCCTACATTTGTTAGAATTGATTGATACCATCACCTATAAGTATTTTTACGGACTTTAGGACCTCATGTAAAGAAGTTTTATAACTTCATTTTTTAGCTAAGTCCTTTTTATTGTATAGGCTTAGATGATAGGACTTGAAGCTTTAAAGTATCGAAGATTTCCTAAGCAGGATTCATTTCACTGCACAGGATGTTCTCTGCGCAGATCGCCACTGCGCATAGATATATTGCGCAGCCCTTGACCCCTGCTCAGTTTTTAAGATCTTATTTCCTAAACTCCAAAGAGATCTTTTTGTGACCAAGCATGGTGCGCATGCTGCTCATGCGCTGAATCCATGCTCGCTGGCAATGCGCATGCCTTTTGTGCGCGGACACAACCTTGGTCAAGTTCCTCATCTCCTGATCTCACATTCTAGAAAGTTTGGAAATCGCTTAGAAGATGCACGCTTATTAAAAAGCTGAGGTGTGCATAAACGAGAAAATAAGCACACTCGGCAAAACCATTGGTGGAGACACGCTTCAAAGAAATATCTCAAGTGAAAACAGCTGTCAACCTTCTAGAAGAAGTTTTTGAAATTGGTCTTCATGCTCAGTCTCCAACGGCTCTAAATCACCTGCGCACCAATCACATTGTGCCAGGTCATCATCTTTGATCAGAGCCCCAACGGCTATAAAGGACAGATGCGCGCCAATCATGTTGTGCCAGCTCATTGTTCTTGCTCAGAGCTCCAACGGCTATATTTAAGCTCTCAGCTATAAATAGCCTGCTCATCTTCATTTCCAAGCTGCCCTTGAAGCTGCCTTTGATATACCCCTTTTCATCGGCCCTTGATCATCTTCTTTGATCAAGCCCCTCTTGTTGGCCATTATGCTTCAGAGCTCGAGTTTCATGCTTCATTGAGAAACCATGAAGATCTGAAGACCGCTACTTAGTTTTTCCAGATTATTTAGAACAGCCTTCAAGATCTTCAAACCTTCAAAACTCCTGCTCATATCACAGCCTATATCACCAGAATTCTTGGTGCTCTTCATCTTTCATATTCATAGAACCCAGAATTTCTGTCACACACACACCTCTTGAAGCTTTGATCATTTTGATCTAACTTCTTGAGATACACCGGTTTAGTCTAGGATTTGTTCTTCATAAATAATAGATCTTGAGTTAGTATTGAGCTCAAATGTTGTAATTTGTAATACTCTCTCATATAATAAGATCTCCATTAGAAATCCAAGACTAACCATCTTGGTAGAGGATGTAGATCTTTCATCGATCGAACCTCTCCAAATAGCGTGTTCATTTTACTTATTGCATATTCACTGCTTAACTCTTTATGAACTGCTTTGTTTGATCTTTCAGATTGCCACTCTTTGATGCTGTAATTGTTATTGCTCATTTGCCTTAGAATCCCATTTTGCGCCACTCTTTAGCCCCATACTTAGCGCGTGCGTTTTTATCTCTGCGCAGTATACCCTGCGCAGAGCTGCTTTAAATTTCCGCTGTGCATTTCACACTCTTACTGCGCGCTATAGTTAGCCAAAATAAGAGTTGTGCGCATCTGCCATTGAATTGCAAAAGGGTTTGAAAAGAATTTTAAAACGCTATTCACCCCCCCCTCTAGCGATTTTCACACCCTTGTTGCCCCTTTAGGGACCAACAGAATGGCAATCCTCTTCTCCTGTTCTTCATTCCGTCAGCTCCTCTGTATCCAACTGGCATCATCGTCTTGGGCATCCCTCTTGCTCTGTTCTTCGTCAAATTAGTAATTATTTTCTGTTCGATATTCCTAGTTTTTCTTCTTTTCATTGTAATTCATGTGATTGTAATAAGAGTCACAAGTTACCTTTTAATGAAAGTTAAATTTCTTCTCGTGGCCCTCTTGATGTTTTATTCAGTGATGTTTGGACATCACCCATTACTTCTTATGATGGCTTTAAATACTATATTGCGTTTGTTGATCACTTCTCTAAGCATATCTGTCTCTATACTCTCAAGCACAAAAATGATGCCACAAAAGTTTTCACTGAGTTCAAACTTCGTGTTGAAAAATTCTTCAACCGTTCCATCATCACCATATTCAGTGACAATGGTGGTGAATACATTGGCCACAGAAATCTTCTTTTCTCTCACGGAATCACTCACCTCACCTCTCCTCCTCATACTCCTGAGCATAATGGTTACTCTGAACGCCATCATAGACACATTGTTGAAACCGGCCTGTCAATTCTCACCCACACCATATGCCTCTTAAATACTGGCCCCTAGCCTTTGTCGCTTCCGGATATCTCATCAACCGCATGCCAAACACCACACTCAACTCTCAATCTCCTTTTCAGAAACTTCTTGGCCACCCCCCCAACTACACCAAACTCCGTAGCTTTAGATGTCTATGCTATCCTTGGCTCAAAACCTATACCTCTCACAAACTCGACCCTAAGTCCTCCCCTTGTGTCTTTGTGGGGTACTCTCCAACCCAAAGTGCCTACTACTACCTCGAACCATCCTCCCATAAAATATATGTATCTCGTCATGTGAAGTTCATTGAAACTGAATTTCCCTTTGTCACTCTCTCCTCCCCTCCTGAACCGTCTACACCTCCTGATGCTTGGTGTACTTCCCACCGTCCTATCTTACCCTACCTCCAACAACCCCCCTGCCACAACACCCCAACCTCACGGCACCTACTCCTACCCCGCCCTCTTCACCCGAACCACCCTCCCCACTCTCATATCCTGAACCATCTTTCTCAGCTACATACTCCGTCCCTAACACTACTCCTTCACCTACTCCACCCACCCATCACTATAACACCCACCTTTAAAACAACATTCACAAACCAATAGATAAATTAAATCTTCATATCTCTCTCCCTCCTGCTGTGTCACCCGATCCTACCACCTATACCCAAGCCTTAAAAATTCCTGTTTGGCGAGAGGCTATGCAAAAGGAGTATGATGCTCTTCTCAGTAACCATACTTGGGATCTCGCTCCTCCTTCGTCTTCTCAGAACCTCATTGGGTATAAATGGATATTTCATACTAACTACAATCCTGATGGTTCTGTTGACCAACATAAGGCACGTCTTGTTGCCAAAGGGTTTCATCAACGCCCTGGTCTTGTTTTTTCTGAGACTTACAGCCCGGTAGTCAAACCTACCACAATCCGCACTCGTGGGTGCTCTTCAGTATTTGACATTAACTCGTTTCGATATTTCTTTTGTTGTCAACAGGTTAGCACAGTACATGCACTGCCCAACGGATCTTCATTGGGCAGCACTCAAGCGAGTGCTTCGTTACCTTGTCGGCACCAGCTCTCATGGTCTGCTTTTGCACAGTAACTCTCCCTCCTCACTTCATGCTTTTACAGATGCCGACTGGGTAGGTGACTCTGATGACTATATCTCCACTACTGGGTATATTGTGTATCTTGGTCGTAATCCACTCTCTTGGAGTTCTCGTAAGCAACGCACCTTGGCTCGTTCATCGACTGAGGCTGAATACAGGGCTGTTGCTGCCACTACTGTTGAGCTTCTTTGGTTATAAAATTGCTGCGTGAAATTAACTTTGCTCCCTCTGATCCGCCTGCTATTTATTATGATAATTTGAGAGCCACATATGTTGCTGCTAATCCCAAGTTTCACTCTAAAATGAAGCATTTGGGACTAGATTATCATTTTGTTCGTGAGCAAGTACAAGCCAACCATCTCCTTGTCTCTCATATTTCTGGTTCAGATCAGCTTGCTGATCTCCTTACTAAACCTCTTTCCCGAACTCGGTTTCAAGGATTAACTCTCAAGATTGGTCTTGCCTCGCGGTCGTCCATCTTGCGGGGGCGTGATAACAATAAAGAAGATTCTCCAAATCCTTCTCCTACTTGATCATATATTCTTGATTAATTATCTTTCCTATTTCCATTGTAAATCTAGTTATATTTAGATTAGGATTGTTCATATCTAGTACAAAGTTAGGACTCTAATACTTTTGAATATATACTGTGTATACCTATCAATAAGAGTTTATGTTTTTCCTCTCTCAAATTATCTCTGTCAGTAGGCATATTCCATATATATAGTAAATCACATAGTTCGTGTACGCACTTATATTCCCTGTATATAGTGAATTTGATAACGGCTTTTTGTACATAGTCATATTCCAAACTCATAATGTATCACATGTTGGATTTGTATATGGAAATTAGGGAAAAATATGTAATATTAAGATGTTGTGAGTGTAGATTGCTACTGAGATAAGAATTATTAGTGGAGTTGAAAATAGTAAGTGAGGTATTTGATGCGAGTATGTGGATCCAATTGATTAAGAAATATTATAAAGTTTTCTTGCAATTATAAGTGTGACACCTAAAATGTCTAATTTTGCAATTTCATATAGAACAGTTCGAGTATAAATACTCTCGCTGTCCCAAAATCAACTTCCCCTTTAACCAATCAAACTTTTTAAAAATATAAATACTTATTTACTAATTATGTTATGTTTATGCACAATATTTTTTATAGTAACTCAAAGACTCAAAATGGGAGCTTAATGAATGGATTACATGTTCGATTAGTACCTCGTACTCTATAAGACATCACGGCATCATTGCATGCAATAATCACTCTCAATTACACAAACCGGATAGAATTTTAACGGAAGGATGACATGGTGCAAAAATAGTAAAAGATAGTAAGATTAGGAACAAAGATAAAAAAAAAATAATAGGTTTGGGACGAAATGGAATATAAGTCAATAGCTTGGGACGAAAATGGTATTTAACTCTCTAAAATCCATAATTTTTTTATATATAATACCTACCTACATTTGGTTGCAGTCAAATTTATAACCATAAATTATCCACCTATTCTTTTATGTAACATCACTAACCGAAAAAATAATAAATTTAAGAGTCTCACTCACTCTCATGAAAAAAATGAAGGCATGCAGAGTCATTTTATTCATAACATAGGAAAGTAACTAAAAAGAATAGTAAATGAATAGAAAGAAATTTTTTAAATGAAAGAGTCAAAAGAAGAAGGGAGAGACATGGAAAAGGAGAGAGAGAGAGAGACGTTGGGTGTGGGGAAGAGACACGAGTTGAAGTAGGCAGGTGTGCTTGCGTTTGGACAGGAACCGTTCGGTTCCCGGTTTTTGTTCTCGGTTTCGGAACCGGCGGTTCCTCGGTTGCGAAGTTGATGGATTCGTATTCGAACCGTCTCAATCCAGTTCCCGGTTCCGACGGTTCTCAGGTATGGCCGGTTCCCGGTTCTGGTTCTACCCGCCAGTTCATCCGGTTCTCAGTTATTTTTGGGCATGTCTACTTCTGGCTATCAGTTTCAAAGGTTCTGGCTACGAATCTCAAAGGTTCGGGCTATCGGTCATCAGCTTCAAAGGTTCTTTCAAAATACGCACCAGCTATAAAAGAAACTACAATAAACTATAAAAAAACACTAGAACTGATACTAAAATATACTCTAAAAACTCTAGCAATGACTCTTAACAAACATTCTCATTGGCAACAAAAAACACATGAACTTACACAACAATATCCTTGCACTGACATAACCAATTTTAATGATAAATAATACGGCAGTGCATTTTAAGATGACCAGTTGTAGTGTTTAAAATGACTATTGCATTTGTTTTGTTGGTACCAGTCCATGTGTTTTTGAGTGTCAATCCATGTGCTTAAGAGTGCCACTATGTGTTTTACAGAGCGCCAACCCATGTTTTCAGAATGTCAGTTGTAGTTTTAAAGAGTGCCAAGAGGTTTTGAAAAGTTCCGCTTATTTACAAAAATGCAACCGCATGTTTTAAAAAGAAGTTCCACATATAAAAAATAAAATAAATATCTACCACGCATTTTGAAAACACATTTATTCTGAAAATTAAGAAAAATGTGTTTTTCCCCAAATCATGTCAATTTAAACTAAAATCGTCGTTTAGGTTAAAAACCCATACTTATATTCCATGATAGTTGGTAGGCTAAATCGCACACCTACTAAATTAAACCGGAACTCGGTTCTAATTAATATAGCTAGGATAAGTCCATGATCGATACACGAAGAATGGTTATTTGTTTACGTAATTGTTACTTGACAAGATTGGGAGAAATTTGATTATTAATTAAATATTAAAATAGGAATCAAACTAAATTAAGCTAAAACAATAATTAAGAGATACTTCAGATTTGAAACTATCCCCGCCTTTCTATTCAAATATCATGGGTACTTCTTTTCTCTTTTTACCCTATTCACTTGATCACAGATTTATTTCAATATTTGTTTCTTCTTTCAGATTAGTTAATAGCAGTGGCACTCACTAGAAACCCTAATTAATAATTAAATCTAACTGACACAGTTTAGATCTAAGAATTAATTGATGAACGATTTAAATAACTAAGATCAAGAACGCATTCTATAGTTATATATAGATAATCGTCTAGTTTTACTCACTTCACAAATTGCTATGGCACATACACAATTTATGAAGATGCTACAATGAATTTCTATACTGACACAGTCAATAGAAAATTCTAGCAAAAATCAATCACAAGAATAAATAGGTTGATCAAGTCTATAAACTCTAGCAAAAGATCTAAATTAAAGGTCAAGCAAAATTATGAATATGAATTAAAAAATGAAAAGAAAAAAAATACCTCAATTGAACAAAAAGGGGTTCAGAAATCAAACCCAAAGCTTGGATTTTAGTTCTCCATCCATGGCTTTGAAATCTCTATGGTAAAAGAAAATAAAATTCTAGATCTGAAGTTGTGTGTGTTTGTAATGATGAATCCTCGTTTAACTACCTAAAAAGAAAATCTAAAGCTATAGGGAATCTATAATACAATACACAAGGGTTTTAACTACCTCTTATCCTAGGATAAAGAGAGGCTCAGATTAAAAGTTGAAAATCTCATCCTACGGCCTAGAATCAACTAAGTAACCCACGTTCTCCCACAATCTCTCTCTATTTGCCGTTTCTCTCCCAAGCACAGAGAAACGGTTTACTAAACTGATCCTACGATCTCTTCTCCCCAATGCGACCATACTCTCCCTCTCTGCCGGCAATTCACCCATTGGTCGGAGCCTGACCAAATACCTAAACGCCTCCCCTACTGTTCAAGGTAACTTTCTGTCCTCTAAATTCTTTCTTTTCAATTTGCTTCTCATTTTCTCTTGGTGTTCTAAATTCTGTACTTGGTGATGATTTCATATCTGATAGCTTTAATTTAAGTAGGTTAATCTTTGGATTGAACAATTCACCCATTGGTCGGAGCCTGACCAAAGCCCTAAACGCCTCCCTATCGTTTTTGGCTTCTTTATCAAATCTGGGGATTTCAATTTGATTTTGTTTTGGGTTTGACCTAAGGTTTGGTTTTAATTTCTGGAGTCCTATCTGATTACATTTTTAAATCACTAATAAAAAACGAAATTCATTTTTTTGGTATGCATTATCACCTATTGACATGAATTATGTAATAGCAGGATGCAGTGGGAATGCATACTCTCTTCTCTCTCTTATCTCTCTTATCTCCATCACTATGTCTATCTCATCCGTATCTCTATTTGTATCTCTATATCTCCATTTATGCAAATGTATTTAGTGTTTGCTTGCGGGTATTTGAATATTTGGGGTTAAAGCTGGATATTACTCCCAGAAAAATAGTCCATTTTGTAGAATTGATTTGTTGTGGAGGGTTCTATTTTCTTGATTTCACTTTTGATTGGGTCTGAATTTCTTGATGTCTTAGTTGAGTGAAAAGATTTATTTGGTGCACTGTGAGAGTTGAGATACATCAACCAAGTCATTGTTTCATAAATTACAACAGTGGTTACCTGTATTGATTGATTTCACTGTCTCCTACCTACTAACTCACCGCCTCGGTAAACACCTTTAAGGACTTTTATATCCAGTCTACTGGGTTGCAGCGTCTGGACTAACCATTAGCTTCGTTGGGATCGATCATTGGCTCTAACTAAATCTACTCATGCAGGTATTAGGTTTAAGCTCCATGCCATTCCAGTTTGTTGTGCACGTTCCTCTTATTTGGTTAAAAATTAGTTTTTGTGTGAGTTGTAATACTAAAGTTGATGAGTTGAGTAGAGGGGACTTCATGTCAGTTTAGTTGATAGTGCATGTAAAGAGAGAAGAGGGTTTCTAAATGAGTGTTCATTTTTTACTTGATCAAGGACAACATGGACTTTTATTTGGGACAGAGGGAGTAATAGTGGATTCGTCATTGCAATTGGAATCTGCTTGAGCTTTTTTCCTTTGGTTGAGATAGAGTTGAGAAGGTGACATGGACAGGGGGATTGAGTTGGGAGGGCCAAAGCTTCAATGTCGTTCGATCCATACAAAGTATTAAGAACTGGGTTGGGTCTCATGCTGCTTTAAAGGTATTATTGTTTCAATTTAAGAACACACAAACCACAAGCAGTTTTCATGTTCTGGGTGTCTAATTTGAAGCTAGCATGGATTTTTAAAATCACTTTTAGGCAACTATTTCACTACTATGTCTCATTATTCAGTCCCTCCGCTCACTTTTTTTTTTGTTTTGTTAATATACTGTGATGGTGAAGATCCTAAGGTTGTAAATTAAAAGCAGCATGGGTTTGTTCACTCTAAGTTACGTCAATATGTTTACTCGCTTTTAAGTAGATTGACTTCATGTTTCTTACCTTCAGGATGGCCAGAATCTAGAGACACGACATGTGAAGATTACATTTAGCTATAAGGGTTCGTGCAAGAACAATGTTCATGATAGTCAAAATGACCCTTAAATTCAAAATGGTCATTCATTTTGGAACAGAGGAAGTAATAAATTTTGGAATTAAAGGTTGTTTTGAAGATTTTTTGTCTGTTTGATTATCAAGAAAGGTGGGAAAATAGAGTATGGATAGGAGGGTTTAGTGGTGGTCCTTCTAGACAAAATAGAAACTGTGAGGAGGAATGTTGTCCTGGGCATGTATTCATGTAAGAAATTGGGCAAAGGTTTTACTGTTTAGAAATGAGCTTTGTGGGAAACAAGAAATTGAGATGGATAGATTGAGAAATAAGCTAGATGGGTTGAAGTTGTACATGCATAGTGGAGTTAATGGGAATCTGGTGTGAGTAGTAGAATAGGTATGCGTAAGAATAGGTATGAGACTGAGGACGATGAAGATCATTTATCATATTCCTTACCAAGAACGATTAAGGGCCTATTAGGGTTCAAGTAAAAAAATTGATATTCTGTGAGTGGGGATGGTGGTGGGGTGGTGAATAATGAGGGCAGTGGTTGTTATGAGGTGGAGGGCAAAGAGAGGATTGGAAACATACGATGCTGATTTGCTGATGTACAATGGTTTTTTTTTTTTTTTTTTTTTTTTTTGGTGGGGACTAGGTGATGGGGGTTGGAGAGAATTAAAGGGGGGGGGGCTTAAAATTTCATGGTACCCTTGATATGTCAAGAAACATGTCAATAACTCTTTACAATTTTATTTTATTTTCGTCTACAAGTTATAAGAAAAAAAATGACGCTTAATTTTCTTTGTTAACGTGATTATAAGAATAAGTGCTAAGCTTTGTTGATTGTGGAGTTAATTTGTGTGCTTTCTTTCAGGTTGGAGGGTGGAAAGAGATATGCATTGGGGCAAATAGGGGCAAACATTTGAAACAATGAGAAGAGTAGCTCATAAAGTGCCGGTGTTGAAGTCAAGAGCAGCCTTGCGGCCTTATTCGTAGGAGGAGAAACCCATCCAAAATCTTGAAGACTTTTAGTAGTAGTTCTTTTTATTGTAGTCATTGCATTTGGGCAAAAAAAATGCCAATTTTGATTGTTGGTTAGCATTTTAGTATTAGTAAAGTAGAATAAACTGGTTTAAAGTTTAAAATTATATTAATGCTAAAGTTAGTAGTACTATAATTTACTAACACAAGCAATCGATGAGTAAGTAGATTAGATTGTGTAATGGTAAAATGGCTACATAAGAGAAGTATGCTAATGACATTTTATATAAATACAAAGAGTGATATTTTATTTATTTTTTGTTAGATTTGCAGTGCTATGACTTCAAAGTATGGATATGAGAATTGAAAATGACTGTTGCTTTTTTCCTTGCCCAATACCATAGGCAATGATTTTTTTTTTTTTTTTAAGTAATGATTGGGAACTAAATGGCCCATGCCAGAGTAATGACCGGGGGATAAGTGACCCGTGCCTTGGCACGGGTGGGTAGTACTAGTAAGGAATTAAAAGAAGTAAAGAAAAAGGAAAATAATATAAAATAACTGCCATAAATCCCGTCATCACGCACCTGGTCCGCCGCTAGTCCGACTCGGACTCCTAGGTTCGACTCGTGCAC
The DNA here is from genome assembly GCA_026119855.1 of Campanula takesimana. Lineage (NCBI taxonomy): Eukaryota > Viridiplantae > Streptophyta > Magnoliopsida > Asterales > Campanulaceae > Campanula > Campanula takesimana. The sequence continues at coordinate 3,265,176 of JAOWBW010000007.1, forward strand.
CCTTTTTGCACATGGCAATCCGCCTCTGCCTTTGGCTAGCACACGTGCTGGTCTATTTTGGTGGAAGGGAGTCCGACTCGGACTCATTGCAAAATTCAATTTACAGCCTTTTCTTCAAACTCCAAGGTTTACTCGCCATCTTTCTTCTCCGTTAACTTTGACTTGACCTCTGACTTTGACTTTTCTTGAATTTTTGGAACAAGACTTTGAAGCTCATAGATAATACATCCGGATAAAGTATAAAAATACTAAAATGTCCCTCGAATTACAATAAAGCCCTACCATTTCATAATTGTGGCAAATACATCAAAACTAGTCTAGGTACATTGAAATAAAGCATAATGCATCCGTAAACAAGGAAAATAGATAGTACGAAATCCGACACATCAATAGCCAATCAAGAAAGTTTTGTGTATTCTATAGATACTAAGATGTTATAAGTACATCCTTTGTACATATATCAAAAAGATAATCAATTTAGTCCCAACAACCATAGAATTTGTCGCTCTTCATGAAAGATGTCAAGCTTGGGCTCTTCGATGAATAGTATTGACGAAATACATGGCCGTGCTCAAATGAATTGATGAGATCAATGTCATTTGTTTTATCAATATATTAGGAATCGAGAAAAGTATTGAGCAATATAAGTTGACCATGTACCATGACTACGTTCAATGACATCATGGACAAAGGGATTGTGGTATGTTTATGAGGATAAACGAACTTAAATAAAATTACATAATTTAGGTAATCATGATGGCTTGCTAGAGTCCGCTCATGATTTATGAGAACGACTTTGGTTTGACTCATTGTCAACTTAATATAATCGTATGCGGTCAACAAAAAAAAACCAATTAAATAAAAGGCTAAAAACGAGTTTCTGGGGGTGCTCGGCAGCATATCATATGACTTATTTGAGCATATCATATGACTCAGTCGAGTATGCAATTGCCGAGAGAAATATTATTATTCCTGTTGGTGATCCTGGACCCGACCTGATTAGTCTAAAGACGTGGGATTACGGTATTTAAGCTTATTCTCCTTAAGAGTTAAGGACTAATGAGTATAAATACATAATCCTACAATCCTAATTAGTACCATAAGCCTCCATATTATTTGTGAAACATATTCTTGCTCTCTAAGATTGAGAATCGAAGATCAAATCATGAAGGAGATTCAAATCTTGAAGAACAAAGATTCAAAGGTCTGAAATTTTTAAGGCATCATCATGGTTAGTATTCTAAATTCATCTTCATATTAATTTAATCATCTTGAATGGATCTAGGCTTTTGAGTATAATTCTGTTGTGCATGAATGCATTAAACCCAATAGACATCCTCCGTCCAAGCGATTTCTCGAATGAGATGGAAATGTTCGAGTATGTGCTTAGATATCTGATGTGACTTTGGACCTTAACTTGTGCAATAACCATAATTTTCACAATAAAGATACAAAGGATTTGTGACACTACAAACTATTTCCAGTTTACTAATGAGATCCAAACAACCTTTTTAGCCACATCCAATGTGCTATATACTCAGCTTCTATTGTAGAATCAACGACGATTCTACAATAGAAGCTGAATTCCTTGAAGCTGCAGCTGCCGGATGGTTCTTGGTGTGATAATGAGAACTTATTGGGAGAGCTTGGAGCTGCACATTTCGAGGAGATTTTTTCTTCTGGTCTTCATGACGTTGATGATAGGTTATTTCAGGGTATTGTGGCAGGAGTAACAGCTGCAGATAATGCGATGCTTATTGTAGTTCCTGATGAGACAGAGGTTTAGGAGTCTATTAAATCTCTGAATGCAGACAGTGCTCCGGGATCAGACGGTTTTACTAGTCAATTCTTTAGGGGATGTTGGTAAATTATTAAAACTGATGTTGTTACTGCGGTTCAGTCGTTCTATAGAGGTGAGGAACTTCCCAAAGGTTTGCCGTCTAATGTGTTGGTTCTCTTACCCAAGGTTGATAAGCCGACTGGGTTTAAGGATTTGAGGCCTATTAGCCTATCCACCTTTATGAACAAGGTGATCTCTAAAATTTTAACTTTACGACTGGCTAGTGTGTTGCCTAAGTTAATTTCTCCGGAACAGACGGGTTTCATTAGGGGTCGTGGTATTCAGGATTGGCTCATGAGATGGTGCATCGGATCGATCAGAAGGTTGTGGGTGGGAATGTTCTCTTCAAGCTGGATATGTCTAAGGCGTATGATCGACTAGAGTGGGATTTCTTATTTAGATCTTTGGAGACGTTTGGGTTTGATGCCAACTGCTGCAGCCTGATTTCGAGGTTAGTGCGGGGTAATTGGTATTCTGTTCGTATGGGGGGTGTTTCTCATGGTTATTTTCCCTCAACTCGTGGGGTGAAACAGGGAGATCCGCTCTCTCCATTGTTATTCATTATTGCTTAGGAAATACTGTCCCGGGCACTGAACAGAGCTGTTCAGGAGGAGGTGTTTAGGCCGTTTGAACATGGAAGGGGGAATTTTTCATTGACCCATTTGCTTTATGCGGATGCCATGCTTTTGTTTTGTAATGGGCGTCAGAGATCCATTGAGGGTCTTCGTGAGGTTCTGAGTATGTATGAGAGGTCTTCGGGTCAATTGATTAATTTGGAGAAGAGCGGTTTTTATGTGGGTGCTAAAAAGCGACAGTTTGAGATAGAAAATATTCGAAGATGGTCGGGTTGCACGTACCAGCAGTTTCCGCTCAAATATCTTGGGATCCCGTTGTTTAAAGGTAGAGTCAAGAGGGTACACTTTGCGGAGCTAGAAGCAAAGATGATGAAAAGGGTGGATGGTTGGAAAGCACGGCTTTGTCATTTGGTGGGAAGGTAACTCTCATCAAATCTGTGCTTTCTAGCATTCTTATTTATTCTTTGGGTGTGCTCAAGGTTCCTAAGGTTGTAACTCGTAAGTTGGAAAGCATTATGTCCAACTTCTTATGGAGCAGTGGAGGTGAAAAACGGGCTCATTGGGTTTCTTGGGATGTGGTTTGTAGACCTATCCAAGAAGGTGGTTTGGGAATTCGGAGGGTGGAGGATATGAATCAGGCTATGTTAGCCATGTTGGCGTGGGTGGCCACCAGGAGGCAATTCCCTATGGTCACAATGGGTCCGTGTCAAGTATAAATGTCAACCTGCAGCCTCTAGTTCGCATGTGTGGCAAGCTGCATCATCATATTTACATCAGTTGGATGATTGCAGTCGTTGGGTTGTTGGCAGAGGAGATATAAGATTTTGGACTGATAATTGGTGTGGGGTTCGGCTTGGGGGCCCGCTTCCTGAAGATCAACTTTTGACAGTGAGAGATGGTATTCAGGTTTTGGAGGACATGCTTCAGTTTATCCCGCAGGATCTACATGCCAATGTTCGTAGGGTGCATATTGATGAGCATAGTGAGGATCGTCCGGTCTTCACTCTTTCAAAAACGGGAACTTTTGAGACAGCTGTATGGTGGGATTATATTCGGGTTCGCAGCCCTTTGGTGGAATAGGGTGCTAAGGTTTGGCATCCCAACATCCCTACAAAGGTCAGTGGTTTCTGGTGGAGGGCTATGCACAATGGTCTTTCGGTGTGTTGGGTATGCCCACTTATATCTCAGTTTCAATGTAATAGGATTGATTAGATTTGATTGATCCATCACCTAGGTTTTATTTTATGGACTTTAGACCCACATGTAAGAAGTATTTATACTTCATTTTTTAGGTTGTCCATTGTAATAGAATAAGCTTAGGAATAGGGCAAGAAGATCAAGATTGAAGAAAATCACTCCGTGAGTTTGAGCTACGCGCCTATGCGCTCCATTCAACGCGCCATGCGCCCCCTTCACCTTTGCGCCATGCGCCTATCCAGCACGCGCACATAAGGTGATGCGCCTAGCTATGCTACACGCCCTATTGGCTTATGCGTGCCTCTTAGCTAAACGCGCCTCATAGTGTTAATTCAACACTCAGTGATTTATTGAAGATTCAAAGATTTGAAGAAGATTCAAACTACACCAATGATCCAACGGTGGTTAAATAACACGTATGCACCCGCATCTAAGGACACCTGTCCATAACGGTTATATTTGTGTTATGTGTCTAATGGCTATAAAAGGACACGTGCTCAACTCAATAAGCGACAGCACATCCGTCCTTTTTTCTGACTCACCAAGGATTTCCAACGGCTAGTTATTGGGTCTTCACTATAAATACCCCATAACTTCAAACGTTTTAAAGTTGCTAAGAATCTTAGAATTTCTCTCTCAAGCATTTGTTGAAGATTTGAACATTGCCTTTGTTATTTCCAGAATTCTCAAAAATATCTTCATACCTTCATCTTTAGCCCAGATCCTCAAGAAAAAACACTTTAGTTTTCTTGTGCTCTCAATCTCAAAGATTTAAAGAGCCTTGAATCTAAAATCACACACGCACCTCTTTAAGTTTGATCACTTAGATCTTTCTTTTAGAGATACACCGGTTATTGTCTAGGATTTGTTCTTTCATAGAATATTAGATCTTGAGTTAGTGTATAAGCTCAAACGATTGTAATTTGTAACACTATCTCTTAATAAGATCTCTATTAGAAATCCAAGACTAACCATCTTGGTAGAGGACGTAGATCTTTCATTGATTGAACCTCTCCAAATAGCGCGTGTTCATATCTTGCTATTTACCTTCATGTCATATCATATCTAACTATTTGATTGTTTATTCATTGTAGATTGATTGATTGAATTGTGTTGTGTTTGTTATATCATTTGCCGTAGTTCCTTATTTCACCCACTTTGAGCCAAATTACTTAGAGTGTGTGTGCGCCCCCTTTATCATACTTTGCGCCTATTTACTTAACTAACTTCCGCGGTGCATTTCACTCACTCACTTAGGCGCATATCATAACGCTTACTTGATAAAGTGCGCATTTGCAATTGAGTTTATCAAGGGTACAAAAAGAATTTTAAAACAGCTATTCACCCCCCCTCTAGCTATTTTTCATACCGTTGTTGCCCTTTGGGACCAACAAGTGGTATCAGAGCTAACACCTTTATAAAACATTTTTGTTTTTCAAGCCTAACAGCTTGAGTGCCAATTCAATATGGCAAACTCATAACCTTCGGCAACTGCTAACTACACACATGTTCCAGTCTTTGATGAAGATCACTTTGACGTGTGGAAATTCAGCATCTTAACTCATCTCACCTCAATCGATGAAAGGCTTCATGACACCGTGGTTTATGGACCTTACATCCCTATGAAAGCGAATCCAAATCCGCGCACCAATGCTGCTCAACCAACCATCAAGAAACCAAGGGAATAATGGACTGAGGAAGAAACAAGAAGAGTTGCAAATGATGGCAAAGCAATAAACATTCTCCTAAGCACTCTAAGCACGGCTATGAAACAACAAGTCATGCATTGTGCTACTACTAATGAGCTATGGGACACTATTGAAGAGCATATAGAAGGAGATACTATTTGTAAGGAGAACAAGAAATATGAAGTGCAAAAGAGATTCAACAATTTCTCTCAACTCCCCGGTGAAACCTTAAGACAAACTTATGAACGCTACTGTGAAATTATCAATCTATGTATTTCACTTGGCATGAAATTTTCAAACAAAGATTTGAATGTAAATTTCCTCCAAGCATTTTGCTTAAGATATCTTCATAAATCCAGCGCTCTTGAAGACGCCGGAACTTTAGATGTATGGACGTTAAGGAATCTTTATGCAAATCTTAAGGTTTATGAGCTCAAACTTCAGCGCATCAGTGAAACTGAAGGAAAATCGAAATCCATAGTAATGGTGGCGCATAGAGAAGAAGCGCATGCGCCTGCGTCGGTTCAAGAAGAGAAAAGTTCCGATCCCAAAATTTCTACCTCTGAGCTATTAGACATGGATGATGAAGACTTCGCTTTATTTGTGAAGAAATTTCAAAAGTTCAGAAAATTCTCAAGACCCGGCTCAACCAGCAAATTTCAAGGATCTACCAGTAGAGCTCCTCCAAAGTTCACGAGGAGCAGTGATTCTAAAAGAAAAGAAGACCTTGTTTGTTTTAATTGCAGGAAACCAGGACACTTTGCTTCAAGCTGCCCAATTCCAAAATTTGAATATATGCAGAAGAAGAGCAGCCATACTCCCAAGTTCACTCCCAAATTCACTCCTCACAAGGGAATGGTTGCTGAAGAAGAATCACCAGCAAATGAGCAGAACACTTGGATTGAAACAGACTCAGATGAGAGCGATGAAGATTCCGATGATGGACTCGTTTGTTTGGTGGCAAATGATGATGAAGTTGATACTTATGATTCTGATGATGACTTCTCCAAAGATGTTCCTGATATGAATGTCTTGAATAAACCTATCAAGAAATCTGCAGGTTTTCAAGAAGTGAAAAAGGAAGAAAGGACCAACCATCAGCGAGCTCGTGGAACAAGGATTTCTCACTCCGGCTCAAAGCGATGGTGGATTTTTATTTTCTAGATGTGATCTGAGTGCTAGAAGCAAACTCAGAAAGAGTGAATATGTTAGACCTCAAGTTGCACCTATTCCTACAATTAATCATGATGAGGAATTGTAATGAAAGAAAAGTTGTTCTTAGAAGCCGAAAAGGTAATTAGTAAATTTGGCAAAATGAAGGAAGCTTTAGCACTATCATGTGATGAAATTTCCCAGCTTAAGACCGAGAAATCTCTTCTTAAATCTGAACTCACCCTCCTTAAGGAGCAGATAAAGAGTATGACTCCTCTTACTATTAAAACACTTTTCTAACGGAACAGAACCCACTTCTTAAAGTTTAAAACGATGAATTGGTTACTCAAATTACTGATCTTAAAAAGATTACAAATGAGTGGTCCAATTCTCGTGTCACTATGGAGAATATATTTGAGTCCCAAAAAGTCAGTGGTGATAAAAGTGGCTTGGGGTTCTCATCAACTAGTGACAACTTTAAATGTGATGTCTGTGCTGAAAGAGATAGTGAATTTACAAATCAGTAAACTTTTGAAATTTTCAAGGAAAACATTCTAATTCAATGGGTAAAGGACAGGAAAAAGCCAATAGACAATCATTCCATTATGTCTACCCAACGAAACAATTTGGGAAAGCTAAAGAGAGGTAAGTAGCTACAGATGAATCATCCTCCAGCAAAACCATTCTTGAAACTAGGCGCGCTCCTTCTCAGAGTGCACATTATGCGCCTAGGAGCCACGCGCCTAACCGCCGTGCGCCTCCTAGCCCTATGCGCCCTCCAAGAAAAAGCGCTCCAAAATTTCAAAAGAAAGATTTTGTTAAGGCTGGCTCATCTGACCCAAAGAAGAATGCTATCCCAAAGAAAAGTAAAGAGTTTGTGAAAACTCACGTGATTGGTGGCTTTCATCATTGTTCAATTTGTGATTGTTCGGGACATAAGGCCGTGGAATGACTTTTGAGATACACTCCCAGTACCAAAGGACGTAAGAATCCTAAGGTCAAGCAAGAGTGGGTCGTCAAAAGTTGCTAACTCTAGGACCCAAAAAGGAATAAAGGGGACCTGCTTTAAATGTTTATATTTCAGGTTCTTTGCTTCATGGCTGGATCTTCAAAAGCTAAAACGTATGAATGGATTCTCGATAGTAGGTGTTCACGACACATGACTGGAGATGAATACTTACTTGAAGATTTTCATGAAGAAAGAGGTCCCTCAGTAACATTTGGTGATAATAACAAAGGTCAAGTTGTAGCATATGGAAAGCTCAAGAAAGACAAAGTGTGCATTGAAAGAGTCTCTCTCGTCGAAGGGCTCAAGCATAATTTATCATCCATATCTCAATTCTGTGACAAAGGATTAGAATGCCACTTTACTTCAACGCAATATCTTATCAAAAATGGCAAAACTGGAGCTACATTACTCACAGGATATCGTAAGACAAATATTTACATTATTGATTTCCATAGTATGAACTCTAGTACTAATCTTTGTTTTGTAGCTAAAAGTGTGAGCGAAAATAGTTGGCTGTGGCACAAGCACTTAAGTCACTTGAACTTCAAGTATCTATCTAAACTCAGCAGGAATAATCTTGTAAAAGGACTTCCCAAGGTTGCTGATCATCATGACAAGAAGTGCGCCGCGTGTCAACTTGGAAAACAACCGAAAAAGTCTTTCTCCAGCAAGACCAATCCCTCAACTACTAGATGTTTGCAACTGCTGCACATTGATCTATTTGGACCAGTCACCACTGCAAGTATTCGAAGAAACAACTATACTCTAGTTGTGGTGGATGATTATTCAAGATATACATGGGTGGAAATGATGATCTCAAAAGACGATTGTTATGACATTTTGACCACCTTATTTAGACTGCTCCAAACCCAAAAAGAAGATGACATCGTTAGTGTTCGATCCGATAATGGAACAGAATTCAAAAACAACGGTGTTGCTCGATATTGCGACAATCATGGGCTAGATCACAACTTTTCAACTGCTAGAGTTCCTCAATAAAATGGTGTTGCGGAAAGGAAAAATAGGACGTTGATTGAAGCGGGAAAGACGATGATAGCTGAAGCTAAATTGCCTAAGTACTTTTGGGAAGAATCTATCAACACAGCATGTTTTACTCAAAATCGTTCCCTCATCAACAAACTTCACAACAAGACTCCGTATGAACTTTGGCGTGGTAGAACTCCCAACATTGCATTCTTCAAGATCTTTGGTTGCAAATGTTATATCCTCTACAATGGAAATGAACATAGAGGTAAATTCGATGCCAAAGCCGACGAAGGTATTTTTGTTGGGTATGCCAAACATTCTAAAGCTTTTCGCATTTTTAATAGATCTACATTAGTGATAGTTGAATCTGTACATGTTACATTTGATGAACATTCTCTCCTTGAGCCACATTTGGCTCCAAATGTTTCTAAACTCTTGAACAGAATCTATCAACTCAAGGAAATCCATCTACATCAAATGCACCTAATTCTTCATATGGCGCGCCAAATGGATCATCAGCTGCACCTCCTTCTAATGATGCGCCTCTTGATTCTTCTCACATGCCTATATCTACTGCTGCATCTGGTGTTAACCCTAGTCTTTAATTCTAAACCAGTTCATCCCCCAAATTTTGATGATTTTGAATCTGGTGAAGATGTACCAATTGAAGACCTTCAAGTTACTACGATTCAACCTAACTTAACTCCTGAAATTCGTGAAGTTAGAGGTCACCCAATCAATAATATCATTGGTGATCTAAATGTTGGTGTTCGTACAAGGAGAGCTACAAACTTTGATGCTTACACTACATTTATCTCTCAAATCGAACCAAAGAAGGCCGATGAAGCGCTCCAAGATCCAAATTGGGTTGTTGCAATGCAAGAAGAACCTAATCAATTTGAACGATGTAAGGTTTGGACTCTTGTTCCAAGACCAAATGATCAAGGAGTGATTGGTACAAAATGGGTGTTCAGAAACAAGATGGATGAGAATGGAACCATCACAAGAAACAAAGCAAGATTGGTTGCTCAAGGCTATAGGCAAGAAGAGGGCATTGATTACAATGAAACTTTTGCGCCCATAGCAAGACTTGAAGCTATCAGATTATTTCTAGCTTACGCAGCTCACAAGAACTTCAAGTTATATCAAATGGATATGAAGAACGCATTTCTAAATGGTGAACTCCAAGAAAAAGTCTACGTAGCTCAACCACCTGGGTTTGAAGATTCACAATTTCCAAATCATGTGTACAAACTCCAGAAAGCTTTGTATGGGCTCAAGCAAGCACCAAGAGCATGGTATGATACACTATCAAAGTTTCTCATTGAAAAAGGCTTCACTCGCGGTAAAATCGATACTACTCTTTTCATTGCCAAACATAATGGTCATGAATTACTTGTTCAAATTTATGTTGATGATATTATATTTGGTTCTACTAATAAATTGTTGTGCAAGCGCTTTGAGAAACTAATGAAGAGCAAGTTTGAAATGATCATGATGGGAGAACTCACATTCTTCCTCGGGCTTCAAATCAAGCAAATGAATGAAGGCATATTTATCAACCAAGCCAAATACACAAAGGATTTAATCAAGAAATTTGGACTTGAGAACGTCAAAGCTTATGATACTCCAATGGCCACCGGCAACAAACTCGACAAAAGATTTAAAAGGTAAACGTGTTGATCAAATGCTCTATCGAGGTATGATTGGCTCACTCCTTTATCTTACTGCTAGTAGGCCTGATATAATGTTTAGTGTTTGTGTTTGCGCTCGTTATCAATCTGACCCTAGAGAAGCGCACTTAATTGCTGTGAAACGTATTATAAGATATCTCTCCAGTACTGTTAACCTTGGACTTTGGTACACCAAAGATTCGAACTTTAAACTTGTAGGTTATTCAGATGCGGATTATGCAGCGTGCACAATTGATAGGAAAAGCACAAGTGGCACTTGTCATTTCCTCGGATATCGACTTGTGTCATGGGCGAGTAAGAAACAAGCTTCAGTATCTGTCTCAATAACTGAAGCTGAATATATCGCTGAGGGAAGTTGTTGCTGTCAAATACTATGGATGAAGTAGCAATTGGTGGACTATGATATCATCGAAGAAAATTGTCCCATCTACTGCGACAACACTTCAACCATTGCCGTTTCTGAAAATCCTGTCATGCACTCCAAAACCAAGCACATCGACATCAAATATCACTTTCTCAAAGACCACGTGGAGAAAGGTAATATTCATCTAGAACACGTGGGAACTGACTATAAAATCGCCGACATTCTAACGAAAGCACTTGACACGAAACGGTTCATCTTTTTGAGAGGTGAAATGGGTATGCTTGAACTCAACTAAATTCAATATAGTTTTGTTACTACTAATGATTTTATATTTCATTGAGTTATGATTATACTAGGTTCAAATGTTAAATAATTTTTTTAAGGAAACTATGCGCCTCACTGACTGCGCGCCAAATTCCCACATCTGCGCGCTCCACTCTCTTTGCGCGCCTAGCATTCAATGCTCCGCGCGCCTAGATGAGCTTATGCGCCCCTCATGCGCTCATTAATGATTGCGGCTCAATCAATGCTCAAAATTAAATATTTCAATGATTGAACGTATTCAATACTAACAAGTACCAGGTATGTTGATTCTATTCATTTATTATAGGAAATTTTGTCTTTTGGCATTCCATAATTTTTCAAGGGTACTTGTGCAATTATTATTTTCCCTCGTTTTTCGTTTTTCAAAAAAAAATTTTGGGGATACATTTCTCGCACCCCAAACTTACACCAAAACAGATGTTTTTGGGGTTTGTGCAAAAATTTGATCATAATTGTTCATACGCTTATGAGGGAAGTGGGACAATTTCTCTTTACCCAAAATGTCACATCAAAGTACTTTGGGTCATTCAGCATTAAATAGCCATCATCTCCAAAAACCCCTCATTTAATGCCCATCTCTTCAACTTCTCCTTTTTAGAAAATCTAACATATATATTTGACCCTTCATTTTCTTTTTCATCATTGCCTACACCCTCACTCTCTCTACCAACTTCTCTCACCTTCCCAGACTCTCTTCCTCTCTCAGTTCGTCTCTTTCTCTCTCTACTTTCATCACTTTCTCTCAATTTCTTCTCCATTTCTCTCTATATATAACATTTATGGGTCCTAAGAAGGCTTCTAAAGCAACTCAAGATGAAATGGTATGAATCTCTAACTCTAAACTCTTTTATTTCTGTATTTTTCGATTTTTTTAGTTCACGTTTTTTTTTTAAAACCGAATATGGACTTTTCTTGATAAATCTTGTTTCGGTGTTCCGTTTTCAAAATCGTTTGTTAGGTTTTGTTCGTTTTGTGATTTAAAATTTTTTAAACTAAACTTTTCAACGATCAATGCGGTATTTGTTGCGAATCTGAAGATCTTCCATTTTTAGACTTTTCAAATTTTTTGGATCTTTGAATCCATTTTCTAAAATCGTTGTTGATTATTACTTGTTTTGGTTTACATATTTGTGATCCTTGTGTTCATGCGGTCATTTTGACATATTGTGTGCTTGATTTGGTGAAGTTTCATGCTTTATGTGCTCTTGGTGTTCTCCGAGCACTCAAGACATGTTCTTCATGTTCTTCGTTATTTTTGCATGACTTGGGTTTCAAATTTTTCAAAAATTGTTTTTCAAATTTTTTTCATGTTTGATCTTGTTTGCTTGCATGTTTATATAGTTTACGTGTTTGTGTGTTTTTGTGTGTTTTTATGCTAAGTTTGAATTTAACACAGTTATGCGTCTAAGTATCACTTTACGCGCCTAGTTTCTTATGCACCCTATGTCCTTATGCGCCTCAATCATTCATGCGCCTAAAGCCATTACGCGCCTAAAATTTTATGCGCCTAAATTCATACTTAGTCAAATTTTTATGTTTAATTTTTCCTTAGTATATTTTCATAGAACCATGATATGGGCCTCGTACTTATTTGCGCCTTCAACATGTATGCGCCTAATAATAGTATGCGCCTACTATTGTTATGCGCCTATATATTGTCATGCGCCTATTTTTTACTTAGCTCATCATTATGATTCTATGCGCCTAATACACTACTAACTTCACTCAAATGTTTACTTTTCAGGATCCTGCAAATTTCAGACCCGGTGAGACGATTGATCTTGCTGAGCTCTCACTTGATCCAATAGGGATTGAAATCATCTCAACCCTTCACACCGCTGGACTCACTCCTTTATTCACGCTGGATCAACCATTCTATTCTCCGCTCCTTGTTGATGAATTTTTCTCAACCGCTGCTCTAGTTGAGACTCCAGCTGATGGATACGTGCGCTACATGATATGCGCCACCGTTCAGAATGTTGCTATAACTATCTCTACGGGCACAATCAAGAACATAGTTAGTTTCAGCACTACTGGCCCTCAGGTGTTTCTGGACAACCAAACTCTTACTCAGTAGCAGCGCAGAATATTGTAGCGCATACTTATCTCAAAATCCCTACTCTTCTGAACAACATAAAAAATGTTGAGATAAGGGATGGTGGTGATCTGCTCGCTCATATAGCGCATCTTGTTGATACTTCAATCGTGTTTAAAACCAGCAATGTGAACAGATTCACTGTGGAGCAGTGGGAGTATACTGCTGCCATCATGGGAAAGACTAGGTTGAATTGGCCTCAGATTTTGTTCAAGACTTTGTCAGACCAGATTGACAAATACAACAAGAACAAGACTGATGGGAAGACAAAGTTCAAAACTCACTGCAGGATTCTTACCAAAATTTTCCTCACTTATCCTGCCCTTGCCAAATTCCTTGATGAGAACCCTGCTTATAAAACCGATGATGTTCCAGTTTTTGGAAAAGACAACCTTGTCTTGAAAAGGCACAGGAAGCGCATGGCAAAGCGCGCGCCTAGGGTTAAAGGTGCTTAGTTGGTTGATGAAGCCACTGAGTCAGATGAAGGAAAAGATGATGGTGCTGAAGACCATGCACAAGATGGCGCAGAAATTGAAGTTGCACCTCGCGCAGAAACCACAAATGCTCCTGGCTCTGGAACTAGCGCAGGAAGAGATAAAGGCAAAGGGATTGCAACAGTGGTTGAAAAAGAAACCAGACCACCTAAGCACCCCAAAACTGAAAAGGATGATCAGGAAGCTATCAAGCGCGCACAAGCAGCCAGTTTAGTTGAAGCGCAGAGAAAACGAGATGAAGATTATCAGATCAAGCAAGCTGCTGAATTAGCCAAAGTAGAAAGGCGCAAAGGCGCAGGGTCTAGCGCTGATGTACGCGCCGCCCATACTGCGCCTCCTCCTTCTGGTAGTGCGCCTCCTTCAAAGACTTAAAAGAAGACTTTTACTGCGCGTCCAGAAAAACCTATTGCGCCTGCTCTAGTTTCTAAACCAACTGCTGTCTCACTTACTGCTGATCAACAGAAACTCAGAGATCAAATATCTTCTGAATTGTTTGGAGACCTTAGTGAGGATCAAGTTGAGGGGGAGCCAGAACCTTTACTCTCGCGCAGATCTACTCGTGCGCATGTGACTCCTACGCCTCCCCTTACTGATGAACCAAGCTCAAGTGCTGAATTTCTTCCTTCTCTTCCACAGAAAACAACTCATGTTCCTTCTACTAGGCGCCCGGAACCTTCTGCGCCCCAATCTGATGACGCACCTCCTCCTCCTACTGCTTATTTAGGTGTGGTTATTTCTATGCTTCAAAAACTTCATGAAGGCCAAGCTCGAATTGAGTCTCAGTTTGAGCTTCATACATCTATGTTGACGAATCAGGCAGATAAGATTGCTGCCATTAAGGGGGAGATAACGCGCATTAGCTCTGATATCAGGGATAAGCATTTTCTAACCCCTCAGCAATGGAGTGATGCTATCGCGCAAATGAATGATTTATTCAAAGACACACTTGCTAAGCTTCATGAAAGAATTGCAGGAGGAATCAAGCTCACTGATGGTCAAGCTTTTATTGATGCAATTAAGCAAGTAGAGACCAGTGTGGCTGCAGATATTAAGAAATTGCTTGACTTAGTCACTGGTGAAAGTGATAAGTTAATAAATGTGATGGACAAGCTAAAGGAAATAAAGGATGAGCTCGAGAATGCTCTAAGCGCGCACATTGACACCGCGCCCTCTTCTGCGCCCTCCTCTAGCGCCGCGCCATTTAACTCTCGCTCTTTACTTTCAAAGTTGGATGTTTTGAAGGAGTTGATTGTTACTCACTTTAATGCCGCGCATTCTAGCGCAGACAGGTGCGCAGAAAGAACTTTTGCTGATATTGTCACCGCGCAAGCTGCTGTTGAAGTTAACTTTCAAATTGTTGCAGAAAATCTATCTCAACAGCAAGCTATTTCTCAACGCACCATTGATGAGTATCAATCCATAAATGTTTATCATTTGCGCTATATCAGAGATGGTGTCACAGACACTCATGGTGTTGTAAACCGTTGTCACCAACTTTCCAAACAAATTCAGCGCTCAGTTTCAGAAATAGAAGAAGGATTGAAGGACGATGACGCGCCTCTTAACCCTTAGTTTTTATTAGGTTTGTAAGTTGTTGGAATTTTTTTTGTTAGAACTCTTTGTTAGTGATTTAGTTCTTAAATGTTTTAGCACATCTTTTGATTTTGTTCTGTTGAAACTTGTAATCTCAACTCTTATATTTCGAGTTTTAATGAGAACAAAGCATCACTATTTCTCTCAAACCCTGTTCACTCAAACTTCTTGTTTGAAGAACACTGAATATTGTTTAAAACCATATGCATCATATTTGAACTATTTCATACTTTCATGCATTGAGTTTAAACCTTGTTTAAACACATTTCAAAACTAAAACTCATATACATTTGAATGTGTTAAACTATTATTTCTATCTTTCCATTTGTAATGTTTAATCTTTATTGGAATATATTAGAAATCTATATCTTGGACTAGTGTGTGCATTAACTTGAGACATGATTTACCAATTTCATTTATTTGGACATGTTATTATCAAGTTTAATGTTTGTCCCTGATATAGTAGGTAATGGCATCAATCAAATAGGGGGAGATTATTGGGTATGCCCACTTATATCTCAGTTTCAATGTAATAGGATTGATTAGATTTGATTGATCCATCACCTAAGTTTTATTTCATGGACTTTAGACCTACATGTAAGAAGTATTTATACTTCATTTTTTAGGTTGTCCATTATAATATAATAAGCTTAGGAATAGGGCAAGAAGATCAAGATTGAAGAAAATCACTCCGTGAGTTTGAGCTACGCGCCTATGTGCTCCATTCAACGCGCCATGCGCCCCCTTCACCTTTGCGCCATGCGCCTATCCAGCGCGCGCGCATAAGGTGATGCGCCTAGCTATGCTACGCACCCCATTGGCTCATGCGCGCCTCTTAGCTCAACGCGCCTCATAGTGTTAATTCAATACTCAGTGATTTATTGAAGATTCAAAGACTTGAAAAAGATTCAAACTACGCCAATGATCCAACGGTGGTTAAATAACACGTATTTACCCGCATCTAAGGACACCTGTCCATAACGGTCATATTTATGTTATGTGTCTAACGGCTATAAAAGGACACGTGCTCCACTCAATAAGCGACAGCACATCCATCCTTTTTTTCTGACTCACCAAGGATTTCCAACGGCTAGTTTTTGGGGCTCTACTATAAATACCCATAACTTCAAACGTTTTGAAGTTGCTAAGAATCTCAGAAGTTCTCTCTCAAGCATTTGTTGAAGATTTGAACATTGCCTTTGTTATTTCCATAATTCTCAAGAACATCTTCATACCTTCATCCTTAGCCCAGATCCTCAAGAAAAAACACTTTAGTTTTCTTGTGCTCTCAATCTCAAAGATTTAAAGAGCCTTGAATCTAAAATCACACACGCACCTCTTTAAGTTTGATCACTTAGATCTTTCTTTTAGAGATACACCGGTTATTGTCTAGGATTTGTTCTTTCATAAAATATTAGATCTTGAGTTAGTGTATAAGCTCAAACGATTGTAATTTGTAACACTATATCTTAATAAGATCTCCATTAGAAATCCAAGACTAACCATCTTGGTAGAGGACGTAGATCTTTCATTGATCGAACCTCTCCAAATAGTGCGTGTTCATATCTTGCTATTTACCTTCAAGTCATATCATATCTAACTATTTGATTGTTTATTCATTGTAGATTGATTGATTGAATTGTGTTGTGTTTGTTATATCATTTGCTGTAGTTCCTTATTTCACCCACTTTGAACCAAATTACTTAGAGTGTGTGTGCGCCCCCTTTATTATACTTTGCGCCTATTTACTTAACTAACTTCCGCTGTGCATTTCACTCACTCACTTAGGCGCATATCATAACTCTTATTTGATAAAGTGCGCATTTGCAATTGAGTTTATCAAGGGTACGAAAAGAATTTTAAAACAGCTATTCACCCCCCCTCTAGCTATTTTTCATACCCTTGTTTCCCTTTGGGACCAACACAGTGGATGCAAAACTGGAGTCTCGGGGCTTCAATCTTCCATCTCGATGTGTGTGTGTTGTCCTGGAGGTGGTCATAGAGAGACTCTTAATCATTTACTTCTACAGTCGGTGATTGCGCAGTCTGTTTGGAGGCATTGGGTTAGTCTTTTCCCTTTGACTCATAATTATATTGATTTGCATCATTTGTGGACTGTTTGGTGTGGTGGACAGTCAAAGCGCCGACAGGTTGGTTTAGTTCGTATGGGTATTATGCTTTTTACTTGTTGGGAGATTTGGAAAGCAAGGTGTAAATCGATTTTTGAAGGAACTGTTATGAATAGTGCCAAAATTGTGGATGGGGTTAAAAATTCTCTTATTGAGATGTGCTCATTCCTAGTCCCTAAAGGGGCACCTCGTGGGAATGACCGTGTCTGGTTGGAGAGCTTAGGCCTCAAAGTGGCAGAGCATAAGTTTAGGCGGCAGAGGCTGTTGAGATGGGAGCCTTCGCGTTCTCATGTTTTTACTTTGAGTACGGATGGTTCCGCGATAAACGGCCAGTGCACGGGTGGTGGTATTATAAGGGATGGTATGGGGGCTTTTGTTTGTGCCTTTTCACACTACTACGGAGATGGAACCAATATGAAGGCGGAGATCTTTGCTTTACGTGATGGCCTGCGCTTATGTCATTCTTGGGGTTTACTTTCTGTTCAGGTAAACTCAGATTCCTTAGTAGCTGTAAATATTTTAAAAGGGCGAAATAAGTGTCCGTGGCAATACACGTATGGATTGCAGGAATGTGAAAGTTTGATTGGAGGGTATGAGTTACGTCATGTTCTTCGTCAAGCAAATGGGGTTGCGGATAGATTGGCTTTTGAAGCTCATATTCATAAAACGGTTTGGACATATGGATCGTCAAGGGAGCTTCCTCGGAGTGTCTTGGACGCGTTACGTTTTGATGAAAGTGGATACTATGTTGAGCGTCGATAATTATTTGATGTTGGTGGTGTTTGCTGTGGCTTGGTTATGGTGTTTGGTTCTTTGGAATAGTTTCTTAAAGTGCAAGGAAGACATACGGACTCGTTTCGGTTGCAAAAGAGGCACACGGGCCCGTATGGGGAGGCACACGGACTCGTTTCGTTTGCAGGGAAGGCAGACGGGCCCGTGTGGGGGTCACACGTGCCCGTGTGGGATGCGCCCCTTTCACACGTACTGATAGTGCGTGTTCCATGGCCACACGGGCACGTATGGAGAGCACACGGATTCCCGACACGGATTATAGGGTATCACACGGACTGATCATCAGCGCATGGAACGTCCGCTATCGTTCTTTCTGGAGCGGGTTGCCTTGGCATGGGTCACTTCTGGGTTGGATTCAGTTGGGCTATTTGGTGGATTGGGCCTCATTGGTTATCAACATCAACTTATTCAGGCTTTGGACTTGGACATTTGATGGATCATTGGGCTCCTTTGAATTTATTAGGATTGTTCTTTGGTTTAATTTTTTCAGGCTTTTATTTTTTAGATGGTTTTACCTTTTGAGGAGTTGGTTTATTTTTTGGATTTCGAAGTCCGGCTCCATATCCGGCAATGAGTCGGTTGGTTGTCCCCCTCTTGTACTTATATTTTATAATTAATAAAATCTCCCCAGGTGCCGCCCTAGTTTCTTGAAAAAAAAAAAAAAAAAAAAAAAAAAAACGACGATGTTTTGCTTAGAAATCTTCTTAGCATATAACACCTCTATTTGGCATAAACATATAACCAGACCGTGATTTGATTTATCTTTACCGCTTTGGAAATCTGCATCTGTATAACTTTATACTAAATGTTCATCTTCCATTTCCCCAAAGATCTGGAATGCATCTTTATTTCTTTTCATGTACATAAAGATGTTTATTAATAGCTATCTAGTGATCTACCCACTTTATTTGCATATATATTATTAACAGATATAATTATTTACCTATTTATATTTTCTTTAAAATTAAAACAACCAAGAATCAAGTATAAAACTATGCTTTTAATTTTCCCCGATCACTCTATATAAATAAATTATTAATTTATTTCTACAAAGTAGAGAATCTATATAAATTCTCTAATTTTAGTGGCTTGAAAAAAAATTATCAATCTTTTTTTAATACAAACATGTTTATGCCAAATGACGAAAAATAAAATAGTCTCTCTATTCTAAAATTTAAATTTTCTTTTGAATATTTTTTTTTTAAAAAATTGATCATTCATTTTAATAAAAGGCCGTTATAATTGTGAGAGATATGGGTGGATTGGTTTTATAGTTATGGGGTAATTGTGGTGTCACAACTTCTGCGTATTTTATATTTCATAAAAGGTGGAGAGAATGTATATGGTCATGGAGATTTGACCGGGAAAAAAATCTTTAAAGAGTGCTATTAAAACAAAAGATTTGAGCCGGAAAAAAGAGCAATTATAACAAAAGAACAAGTAGTACCACTTTTTTCACATAATCAAAGCATGAGTTTTTTTTTCAAAAAAACTCAATAGCTAAACATATATAAAACGGATATAAATTTTTACATACCGACTTAAAGTACAAACAACAATTAAACCATTAACAATTGACGGATTAGACAAATGTATTCATGCAGCTTTAAGAGATTGTAAACACATAAATTACAAAGATTCAATATTAGGCTTAGCAGAAACAAGTTTAACAAATGGACCTATATATATTAACTATTTTTTAAAATGTTACTATTTCTCTTTTAGACCCACAAGTTATGAAAATTATAACACTAGATATACTTACACACAATTATCATATATTAGTTGGTTCACATGTGAATGAAATATTTTATAAATTATAACTTAGAGTAATGAAAACACGTGTTGCTCTAATACAATAAATAAACAAAACCCCATAGGAAAAACTGTGTTTTGGGAAATTGATAATACAAAATCCAACATTATGGTAGCAATAACAATTCAATGGATGAAATAAGCTTACCAGAGAAATTAGTTTATCCACTCAAAACAATACTAAAATCCAACAAAAAGAAAGTAAAACAGTAGATCATATGATTTCAACATGACGATGGATCAGTAAAAGTTACATTCAAAAGAACACAATCATTTAATAATATTTTTTTTCAAAAAATTTCAACCTTCAAGAAACTTTATTTCAGAAATATATTATAATAATACAAACTTTGATGAAGCTACATCACAGCTTGATAATAACCAAACAGGTTGTTCTAATACCAAACCTTTTGAACAAACATTTGATCAAAATACACACCCCTCTGGTATTCATTGAAAGGAGTCTGTGTTTTTTCTTATGCAGACAGTGAATCTCAATTAATGTTTTAAAAGAAAGAATTCAGTTTAGATATAAAAATCTTACGAGAAAATTTTATCAATAAAGATAAAAAAAAAAAAAAAAGAGAGAAAAAGATTCTTTAGTTATTATAGAAAAGATGAACAAGAATATATCACGTGTGAATATAATGATTTTTGCCAAAACATAGAAAGACACGTACCGTTTTTTTTTTTTTTTTTGAACTTTTAGAAAATGATTACATATATGAAATTAGTGTCTTAAAAAATTAGACTATGGAATAAACAAAATACCCAAACATCTGGACCAGCTGAAAAGTGTTATTAAGGAGAAAATCCACCATTAGAATCAACCTACTTTAACAAAAATGGTGAAAATAATAAATATACAATCTATATTAGAAATAAAAATAGTGAATGAAATTCTAAATAAATAAATAAAGAAAAATAATCTCAATGAAACTAGGCAAATTTAACTCTTCATATATTAGGACAAGAAGTATACAAAGTCGAAAATAAAATAAATAACATTGCAAAACAAGTCAATAAACTAGATACAAATTTTGGTGAATTTGAAATCAATAATTCTCCAACTCAATCTCCGTTCCCAATACAACATACAAATTTATTTAACAAAAAATCAATTGGATTTCAGGAAAGTGCTAGTCCTATAATTCACAAAAGAAAAAATTACAAAATGTTTGGAACAACGATAACCTCACCAAGTAATTCTTTTACACAAACTGGACTTACTCCAATATTATATGACCAATATTACAATTATCTAACCAAATTACCGCTCATGAAAACACTGAAGCACGATGAATCTTCATCTACTAATAACCAAAAGATCACCTTATTAACATAATCTTTAGATAGCTCAGAAAACGAATACTTTGAACCAGATGATGGTACACATGAAATACCAATAAATACATTACTTTACTCTACTTACAATCGAAGATAAGTAGATGACCTTTCAATTTGCTCAGATTATTTTCTAAAGATTGTAAAAATCCCCCCCCCCCCTTTTTTTTTTTTTATCTTTCTTTCACATATCCTATACATATATATTGTAATATGATCAACAATATTGTACAATTCAGAAACCAAGATCAATACAAAGTAAGATCTTAACAATTCTACTATTTTAATTTATGTATTATATATTACATTTATTACTTGCTTGATTATATAAATTAATTATCTTATTTGATTAATTATCTTAATATTGATTAGTTTCCTCTCATCTTTTCCAACCACATATCTACATATACACACACTTCACACACACACACACACACACACACACGTATATATACATGCATATGTATATATCGTGATTAGTGTAATCCTTAATACTGCTCATCATAAATTCTCTCAATCATGATACTCTAATCCAATATCGAATATTGCTCATGGTATATTCCCTTAACTACAGTATATCCCATAAAGACTTGACTATATTTCATAAGGAGTTAACTGCTTATTAGGTAAGTATATTTCAATAAAAAAAAGAAAAAAAAAAAGAAAGAAATACATTTATTTATTCATTATCTTCCATCCATTTTTATATCTTATCTATAAATAGGATATAAATATAAGAAAGCATAATTATAAAGTTTAAAATGCAAACGTTAATTCTAGATAGCACTTGTGTATTATTAATGTTTTACAAGATAGCTGATTTGTTATTCCATTGATGTTTCAGAACCCATACACCTGATGAAATATGGGTGAAATCATCGAAATAGAAACCATCAGACTTAACCGTCCATCTGCATTGCTTATATTTTTTTACGTCGCCACCACATCCTGTAGATATGTCACTTTTAAAAACATCAAATATAGCTTGGTTCATAACTTGATTTGATTGCCACCAAAAGTGACAGAAGAAAAGGGTTCTCCCAAATGCATGCATCTTGAAGGACCAGTGGAGAACAGATCCCGTTGTAAGGTTATGGTATCCAATATCATCGGTTTTTGATTGACAATGGAGCCAAAGAGGGTCATTTAACGATTGAATTTCCAAAAAATAGTTTTTTTAAAAAATAATTACCAAAACAACAACCCTAAAAAGTTATTTACCAAAATAGCATTTTTTGGTAAAACCGGAAGTGGGAGTGCCGGTTTTAGAGTTGAATCCGGAAGTCCCACTTCCGGAATTGACCTTTTTATATTTTTTTTTTTTTTTTTTTGCGAAATCTGATTTTTTTTTTTTTTTTTTTGAATCCGGAACTGAGACTTCCGGTTTTAATTTTTTTTTTTTTTTTTCGAAATAACAAAAAACATTAAACTTGTTTACATAGGAAAGGGAGAAGAAGGCATAGGGAAAGAAAAAACAGAAGAAAGAAATGATTATTATTTTTTTAGAATTTTATGTATTGTGGTTTTATTTAGTGACCACATTCCGGTCACATAGGAAAGAAATAAATAAATAAACTTGTTCACAAATTTCTGTAATATTTTAGAATTTTATGAATTGTGGTTTTATTTGACCTTTTGTTTTTTTTATTTTCGCGAAATCTGGGATTTTTTTTTTTTGCTTGAATCCGGAACTGAATATCTGGCATTGGAAAACGTTGATTTTATAGGATAGAATAAACTTCTCCACAAATCCAACATTAATACATTCAAACACTTAGTGACCACATCCCGGTCACATAGGAAATAAATAATATATAAATCCATTTATTCAGTGACCACATTCCGGTCACATAGGAAATATATAATACATAAATCCAATTATTCAGTGACCACATCCCAGTCACATAGTAAATATTACATAAGTCAAAATATTCAGTGACCACATCCCGGTCACATAGTTAATATTAACATTATCAACTAACCTTATCTTAACATACAACTGTAAGCTAGACATCCCAACAAACTGAGTAGCAACATCAAACATGAGGTCCATACATGCATCATCCTCAATGATAAAAGGAATGTAATTTGCAACTCCATGACCAATTACATGAGGAAATCTACAAATAACTTGTAATTGAACAAAATGTCGATCTACACCAATCGCATTACATAACCTCTTAATCAACTTTTTATACCTCCAACGAATTTTAGCCTTAAGATGTTTGTTTGGCCCCTTTTCATAATGTTCACCTTCAAACGGATTTTCATCATCTCCTCCCCAATAGCACATGAAAACAAGTGGAAGTCCATTCATATTTATTCCTAAGAATTGAAAAAATCAATTGTCAAAACCTTAATTTAACATTATAATCACCATGTGTTTTAAAAAAACAAACAAACAAATGAACTACACTTTTATAAATCACAAACACAAGAAATTGAACATCGAGCATAAACAAGCAAATTTCATACACAAATTTGTTAGGGCATATTTTAAATTTACATATGTATACTTGCATAATAACAAAAGGATGAACAAAATTTAAATCAACAGTTAAATATCTTACTTCAAACATATAAAACGAAAAAAAAAAAAAAAAAAACTAACCTTTTTTAAGATTTTGCCAAAATCTTAAAAATCCTCTTTATTTCTTCTCTCTTTCTCTTCTCAGAAACTCTCTTTATCTTTCTCTTATGAAAAAACTGAAGTCGTGGTTGAATGGTTATATATATTCCCACTTCCGGAAATTTCACATTAAAAAAAAAAAAAAAAGAAGCCAAAACCGGAATTGGCAGTTCCGGTTTTAAGTAAACGCCAAATAACTTTCGGTGGGTGGGGTTTTAATGTTTTTTGTTATTTCGAAAAAAAAAATAAAAAAATTAAAACCGGAAGTCTCAGTTCCGGATTCAAAAAAAAATAAATAAAAATCAGATTTCGCAAAAAAAAAAAAAAAAAAAATATAAAAAGGTCAATTCCGGAAGTGGGACTTCCGGATTCAACTCTAAAACCGGCACTCCCACTTCCGGTTTTACCAAAAAATGCTATTTTGGTAAATAACTTTTTAGGGTTGTTGTTTTGGTAATTATTTTTTAAAAAAACTATTTTTTGGAAATTCAATCGTCATTTAACCAATTGACAATGACAACTTGGAAAGTAGGATGGGGATCAAAACCTTCAGACTTGTATAGGCAAACGAGACAAAGTATGATAAAACATTTGAATCGAGATAGAGAAGCACATTGTATGAAATGATTCATGTCTACAATTTTATTTAGTATTATATCATTGATGTGTTCGTTAATGCTATTTATATTAATACATTTGGTATTATATCACGGAAGGGATATTCCAGTTTTAATTTCTGTTGTTAAACTTTGACTAAATATTTTTGGTAATTTAGTTATTCTTGAAATCCTTTTTTTATCACGCAAATATCTTGAAATTTAGTGGTCAACTTGATTGAATGTTCAACAAGTATTTTTAGAAATTTAATTATTCAAATGAAATTCTCGATTGCAAATTGGTAACCTGTGTTTGTCTCATGTTTGCAATCCCCAACCTGAGAGTTGGATTGTACCAATCAGGCACCTAAGTTTGTCGATTTGTTACAATGTGGTGAATAAACTAACTTTTCGTTAAGTTTTTAACGGACTTAAACACATGTGCCTCGCACATGACTTTTGAGAAGGGCAATTTTGTCGATTCCTGGAACCTGAGCAAGGCACATATTTATTGAGGGGGTCAACTTGCAAGTTTTGGAAAATAAAGAGAATAATAAAAAACATACCCAAAATTTTTACACCACCACAAACACAACCACCACAAAATTCTTACACCACCACCACTACCCCTAGCACCACCACCATCGCCACCCTTAACACCACCACCGCCATCTCTCTCCATTCCCAAACCTAGCACGACATTCACTCCCCTTCACCTTCCATCTCTCTCCATTCCCAACCCCAAAAGCATCATTCAAAACCAGATCTGAAAAGAGAGAGAGAGAGAGAGAGAGAGAGAGAGAGAGAGAGAGAGAGAGAGAGAGAGATAGAGAGAGAGAGAGAGAGAGAGAGGAGTCGGATTAAAGATTGAAAAACTAAACCGACAAAGTTGAAGCATACGACTGAAATGGCAAGGACGGCGGCGCTGACGAAGAAGCAAGAGCAAGGGGATGTACTGAAAACAGAGGCTCGACCAAAATATGAATTGAGGGTGGGCGGGGGTGGCGTGTCTGTGGGATGGAATTGCTTGGAGGGGAGGGGATAGGATGAGGTGAATCTGCTTAAAGACAAATCTGGTTGGGTCTGCTATAAGGCAAGGGTGGCGAATGAAGGGGGCCGCTGGTCGGCCGGGAAAAATGGTGCGACTGGTGGAAATGGGGAAGGGAGGGGGTTTCTGGGTTCTTGAGTTATAAATGTAGGGATGCATTGGTCATTTTATTTCTCAAACATTTCA
The DNA here is from genome assembly GCA_026119855.1 of Campanula takesimana. Classification (NCBI taxonomy): domain Eukaryota; kingdom Viridiplantae; phylum Streptophyta; class Magnoliopsida; order Asterales; family Campanulaceae; genus Campanula; species Campanula takesimana. The sequence goes on from JAOWBW010000007.1 coordinate 3,290,727, forward strand.
TGTGAAGCTCACATGGTCTTTTTTTCTTTTTATTTATTTATTTTTGGATTGACAAGATTGCCCTTCCCAAAAGTCATGTGCGAGGCACATGTGTTTAGCTTCGTTAAAAAATTAACGAGTCGGTTATTCAACAGATTGCAAAAAATTGACAAACTTAGGTGTCTGATTGGCACAATTCAACTCTCAGGTTGGGGATGACAAACGTGAGACAAACACAGGTTACCAATTTGCAATTTGCCCTTAATTTTAATGCATTGATGAAAATTTTATAATTTTATGATTCTAAATAAATGTAATAATCATAAAGTTAGAGTTCAATTATGATGACCAAGTAATGTGTAACTATTCTTTTTGATGGATAAAATTCCACTGTGTAATAAAACCTTGCAAGTGTACAAGTGCCGAGGCAGCAGTATACAAAAGTAAGGGTCGAACCACAGAGACTTGGGTGAAACACAAGTTGATTTAATGCAAACGTAACCAAGTTTTTTTTTTCTTTTTTTAAATTTTATTAACTAATTTAACTACTTAATACTGAAAATAAACTAAAGATTTAAGATCACAAACGCAGGCAAGGATTGTACTCAAGATGATTCAAGCAATTCACGGATTGGCGATCACAATTATACTTTCTTTATGCTATTTTGATGATGAAATACTAATCTTTATTTTAGGGTTCATTCACTTATTTAAGAATTGGAACGGTTAAGTGGCCGGATTGCAATTCTATTATCCTATGTAAATTAATTCTTCCGCAAGGTCCACTTAAAACACAAAGAATTTATTAAACTCTTAAGAATATAAAAACCTAGTTTGTCTCTTTTTCTGCAAGGTCCAAGATCCAAACTATTCAACACAACAATGGCTATGTCTAACTCTCCACGCAAGTGCAAGAGATTAAACCCTAATCGTTAAAGAGCCAAAAATATCTATCAATAAGATTGAAACTCAAAAATGGAATTAAAATTATTGTGTTAAACTAAACATTGATTATCATCTCATAGCACAAAGATCATGTAATTGATCACATCCAATCCACAAACCAAGATGATTAGCTACTCATACCCATAGCATAAATCACAAGAAAACAATTAAAAATCATAAACCTGGATATACGCTTGATGATGAATAAATCCCCAAATCTTGATTACACCTTGAAAACTAAATAAAACCTAAAAGAAAGCATAAAAAAACTGTTCTGAAAACCTAAAATATTTATACATAAGAGAGGAGTCCAAAATAGGAGATAAAACATCAAAATATCGAAAAACGCGTAAGTCCCAAATTTCCTGGCGGTGAGGGCGAGCGGGCGCTCGCTAGAGGGCAGGCGGGCGCTCGGTTTAATTAGAAGCTTTACGTCTTCAAAACTTGGAAGTAAGCGGGCGCTTGGTATCTTTTCAAGCGGGCGCTCGGTGACTGGTCAAGCGGGCGCCTGGGTCATCGCGAGCGGGCGCCTGGGTCATCGCGAGCGGGCGCCTGGTCATTTTTTCCAGATTTTCTTCTTTTCTTCACTTCGACTGTTGACTTTGACTTGGACTTTGACTCTAGCAATGATGGTCTTCAACACTCCAAACATCTAGGACTTTTCAATAAGCAAAATAACACTAAAAAGTCTCTCAAACAAACATATTCTCACAAAGTTCCTCAAACACAAAAAGACCAAAAATTACATTAAACTATTCTAAATTACATCCAAAAGTCAATAAAATAGTATGAAAATGTAGAGATAATACATGTATAAACCGATCCATCAAATTCCCCCACGCTTAGACCATTACTCGTCCCAGAGTAATATTCCTAACCCCCCATCTAAGCACCGGTCTAATAAGCGTAGCATGGAGGAAAATGATACCTATCTCCTCTACATCTCCCAATAACCCTGTCAAGAACAACAAAACAAATCACTCAGAGTGTAAGGAACTCCGCTTCCTTATATCTCCCAATACAAACAAATAACAATAAACTTGGCCATAATTGATATCAACACCAATTAATAAGAAATGAAAACACATATCCAACTAGGGCCCACTAAAAAAGCTAGGGGAAACTAAAATAGCCTACGTTTCCCCCACGCTTATCTTTCACTACATCCTCCCTAAAAAATAAATCAAAGCTAGGATAATCTTTAGCAATGATTTACCTTACAATAAGCTCCAATGCCCCTTATGACTCCACAAAACGAATGAGGATTTCTAACCTAACGCCTCTAAACAAACCTCCTACTCCAAATGTAACCTACCCAAACACTCCAAACCCCCTTATATCTCCTACGCCATGGGATTTGTTTTCTTTTCCTCTCCTTTTGCCTAGGCTCCCTTTCGGGTTTTCACCTAGCCTCTCTTTTCTTTTTTTTTTTTTTTACTACTACTACTAACTACACAACAATTGGTGATAGCAGCAATCTCACATCAACAGGTATTCCCCACCCCCAAACAAATTTTTTTGCATTGCCCCCAATGCATACACAATTAAGCATAAAAGTAAAGGAATCGGGGTACCTCCTACCGCTCACTGTGAAGTGGGAAAGATATGGTCCCACGGACCGGGCATACTCGAGCTCGACCCCTGATATGGTCCTCTCGTAAACTGGTCCCAAGTAGCTCCAGCCCAAGCACTTCTAGGTGGTGGTGGTGGAGGTGTATAATGCGATGGAGGAGGAGGGTAAAACATGGGAGGGAACTGGTCTCCCGGAAAGTGATACGCCATCATCCGGCGCCTATAATATTGCTCCTCCTGTATATTGGCGTAAAACGTCTCCTTTAACCTCTGCAGCCTCTGATCATTATCATCCTCTCGACACTGAAGATGATAGTTGGCTAACATTTGCTGCTGCTGATAGTCCTGCAGCCTCTCATCCACCCTCTGAATCTGTCCTGACAGATAATAGTTCATCTCCTTCTGTGTCATCTCCGGTGTATCATCAACATTAGCCTGACCACTGCCTCCATGCTTCCCTATCGGATGTGAGCTACCCCCCTCCATCGTAGTTTTGGAAACAGTAGTTCCTGCAGTCAAATTCTTCTGTACTCCCGACAATGAAACCCCCGCCTTCTCGATTAGCCTGGTGATCATAATTGGGAAAATGAAGTTGCTGTGTCCCATGTTGATAGCCCTCTCAACAACCTCATTCCTCATAATGGCTCCAATGTCCACCGGCAACCTTTTCACCATCACATACAATAATGGGGCCCGCGTCCAATGTACCTCTTGATAATGAGACGTGGGCATAATCTGTTCACAAATAAACCGGTAAATCGCCTTTAGCTTAAATCTCAAGGCACTCACATGGAACAGATATCCATTCTTGTAATACTGTAGGTCCAGCTGCACCCCAAAGGCTTCCGAAAGCTTGGGATATGTACCCAATATATTGTCCTTCATTTCTCTTCTCAATTTCCAGTATTCACAATCCTCCTCTGCAACTCCCATAGGCATCCCATACAACTCGTTTATAGTGGCATCAGTAATTACCACATTATGCCCCCCTCACTCTTACACTCCCGACCTCAGTCGCCGAGTGCAAATTAGCATAAAACTCCCGCACTAATAAGCTAACCCCCGCTCGAGCCGGCTTTGCTGATAATTTATTCAATTTATAAAAGACAAACAACTCTTGCAGCCCACAACTCTTATAATCAAACCCCTTTTCAACAGTATCCCCATTGCCCTTCTTAGCCTCAAAGAAATCTTGCGACTTTTTAGATACGAAACGAGCACTATCATAATCCAATTCAACAGGGGGAGGGGGAGCACGGCCTTTTCCTTTGGGAGGCATAATTAATAACCACCAAAAAGCTTAGAAAATTCTGGAAATTGTCTTACCGGACAGTCGCCGGAAAACCTCGCCGGGGTTTGAGAAGATGACCGGGAAGATGAAGCTTTCCCTCACGAGCACTTTTTCCTTCTATGAATGCCTTGAAATCCCTCTCTATGATGCTCAATTTATCTCTTCTTCGTGTTGTTGACACAAACCCCCAATTCCTCCAAACCTTGAATCTTGTGGTGTTCTTGGGTTTAATTCTTGAGATTTATGGGTGAATATGGATGAGTATGGAAGTTTTGGTGGTTAGGGATGGTGAGAGTGATGATTGGTGAGTGGATTTGTAGAGAGAAGAGGAGGGAGGCTCGAAACTTAGAGAGAGAATGAGCCCGATTTGGGGTTTAATCCGGCTGGAAGCTGATTTGCGCTAAACCAAGCGGGTGCTTGATAGGTTACCAAGCGGGCGCCTGGTATGTTCAAAACCTTTTTCCCTTTTTAATTCACAAGTAAGCGGGTGCCTACCTCACAACACGCACGCGCCTGAACTTCAACGAGCGGGCGCTTGAACAAAAACCAAGTGAGCGGTTGGTATTTACAGAAACTCAAGAACCAGGAATTCAACAGTGAGCGCGCGCCTGACCATCACCGAGCGGGCGCCTGTTTTTTTTTTTTTTTTTTTTTTTTCACCTCGTTGGTTGGACTGATTTTCTGCACATCACCACAAACAAACATCACAAGTGTAATATCCTTTATGAAAAAAATAAAAACTAAAAATGACTCAAATAAATGAAAATCTTTATGGAGGTTGACACTATTTACACTCCCCTATAAGCCCACAAACTCAGAGAGATCCATGAAGGATGACACAGACTAACTTTTTGACCGCACTTTCGTTGCCTACCTTCCCCCTAGGACAATAAGAGGCTCAGGTCACCGTAGTTCGAACCGACCCAAAAATAAAAGACACAAAATAATATTTTTATTTTTTTATTTTTTATGAATACCACCACCCCCAAACCAAAAGTGTGCTATGTCCTCATGGCATTGAAGAAACAACACACTCCCAATTCAAAAATGATGATAAACTGAAAGGAAAAACATAAAGCAATAAAATGATACCTGGTTGGGTTGCCTCCCAAGAAGCGCCTTTGTTTTAAGTCATTGGCTCGACATAATGCCACATGAAGATTACGTGGCTTCCTCCAGTTCCGTCAATTTAATTACATCAATTTCATTGATGTCTTCCACAATTGATAGCCCCTCATAATACGGCTTCACCCGGTGTCCATTCACTTTGAAAATCACCCCATCTTTCAAATTTTTGAGCTCCACTGCTCCATGAGGAAACACACGGACCAACTCATATGTACCCGTCCATCTTGAACACAATTTATCGGGAAAAAGTTTGAGGCGAGAGTTAAAGAGATGGACCTTCATACCCGGTTTAAGAAACTTGGGTTTTAAATTTTTGTCATGATACCGCTTGGTCCTCTCCTTGTACAATTTAGCACTCTCATAACTATCTTGCCTCAACTCTGCCAACACATCCAAATCAAGCAACCTCTTCTCTCCCGCTAGACCTAAATCCATATTTAATTCTTTAGTTGCCTAATACGCCTTGTGTTCCAATTCCACCGGAAGGTGGCACTCCTTCCCATATACTATACCGTATGGACTCATACCTATGTAGTCTGATACGCCCACAGTGCATCACACAATTTTAAAGACCAATCCTTACGATTTGGATGCACTGTCTTCTCAAGCACTGCATTGATTTAGCGATTGCTCACCTCCACTAGGCCCGAAGTTTGAGGATGGTAGGCCGTAGCCAACTTGTGACCAACCCCGTACTTCTTCAGCACTTGGATATGTTGGTGTTGGTGCCCTAGACACGTTTGTAAAACGTTGTATGTGATATCATTATATTCATATTAATGAAGAGATATTTTGATTATTATTAACGCTCATGTTTGCTTATAATAATCTCCGTCCCTAGAGCTTGTTAAGCACTTGTATAAAGGCTAAATGATCATGGGATGATCATGTTAGATTTATGAGTACTTGTTTGGAACAAGGTACTGGACATGACCCGCGGTGTGAGATTTATGTCATTGTCAATGTCATATATAAATTTCATATTAGTTATGTCATTTGAATCCTTAGACATGAAGTTATTATAGTTTTCCACTTGATGAAGATTATGTTTGACATATTCAAACATTACCTTTAACCAGGTAGCTATAAAGAGTATGATTGGCATAATCAAGATTCCCGTAGGGAAGAATAATAAGCTAATTGGATTTGTCCCTCTTCGGAGAGATGTCAAGCTTGGGCCCCTCGTAGGAATGATGTTGATGAAATATTTGGCCAAACTCAAATGGATTGATTGGATCAATGTCATTTAGATTATCAACATATTCCGGATCGAGAAAAGTATTGAAAAATACAAGTTGACTTGTTGACCATGACTTGTGTTCAATGACATCTTGGACAAAGGGATTATGACATGTTCTAAAAGGAATGCGAACTTGTATCTAGTTACACTATTTGGGTAGGTATGACGGTTTGCTAGAACCTAATCATATCTTATGGGTTCATGTTTGGGCCCATTGCCAACTTAGTGTAATCCTAGAGGGTCACACACGAATAGAACGAATCCTAAAGGACTGAATTAGAATTATGTAAAAATCAGTTTTTCTGGTCGGGCACGACTGTGCTGGTTTTAGGGCACGACCGTGCCAAAGTTTTTGGCACGACCGTGCTAAAGTGTTTAGCATGACCGTGCCAGTTATAAAGCACGACCGTGCCAATAATCAGAAAAGTGATATATGGCTCGCACCTATTGGCACGACCGTGCCAGTTTTAGGGCACGACCGTGCCAGAGCTACTTGGCCAGAAACTTGTTTCCTTAATTAGGTGACGGGATTTAGGAATCCTAGGTCATTAAGGGTTAATGACTAGGACCTATATAAAGTCTTTTTCACCAGTCATTAAGGGCAATTAACCTAGTTGATTGTGAGTGCCTCCAAAGGGTTTTGGGAGGTTATTTTCTAGTTCTAAGATCCCAAAAGTGAAGAACAAGAATATTCATAATTCCATATAGTTCTTACAATTGTGAAAGCGTGTTTCATAATTTGGTCTAGCAACCAAGATCAAGTGTTCTCGATATTCGTTCGTGGTGTGGATACCGCTATAGGGTGAAACTTATCATCTTCATAGTTCGTGATTCTTGCTTTGTTCGTGATCAAGATTTCAAGCCTCCATCGAATTCAAGGTTGCAAAATCAAAGGCATCAAGGGTTAGTATTCTAGTATTAATTATGTTGTATTTCACTTAATCATATGAATGGATCTATGGGCTTTGGGTTTCATAAATTTAAATTCTTAATTCCGCTACGCATGTTACTACGAAACCCAACAGTGGTATCAGAGCCCCGTTCATGTTGATTATTTCAATAAATAATCATGTTGTGTGTATATAAATTGCTTGTTTATGTGCCTAGCATGATTTGAATATTGGGATTATGATGTTTATGGGTTATATGAATTTTATGTGGTTTATTGTTTTATAAACTTTAATCGAACTATTCAATTGCAATAAAAATTATGGTGGATTTAAAATTGTTTGGGTTATCAATTTTTGATTGGATCAAAGTTTTGATAATCTAGGGATTCATGAATTGTTTATTCAAGGTTTTGATGATCATGGTGATTGGATCACCAAGAACACCAAATCCTAATTGAATCGGGAAAAACAATTTTGAGACAAAAATTTGGAATTTTAAAATTCTTCGGGATTTTCAAAGGAGGTCCGACCGGACCCATGAAGAGACCCGGCCGGACCATTGGTTTTGGCACCGGGGATCTTGCATGGGGTTTTGGGGCGGATCTCGGGGTTTAATTCTCCTATTTGTTTTGTCTTGTGATTCTGAGATTGGATTAAGGTTTGGATGGCTAATCTACGTTCATCGAGATTGTATTTCCCAAACTTGATCGCAATCAAAGATTCAAAGATAAAATGAAGTTAGAATTATGAAGAGTTCATAATTGCTAAAATTGAGAAACAAAGTTCTTGATTCAAAGATTGGAGATACATGTGGAATTGTGGATGCAATTGGCCTACGTTCATCGAGACCATCTATTGGTTAGTTTCGGCCACATGTACTACTTTCTTGGTTTCTTGAATTATTGCGGGATTGTGGTTGCCTATGGCTTAGTTCGACCGCACTTCATGTTGTCTTGATTTGAAAATAATAACCAAAGTTCAAAAGGTCTCGTCCTCATAATTATAGAGAAACTAATAACACATAAATATTATGCTTAAATTAATGAGATTAATTTAGTGGCTAAACTTGATGCGTAACATGTTTATTTGATGTTCTCATAAATGTGTTGTATGCTATATGGTGATAAAAACCTTCAAGAAAAATTTAAGTCCTCTTGCCATGCCATGATTAAAACACATGTTAGTGCATGGGTGATTTTAATGTGGGTTCGCCCTAGCGAGGTGCATTAACTTCATTTATGTATGAGCAAGATAGGTAATGTGCGCTCGCCCTAGCGGGGTACATTAACTTTATTCATGTTTGAATAAGAGTTTCCTATTCGCTTGAAAATGGTTGGACTTAACAAGGCGTCAAAACAGTTTTGGGCCTAGGCAAAGATGAGATTAAACATGCTTTTGAAATTGGATCCCTAAGAATCATATTGGATATGATTGACAAGAAATTGTCTACCTAATTAATTTGATTTTGAGCGGTGCGCCAAAGCGTACTTGAAATTAAATTAAAGTTGGATCTTAGCCCAATTTAAAAGAATCTCAGAAAAAGGATCTAAGAGTCATATTGGATATGATTGATAGGGTTGTCTACCTAATTAATTTGGTTTTGTGTAATCCGCCTTAGCGGACTTGAAATCAAATTAAAGTTGGATCTTAACCCATTTAAATTATATTATACATTGGATGTATAAGAAGGTTATATAATTTAGTGGGAGTATTTTTTGAAAATACATTATTTATCTCTTTAATAAGATTGGTACTTGTAAAATTTTGAAAATTTTGCATGAGTTGTAGATAATGACAACTAACTTAATATCATTGCGATCAATCCTTGTTAAGGATAAGCTTCAAGAGAATGGTACAAACTTCATGGATTAGATCCTGAGCCTAAGAATCGTTTTAAGGCAAGAAGATGAGTTGTACATTCTTGATGGGTCTATTCCTAAAGAACCCGATGCCGGAACAGACAATCACAAGAAACATGAGTATGATTCTAGGGATGTAAGTTGTCTCATGCTCATGACTGTGTGCTCAAAACTCCAACAAAGTTTGGAACTTGTGGAAGCCTATTAGATAGGTGTGGAGTTGATTTACATGTTTAAAAGAGCAATATAAGCAAGAGAGGTATAAAACCATTGTTGCATTTACTTCTTGCAAAAGGAGTAAAGGGCAACAAGTGACACCTCACATGCTTAAGATGAAAGGCTACGTAGAGTATCTTGAAAAACTAGGCTGTCCAATTGGATTGGAGCAAGCCACAGATCTCATTCTTAAATTCATTGACTAAGAGTTATAATCAATTTGTGATGAACTATAACATGCTTGGAATGGATAAAAGAATCTCTCCGAGTTGCATGACATGCTTAAAACTGCGGAGATGAAGATAGTGGAGAAAGGTTCTCCAATGCTCATGGTTCATGATGGAAAGGGGCCAAATGCTAAGGAAAGGTAAGACAGACTTGTCAAACCTAAAGGATATAATTGTGGTTAAAATTATAACTCTAATTGATGCAATTTGGTAAAGTGGCAATTGGATTGACCATTTAGAATTGTAGTCAAAATTTTGGACGATCAACAAAAGGAATGGTAGTGGGACTACCACTCGGGATATTTATGTTATAAATTAATCTTTCTAACTTTAATTATTGGATATTGGATACCGGATATGGGTCCCACATTTGTATGAATGTGCAATAATTAGTAAATTGAAAGACTACTTATAGTAAAGTTTGATCTATGAATGGTAATGATGCAATGGTTGCAACATTATTTGTAGAACACTTGTAAAGTGACTTTACTAAGTAAGTAGAAAATATTGTTTTGTTATAAGATAATGAAGGATATTTATTTATTATTTGGAATAAGAAAAGTGCTTTATTTATTATGATTTACTTTATTGTGTTATCATATAAATAAACCTTATATCATAAATCTTGAAGAACAAAATAATAACTGAGACTATAACATGAAAATTAAATTTCTTATGCATTATTGTTTTGATCAAATAAATAAGAAATGCATATCTAAAATTTCATGGGACGGAGTTTTAAAGTCATATGATTTGGAATCATACTATTTATGCAAGACTTATTTACTTGGACCAAGACTTCTTTTACTATGATTGGTAAAAGGCTAACATCTTACTTGGCCTAATACATTTCGATGTATATGGTGCATTAAGTAGCAATGCTAAAAAGGGAATTTTGGTAATACTTGGTAAAACTATTCAAATATTCTGATTGGATCAAGATGATGAATAATTAAACCAAGATTTTGATAGTCATCGTTAAAATTGTGAAATAGTTTCACAATTAACTCCACCAAGAACACCATTTGGAATGATGTGTCTACGTGGAGATAAAGAACCTTATTGTATATGGTTCATTAGACGATAAAGTCAAATTGATATTCCATTATTTGTTTTGGGGTTATACATTGGATATCACTATAGTTACACTAATTTGAGTTCCATCAAAAGAGGTTAAAAGGTGAAAGAAAACTCGGTTTGTCTTTCATAAAGATTTAAGACCATGAGAACTTTTGGAAAGGAGTTGTCTGGGACACACTCACATTTAAATCTAATAAATATATTTTCATGGGATATCCTAATGAAATTTGAGGATAATATTTTACTCGTAAGAAACAAATGTTTGTTTCTTATGATGGTACTTTTCTAGATAAATGTTTTATCTCTAAAAGAATCAGTGGGAGTAAAATATATCTCGAATGGTTCGAGACCTAGAAAATATAATTTAACCTAAGATGGAATTTGAACAAGTTTTCACAAGGAGTCGTGAAAAGTCCGTTTAAAGTTATACAAAGTACTTTGATAGGATACAATCTATAACAAAATACTAGATATTTCGAAATAGAAAGTATTGAGGTAAAGTTCATTTAGAATGAAGTATTTACCACCTATCAAATTTGCAATATCCACTCCACACTTAGATTAATGACTTGGAGTCATAAAATCTAAAATGGCAATCCATGTATAATAATCAGGTTTAGAACTTGATTATTCTAACCTAAGGTGTAAAAACCAAAGGTTGAGATTGAGTTTTCTTGGAGAAAACTTACATGGGTAGTAAGAAACTTACTAGAATTCTCATAGTCATATCTTCATATTTAGAATTTGAAATTTGACAAAAGGATGTCAAAACAGCATTCCTTAACGGGAACTCACTTAAGGATATATTGGATACAACCTAAAGGTTTTGATAGTCAAAGAAAATTCTAATAAAGTATGTAAGTTGCGGAAATCTATTGGATGGATTGAAGCAAGCTTTTGGGAGTTGGAATCTCTATTTTGATGAATCAAAGAGTTTTGCTTTATTAAGAACGAAGATGAACCTTGTATATACAAGAAGATTAGTGGGAGCATAGTGCTATTCCTTATTTAAATATGTGGATGACGTATGTCTCATTGAAAACGACATTCCTACACGTCAGTCTGTACAAACTTTGTTGGGAAAGTGCTTCGCAATGAAAAGATATGGGTGAAACCGCATATGTCCTTGGCATCAAGGAAGCTAATTGGTTTAAAGCCAAAGTACATACATTGACAAAGTCATTAGAAGATTCTGCATGGAAAATTCTAAGAGAGGACTGTTGCCAATAATACATGGAGTTTCTCTAAGCAAGACTCAATGTCTTAAAGACAAAAGATGAGTATGAGAAAATGAGTGAGATGCCATTTGCTTTGGCAATTGGATCCACCATGCCATGATAAGTACTAAGCCGGATATATCTAGTGCTTGGAGCATGACGAGTAGATATCAATCCGACCCTGGTGAAAATCACTGGATGGCTGTGAAATCAATTCTTAAGAACTTTAGAAGGACTAAAGATTCGTTTATGATCTATGGAGGTATGGAAGATGATCTCGGATGCATGCTTCCAAACCAACAAAGATGATAAAAGATCGCAATCGGGTTTTGTGCATATGTCGAATAGTGGAACTATAAGTTGGAATAGTTCCAAGCAGAGTACAGTTACTAATTCTACAACTAAAACTAAGTATATTCCTGCATTGGATGCTTCAGAGGAAACTGTTTGGATTAAGAAGTTCATTGGTGAACTTGAGATGGTTCCTAATATTGCTAATCCAATAGACCTTATTAGTGATAATAGTGGTGCTATTGATCAAGCAAAGGAACCAAGGGCACATCCTAAATCCAAACACATACTTAGGCGTTTTCATATCGTTTGAGAAATCGTTGATAAGAGAGACGTAAATATATGCGAAGTACCAACTAATGATAATAATACGGACACGCTAACAAAGGGACTTCCACAAGATAAACATGATGGTCATGTTAGGTCCATGGGTATTGAATACCTAAGTGATTGGGCCTAGGGCAAGTGGGAGATTGTTGGTGTTAGTGCCCTAGGCACGTTTGTAAAACGTTGTATGTGATATCATTATATTCATATTAATGAAGAGATATTTTGATTATTATTAACGCTCATGTTTGCTTATAATAATCTCCGTCCCTAGAGCTTGTTAAGCACTTGTATAAAGGCTAAATGATCATGGGGTGATCATGTTAGATTTATGGGTACTTGTTTGGAACAAGGTACTGGACATAACCCGCGGTATGAGATTTATGTCATGGTCAATGTCATATATAAATCTCATATTAGTTATGTCATTTGAATCCTTAGACATGAAGTTATTATAGTTTTCCACTTGATGAAGATTATGTTTGACATATTCAAACATTACCTTTAACCAGGTAGCTATAAAGGGTATGATTGGCATAATCGGATTCACGTAGGGAAGAATAATAAGCTAATTGGATTTGTCCCTCTTCGGAGAGATGTCAAGCTTGGGCCCCTCGTAGGAATGATGTTGATGAAATGTTTAGCCAAACTCAAATGGATTGATTGGATCAATGTCATTTGGATTATCAACATATTCGGGATCGAGAAAATAATTGAACAATACAAGTTGACTTGTTGACCATGACTTGTGTTCAATGACATCGTGGACAAAGGGATTATGACATGTTCTAAAAGGAATGAGAACTTGTATCTAGTTACACTATTTGGGTAGGTATGACGGTTTGCTAGAACCTAATCATATCTTATGGGTTCATGTTTGGGCCCATTGCCAACTTAGTGTAATCCTAGAGGGTCACACACGAATAGAACGAATCCTAAAGGACTGAATTGGAATTATGTAAAAATCAGCTTTTCTGGTCGGGCACGACCGTGCTGGTTTTAGACACGACCGTGCCAAAGTGTTTGGCACGACCGTGCCAATTATAGGGCACGACCGTGCTAAAGTGTTTAGTACGACCGTGCCAGTTATAAAGCAAGACTGTGCCAATAATCAGAAAAGGGATATATGGCTCGCACCTATTGGCACGACCGTGCCAGTTTTAGGGCATGACCGTGCCAGAGCTACTTGGCCAGAAACTTGTTTCCTTAATTGGGTGATGGGATTTAGGAATCCTAGGTCATTAAGGGTTAATGACTAGGACCTATATAAAGTCTTTTTCACCAGCCATTAAGGGCAATTAACCTAGTTGATTGTGAGTGCCTCCAAAGGGTTTTGGGAGGTTATTTTCTTGTTCTAAGATCCCAAAAGTGAAGAACAAGAATATTCATAATTCCATATAGTTCTTACAATTGTGAAAGCGTGTTTCATAATTTGGTCTAGCAACCAAGATCAAGTGTTCTTGATATTCGTTCGTGGTGTGGATACCGCTAGAGGGTGAAACTTATCATCTTTATAGTTCGTGATTCTTGCTTTTTTCGTGATCAAGATTTCAAGCCTCCATCGAATTCAAGGTTGAAAAATCAAAGGCATCAAGGGTTAGTATTCTAGTATTCATTATGTTGTATTCGACTTAATCATATGAATGGATCTATGGGCTTTGGGTTTCATAAATTTGAAATGCTTAATTCCGCTGCGCATGTTACTACGAAACCCAACAGGTTGAACATACGGTTTGTGAAATGTATCCCTTGTTTACTGATGATGACACGCGGTACTCCATACCTGCTAAAGATATTGTCACGCACAAACTTGCACACAATGTTAGCATCATTAGTGCGGGTAGGAATTGCTTCCACCCACTTGGACACATAATCAACAGCAACAAGTATGTACAAGTAACCATGGGAAGGGGGAAAGGGACCCGTTAAATCAATGCCCCAAACATTAAAAATATCAACAATTAAATTATGTTGTAGGGGCATCTCATCTCTTTTTCCTATGTTTCCAGTCCGTTGGCATCTATCACACCTCACACAAAATTCCTGAGCATCGTTAAATAAGGTGGGCCAATATAGCCCCGCTTGAAGCACTTTCCTAGCAGTCTTTTGCCCACTAAAATGACCTCCACATTGGATTTCATGGCAAAACCTCAACACACTAGCCTGCTCATGCTCAGGAATACAATGCCGAATAATCTTATCCGGACACACTTTCCACAGATAAGGGTCATCCCAAATGTAATGCTTCTCATCAGACTTAAACTTTCGTTTTTGGTCGTAAGTGAAGTGTGGTGGCATCAAGTTGGTCACAAGATAATTCACAAAATCAGCATACCAGGGCTCTTGGACATGTAAAGCGAAAAGTTTCTTATCTGGAAAACTTTCATTAACCAGAATCGCCCCATCAATAACACTCGTGAAAGTGAAGTCCTCAAGCCTAGATAAGTGATCCGCCACCACATTTTCGGTCCCCTTTTTATCTCTAATCTCAATATCAAACTCCTGCAGTAGGAGCATCCACCTAAGAAGTCTAGGTTTAGCATCCTTTTTATTCAACAAGTATTTTAATGCAACATGATCGGAGTAGACACTTACCTTGGATCCAAGCAAGTAAGAACGGAACTTTTCAAGAGCAAACACAACTGCTAAAAACTCTTTTTCAGTGGTAGTATATTTCAGTTGTGCATCATTTAAGGTTCTACTTGCATAATGAATCACATGAGGTAATTTGTCGACTCTTTGCCCCAACACAGCCCCAATCGCAAAATCAGACACGTCACACATGATCTCAAAAGGTAGAGACCAATTGGGGCTAGACAAAATGGGGGCACAAATTATTTTTTCTTTCAACAAATTAAATGCTTCCAAGCATTCTTGGTCAAAGATGAACTCAGTATCCTTAGCTAGCAAGTTACATAAAGGCTTACAAATTTTAGAAAAGTCTTTAATAAAACGCCTATAGAAACCTGCATGGCCCAAAAAACTTCGCACACCTTTAACCGACACAGGGGGAGGTAATTTAGAAATCACATCAATTTTTGCTTTATCAACCTCAATCCCCTTACTAGAAACCAAGTGCCCTAACACAATACCATGCCTCACTAGAAAGTGACATTTTTCCCAACTAAGGGTCAAATTTGTCTCGCAACAACGTTTTAAAACCATTGTCAAATTCT
Organism: Campanula takesimana; assembly: GCA_026119855.1. Classification (NCBI taxonomy): domain Eukaryota; kingdom Viridiplantae; phylum Streptophyta; class Magnoliopsida; order Asterales; family Campanulaceae; genus Campanula; species Campanula takesimana. The sequence continues at coordinate 3,306,165 of JAOWBW010000007.1, forward strand.
CGAGGCATCCATCAAAACTGTCCCCAAATACAGAGAATTCATCCATGAAGACTTCGACACATCTTTCTATCAAATCAGAGAATATGGAGGTCATACACCTTTGAAAAGTCGCAGGTGCATTACATAGCCCAAAGGGCATCCTCCTAAACGCAAATGTGCCAAAGGGACAAGTAAAAGTAGTCTTGGCTTAGTCCTCTGGTGCAATGGGAATTTGGTTATATCCCGAGAAAAAATCCAAGAAGCAATAATACGCATGTCCTGCTAACCTCTCTAGAATCTGATCAATAAAGGGAAAAGGGAAGTGACTTTCTTTGTTGCAGCATTAAGTTTACGCAAATCTATGCACATTCTAAGCCCAGTCACTTCCCTAGTAGGAACTTCCTCACCTTTATCGTTAGTGGTGACAGTGTAACCCGATTTCTTTGGAACAACTTGAACCGGGCTCACCCACTCACTATCAGTAACGGCATAAATAATGCCCGTATCTAACATCTTTAGGATCTCTTTCCTAACTGCCTCCTCTATGTGAGGGTTCAACCTCCTCTGTATTTCTCTAGATGGTTTAGCACCATCCACAAGATTAATTTTATACATGCACATGGAGGGGCTTATGCCTTTAATATTTGCTAAGGACCACCCTATGGCCCGACTTGTGCTCACAAAGCACTTTTATCAACTTGGCCTCTTGCTCTAGGTTCAAATCAGAGGCAATTATCACTGGCAAAGTCTTACCCTCCCCAAGAAAAACATACTTTAAATTTGAGGGGAGGGTTTTCAGCTCAAGAGCTGGAGGGGTTACAATAGAAGGCACCGACTTCTCATTGAAGTGGCTGAGGGGGTAAAACGGGCCATCACTAGGATGGTGTTCTTCGGCCTTTCCCACAGCCATCAGTTGAACATCCGCATTATCCCTAAGTTTCTCACCGCCAGTTGACAACAAAGACTCTAACTCCTCACAGTCTCTCTCATGCCACAAGACTTCACTCACACAGTCCTCCACAACATCTACACAGTTACAAGACTCATCATCTATGGGACTTTGCATGACATCAAACACAAATATTTCAATTTTCTCATTAGCCACACACATAGACAAAGTCCCATCACCCACATTAATAATGGTGTTAGTAGTAGCCATAAATGGACGCCCAAGCAATATGGGAGAATCCTGACTATTCCCAACACCATACACAATTTCTAGCACCACAAAATCCACAAGAATAATTAAATTGGCTACCTGCACCAAAACATCCTCCACAATTCCCAATGGCCTCTTGATTGAATGATCAGCCAGTTGCAAGGTCATTGTGGTGGGTTTTAGCTCAGGTAAACCCAACTCAAGATACAAGTAATGGGGCAACAGATTAATGCTAGCACCAAGATCCAACATTGCCTTCACCTTCTTAGAGTCCCCCATAGATATAGAAATGTTAAAACTTCTGGGGTCCTTTAATTTAGGTGGGAGGTTCTGTTGTACCACAGCACTAGCACTTTCTCCCATAATCAACTTCTCATCATTCCCATACTTGGGTTTCCTGGAATTTAATTCTTTGAAAAACTTAGCATAAGCTGGAATATTTTTTATGACACTTAACAATGGGAGATTAATGTTCACTTTTGAAAACATGTCATACAAATCAGACATTTGTTTATCCAGCTTGCTTCTCATAAATCTACCAGTAAATGGTACGGGAGGTACATATAGCTTGGGGGTAGGAGAATAAGTATCAGGAATTTCCCCCATGCCATTAGTACTCTTATCACAAACATCCTCCACAGGAGTCTCAAAGGGTTTAGAAGAAGAAGGAGTAGGAAGTACCTCATTACTTACCTGTTTGCCATTTCTGAGAATCATGATGGCCTTGGCTTTCTCCCCTTGACTTGGGAAGGTTCCCGGTTTATGTCTTTGTTGCCCTTCAGCTAGTTGACCAATTTGTGTCTCCAGCTTTTTGTTTACAGCTTCCTGCTGCTTCATCATCATCCTCATTTGCTGTTGCTCTTGCGTCATTGACCTCATCATATCCTCCAAAGATTGCTTGGGTTGCTGTTCTGTATTCCCTTATGGGGGAGGAGGATAGAGAGGTTATTGTTGAAACTTGTTGGTCCCAGAGACACAACAAGGGTATGAAAAGTGGCTAGAGGGGGGGGGGGGTGAATAGCCTATTTAAAATTATCAACCCTTTTTCAAAATTCAACCTTATGCTTACTATTGAGTTTTTTGGTCAAGTAAAAACCACTAGTTCAAAGTAAAATGCACAGCGGAAGTTTTCGATAAAACGAAGTAGAGTTGTTTTTTAAGTTAAAAATTGCTAGGTAAGCAAATAGTGCGGTCAGCAATATTGCGGTCGGCAAAGATGGAGATTTGAAAGGTTCAATTTGCGGTAAGCAATGCGGCAAGCAATACGGCAAGGTAACCTTGCGGTCGACTATATGCGGTAGGCAAAGGTTACAGACGAGGTAGGTTGAAAATGAAAGTTTGTGTCAGTGAGTTTTGGCAAAAGATAAGTAGTCAGAAGTAGTAACTTAGGCAATAGGCAAGCAACAAACACAATTCACAATCGTTTGATTATCTGGAAAGATCAAAATACTAAACGACAAACAAAGTCAATATGAACAATAAGAACAATTGCAGAAAGTAAATTTGCAGAATGTAAATGACACAATGATTTGGAAAGGTTCGATCTGTTAAAAGATCTACGTCCTTTACCAAGATGGTCAGTCTTGGATTTTGAATGGAGGATATATTAATTCTCTTGAGTACAAATTACAAAGATGAAGATTTGAATTAATTCTTACTTTCTATGAAGAACAAATCCTAGACTTAGACCGGTGTATCCCTAATGATGCAATCTATGTGATTGATCAATCGGGTGTGTGTGTGTAAAGAATCAAGAGCTCTATATAATCTAAATGATTGAGAGCCTAATGAATCTTTAAGTGTTGCTGGGCTTGAGATTTGATGTTCTTGAAGGCTTGCTGGGGATCTTTGAAGATTTGAAGGCGAATGCTTGAAGATTCAAATGATTCTGGAAATCTTGAGTATGATCTTCAATCACAAAGTATTTCGACAGCAATTTCTCTCTTTGAATCTCAGCACACTTCAATGAAGAGTTCAAGGTCTATTTATAGCCTTGGGTTGAGAAATAGCTGTTGGAAGATGATGAGCTGGAGCATTCTGATTGGAGCTCATATCTTTGTCTTGTAGTTGCAGAAGTTAGTGGTCCAGCTGTACTATCTTGTACGACCAAATTCAAATTTGAATTTGCAACGTTCGAAATCAAACTTGCCTTCACTTGGTTGTGCGGTAGGTAGTCTACGTTCGGCTTAGTGATGTGCGGTCACCATATAACAGCATAGTGCACGCGGTCACCAAGACCGTGCGGTCACTAGTGCGGTCGCCTAGTGAGGTAGGCAGACTTAGCCAATTTTACCGTAACTTCAGCAGCAATATTCTTCAAAATTTGAGGGGCTGATATTCTAAGCCTAGCTAAACTAAAAATGGACTAAACTAATGAAGTTATAAAACTTCTTACAATAAGGCCTAAAGTCCATAAAAAGTAATATAAGGTTATGGGATCAATCAAATCTAGGTAATAGGAGTGGTTTATAATATGCATACCCAACAATCTCCCCCTATTTGATTGAGACCATTACCTACTATAACAAAGACTAAATTCATTGTACTTGGTAATAACATGTTTCAAGAAATTAATTTTATTAAGTTCATGCCCCAAGTCAATGCACACACATTAAGTCAATGTATAGATTTCTATCATCCTAAAAAGAAAATAAAAGACTAATCCTAGAAGATAGAAATATTTTTGATGCGATTCAAAAAGATAAAATATGAGAGCTATAAAAAGCATCAAACAACTCAAACATAACAGGTACTCTGAATCATTAAAGCGATGACGAATAAGAGTACAGATCAAAGGAGAGAATAATAGTAGTTGTGTTACAGGCCCAAATAAAATCAGAAATTAAATTGTTTCAAGGCATCCAGCCTAATAAAATGAAAACAAAGTGCGGTCAAGCAAGAGATGCGGTCGGGCATGCGGTCAGGAGTGCGGTCAGCTCACTTATCCAATCCAGGAATCTTCACTTCGTCCTCAAATTCTGGAATGAAAGGGCAAGTGAATGCATTGGCAAGCATATAATCGAAACTGTTCACGGTAGGGAAATCAATGCTGTTGCCATCATCATTTTCAGCTTGTGAGTGAACATTGCCATGACCAGCATCTGCAACTTGAATGGATCCTTCAGTGACTGCACTTCCAACTGATCTTTGCACAGACTCTTCCAAAGTATCCAACTTCTTTTCAACGACTTGAAATGAACCAACAACTGTGTTGGTCAGTTCTTCAATTCTGGAGCCCTGATACTCAAGTGGCGTTTTGAGAGTAGCATATGCAACTTTGATTGCTTCAAGCTTTTTCGCTTGATTTTCAGTTAGAGCTTCAAGAGAGGCCTTGATTGCAACATCTACTTCCTTTTCAATACTGAACTTGATCTTTTTCAGCTCATGGACCAAATCAACTTTCACCATATCCAACTGCTTGTGAATTTCAATGGAGGCTTCAACAACCTCTCGTGAAAGTCCACGGTTAAGAGCATTAGTTTGAATGGTCAGAGCCTCCTTCAAGAGTCGAGGGGTAACCAAGAAATCAGTGGACAGTGCGGTTGATGTAGATGCGGTCGGAGTGGCTTGTGCGGCAGGTTGAACGGCAGCAGAACTTGAACTTGTATTTCCACGAACAATGTCTTTCACCATCTTTGTTATATCTATTGTCTCCCCCTTAATGGTATCAATCATTTTGGAGGGAAGAGAGCAGAGCTCTAGCTTCAAATCAGCCTGAGTGGACTTAAGATCAATTACCTCTGCGGTCAACTGAGCAATGGCAGATTGGTTTTCAGATTGAAGTTTAGCCAAGGATTGAACCGCGGTCAGGAGGGCGGCAACCTGTCCTGCGGTCGCCGGAATGTCATCGTTCTTGACCGGAGAGGGAGGAGTTGGAATATGAGAGTGGGTAGGAGAAACAACAGGGGTGCGGTCGACAGTGCGGTCAGTGTCATCTACCGTGGTGACTTCTTGGGCGGCAGTTTCTGGGCGGTCGAAGGTAGGACTATCAAAATTTACATCCCCATCCTTGTCCTTGTCATCACTGTCACCGTGTTCACTACCAACATCAACTTGTTTATCATCATCAATATTATCACCTTCTTCACCACTTCCAACAATTTCAACTTTTGAATCACTTGAATCTTCGTCTTCAGTTTCCTCACTACCTGATTCATCCCTTAGAGAGTAAACTTGTCGTGCAATCTTTTTCAATGTAGGAGCAACATCAACTACATCTGCAGTGGTAAGAGGAGGAGACCCAGTTGGAGTAAAGACTGGAGATGCAGCAACCTTTGCTTTCTTGACAACCTTGACCGGACTGAGGGAGTGAATTCTCTTTTTCTCCCCCTGAACAGTTGCGGTCGAAGGAGTCTTTGAGGGTTTGAGAGATGGTGCGGCAAGTGACTTTAATGATGCGGTCGACTTGCGAGGAGGAGAAGTGGAGTGAGTTGATTTAGCGGATGGTTCCTTGAATTTGATACCTACGGCAACTGATGATTTCTTTGCGGTAGGCTCAATAGCAATATCCTTGCCTTTTCCTTTGACTGGGGTGGCAGGGAGATACTCTTCTTCATCGTCGTCGTCATCACTAGCGGTCGGTAGAGAAGGTCTGTGTTTGGAAAGAGACTCATATGGCTCATGAGGATCCTTATCAAGATAGATCTTATAAAGACGATTTCCAAATCGAGAACGGAAATTTGTTTTCATGGTAGAGATGGTGAAGAGCTTGTTTTTGGAAATGGAGAGCAGAAGTTCGCGATTCTTTGCCATGATTTTGCGAATATCCTTAATGTGAGTCATGAGAAAGGTAATGAATCTACTGTGAGTGCGGTACATGATAGTGCCCTTGTCCTTTGCTTTATTGTAAGCAATGATGTTTTCTTTCAGGGAATCATAGATGACCTGACACCAGTCTATGTCTTTACATAAATAAATTGCGGCAGACAAAGTCCATTGGGAGGTATTGAAGTTTGCCTGGTTACCTGTCTTGCAATGAATAGAGTGACCAACTAGGTGACCGATATGGTACATGACCTCATCAAATTCCTTACGAGGAACTTTGGTGACATGAGTATGACCAACAAGCGCTTTGCAAGAGCCTTCAATTCATCATCAGCCACGGTCGTGGCATAAACAACACCAGACTTCTTTTTGATTCCCAACACCTCACCAATATTAACCACACCTAAGGTCATCTCATGACCTTCAATTTCAGCATGAATAAACTTCACTATTTTTTCGTGCTTGGAGCGACCGGTCTCTTCAGTAGCGGTCGCAAAGAACTGATCGACCAAAGCTGGTGCATGAAAGTCTTGGTCAAAGGTAAAGAATGGTAGAATCCCTGTCTTCTCGAATCGCTTGATGAGATTTCTGCCTATAGCATCCTCTTTTAAATCTTCAAGGTCCATTAGAAGACCAGGTAAGAAATGTTTGGTATCCTGAAACAAATATGAGAAGTTAGGAAAATGAAAAATACGTGCGGTCACTTGCTTAATGAAGCGGCAAGGGACCAGCGGCAGGCGAATAAAGGTAAGGGATACGCGGTAAGGGAAACCATGCGGTGAGCATATCACGGTAAGGTATACGGTCAAGATTATGCGGTCGACAGAATAAAATTACAAACAATGAATTTGAAAGAGTATGCGGTAAGACAAAATTACGGTAAGACATACGGTCGACACACATGGCAAGAAAATTTTGAAAAACAAGGAATTTTTAAAGAGGGGAGTTTCAGAAAATCAAAACACACACAAACACCTTACAAGTGTGTGTAACGAAGTATAATGGATCGAAAAGGTAAGTTCTCAAAAACACGAAGAACAGTCCCATGAACACGAAGAAGAACACTGTAGCATAAACCCAGAAATGACGAACAGTGCCAAAAATTCGAAAAAAAATTATATAGTGTTGGTCCCAAAGGGCAACAAGGGTATGAAAAATAGCTAGAGGGGGGGTGAATAGCTGTTTTAAAATTCTTTTCGTACCCTTGAAAAACTCAATTGCAAATGCGCACTTTTCAAGTAAGCGTTATGAAATGAGCCTAAGTGAGTGAGTGAAATGCACAGCGGAATTTAGTAATGAAAATAGGCGCAAAGTGTGATAAAGGGGCGCACACACACTCTAAGTATTTTGGCTCAAAGTGGTTGAAATAAGGAGCTAAGGCAAATGATATAACAACACAACACAATTCAGTTCAATCAATCTACAATGAGTAAACAAGAAAATAGTGAGTGAAATTAATAACTTGAAAGAAATAACAAGATAATAACACAAGCTATTTGGAGAGGTTCCATCAATGAAAGATCTACGTCCTCTACCAAGATGGTTAATCTTGGATTTCTAAAGGAGATCTTATATAATGAGTGAGTGTTACAAATTACAATGTTTGAGCTTATACACTAACTCAAGATCTATTACTATGAAAGAACAAATCCAAAACAATAACCGGTGTATCTCTTAAAGAAGAATCTAAATGATTAATCTTAAAGAGGTGCGTGTGTGTTCTTAGTATCAAGGCTCTTTATATCTTTGAGATGGAGAGCACGAGAAACTAAAGTGTTAAGGCTTGAAGATCTGGCCTAAGGATGAAGGTATGAAGATGTTCTTGAGAAATCTGGAAAAACGAAGGCAATCTTCAAATCTTCAACAAATGCTTAGAGAGAGAAATTCTTGAAATTCTTAGCAAAACTCAGCAACTTCAAAATGTTGAAGTTATGGGGTATTTATAGTGAACTTCAAAAAACTAGCCGTTGGAGATCCTTGTGGATAAGATGAGCTGTCGCTCGTTGATTGGAGCATGCATATATTATGGCCATTTTGACACTCAATATAAATGTGACCGTTATGGACACGTGTCAACAGATTAGGCGCATATGCATCTTTTAACCACCGTTGGATCATTGACGTAATTTGAATTCTCTTCAAGTTCTTTGAATCTTCAATAAATCACTGAGTGTTGAATAAACACTTTGAGGCGCGTTGAGCCAAGAGGCGCATTTAGCTAAGAGGCGCGCAGTATGTGTGCGCTTTAAACAAAAGGGCGCAGAGGCGCGTAACATAGCTTATGAAGAAATTCTTATGCGCGCGCTCTGAAGGGCGCATGGCGCGAATAAAGAAGGCGCATGGCGCGTGGCGCAGGAGGCGCATATGCGCGGCTCAAACTTACTGAGTGATTTTTCTTGAAACTTGATCTTCTTGTCCTATTTCTAAGCCTATTCTATAACAATGGACAACTTAAAAAATGAAGTATAAATACTTCTTACATGTGGGTCTAAAATCTATGAAATAAAACTTAGGTGATGGATCAATCAAATCTAATAAATTTCTATTACATAAAAACTGAGATATGTGTGGGCATACCCAACATATAGAATGCCTTGAAAAACCTGATTAAAGCCGAAAATCACATCAATTTCAAGAAATAATCATCCAAAATACACGGAATCGACGAAAACGAAAGGGGGGAGTCCGAAATTCTGGAAACCCAGTTGGGTGAAAAAAAATGAAAAACAGCCTAAGAATCATGAAATAACGCACAAAGATATGAATAAATGTGAACTAAGGCATGAATCGAACATCATATAAGCATAGAAATCAACAAAAACTGAGATAATGGGAAGAATATGAAGAATTTCTATGAAACCCACCAAAAGTACCAAAAATTCAAAAATCATCAAATGAAGAGATATTTAGGTCGGAAATCATACCATTTGAAATTGTTGAGATGAAGGATGGAGAGAGGATGATTTCTTGTGAGTTTTATCTTTTGGGGCCATGAATTTATATAAGAAAATGGAGAGAGAGACGGGTAGACAGAGAGAGAGTATAGAGATAGAAAATGTAGAGAGAGAAAGAGGGTTAGAGAGTGGAGCAGAGAGAGTGGGAAGAGTTTAAGTGGGAAGGGGTATATAGGCGGTTATGGGGATGTGGAGAGGTGGAAAAGTGGGAAGTTAACTCTGCAGATCAGATATGATAGAGAAAAGAGTCCTTTTTGTTTTCAAAAGAGAGCCAATGACGGCGGAGCAAAAATATTATAATGATTTGAAATAAATAAAAGCGAGGGAATAATAAAAATTACCTTAATGCCCTTGAAGTCAAATCAACACTCCTAAAAATCTCTAAGGTTAGAATACTTACCTGGAATCCACGAGTGCGGTAAGTAATAGAGTGAAGTTACCGTATATCATGCGGTCTAAATATTGTAAATGCGACCGTGTATGGTGCGGTCGATGAAGAATGCGGTAGGTATGAGTGATGACCAAACTACATTGAGGTTGCCACCAAGCGGTCGACTCAATGCGGTAGGTACTAGCGGCAACCTTGAAACTTGCAGTCGACATTTATCAAGATAAATGATATTGGCTTGATTCGAGCGGTCGACGCAATGCGGTCGATTGAAGCAATGCGGTCGACAGAGTTGCTAGGTACCTACTTATGATTGAAAACTTGGAGAAACCAAAACGTTAGTACAAATATCATAAGGACAAGATTTTAAAGTTCTAGCATACCCATTTCTCCTCTGAGAAACCTGAATCTCTTGGAGTCTAGAGCCTTGGTGAGAATGTCTGCAATTTGATTGTCAGTACTCACATACTCTAGATGGATATTACCTTTCTCGACATGATCCTTGAGAAAATGGTATTTGATATCAATGTGTTTGGTCTTCGAATGCATGACAGGGTTGTTGGACACAGCAATGGTAGATGTATTGTCACAATAGATTGGACAATTTCCTTCGTTGATTCCGTAGTCGACCAATTGTTGTTTCATCCAAAGCACTTGGCAGCAGCAGCTTCCAGCAGCTATATATTCAGCTTCTGTGGTAGATACGGAAACTGATGCTTGTTTCTTGCTTGCCCATGAAACGAGTCGATTTCCGAGGAAATGACAAGTTCCACTTGTGCTTTTCCTGTCGATGGTACATGCTGCATAATCTGCATCTGAGTAACCTATAAGATCAAAATTTGAATCTTTGGAATACCAAAGTCCAAGGTTAATGGTCCCAGATAAATATCGAATAATACGTTTTACAGCAATAAGATGTGCTTCTCGAGGATCCGCTTGATAGCGAGCACAAACATAAACACTAAACATGATATCGGACCTACTAGCAGTTAAGTATAGGAGAGAGCCAATCATACCTCGGTACAAGGTTTGATCAACCTTCTTACCTTTCAAGTCTTTATCCAGCTTTTACCAGCAGCCATAGGAGTGTCGTATGCTTTTGCATTGTTGAGTCCAAATTTCTTTATGAGATCTTTTGTGTACTTTGCTTGGTTGAGGAACATGCCTTCAGCACATTGTTTAATTTGAAGTCCGAGGAAGAATGTCAATTCTCCCATCATGCTCATCTCAAATTTGCTTTTCATTAGCTTTTCAAATCGCTTACACAACAATTCGTTAGTGGAACCAAAAATAATATCATCGACGTAAATTTGAACAAGTAAAGTATGATCATGATATTTAGCAATGAATAGAGTTGTGTCGATCTTACCACGCTTAAAACCTTTATCTAGGAGAAATTTAGATAGTGTATCATACCATGCCCGTGGAGCTTGTTTGAGTCCATATAAAGCCTTTTTAAGTTTGTAAACATAATGTGGAAATTTGGGATCTTCAAATCCTGGCGGTTGAGCGACATAGACGGTTTCTTGAAGTTCGCCGTTGAGAAATGCACTCTTCACATCCATTTGATAAAGCTTGCATCTTTTGTAAGAGGCATATGCTAAAAATATCCTAATAGCTTCAAGTCGTGCAACGGGGGCAAAAGTTTCGTCGTAGTCAATGCCTTCTTCTTGTCTATATCCTTGTGCAACCAACCGAGCTTTATTTCTTGTGATGCTTCCATTCTCATCCATCTTATTTCTAAACACCCACTTTGTACCAATCAATCCTTGATCCTTAGGTCGAGGAACTAAGTTCCAAACTTTACATCTTTCAAATTGGTTGAGCTCTTCTTGCATGGCAACAACCCAACTTGAGTCTTGGAGTGCTTCATCAACTTTCTTGGGTTCAACTTGAGATATGAATGCGGTAAGAGCATCATAATTTGATCGTCTTGTTCGAAAACCGGAATGTAGATCACCAATGATATTTTGAATTGGGTGATCTCTGACCTCGCGCACTTCATGAGGTAGGTCTGGTTGAGTTGATGGTTGTTGTAAATCTTCTAGTGGTGCATCATTTGTGCCATCCCAATCATAGGTAAGTTGAGGGATAGGTTATTCAACATTGATGGGTGTTTCAACTTCAACTCCATTTGAGGTAGCAGCAGATGTGGTAGCTTCTGGTGCTTCATGTGAGGGAGGTGGAGGAGCTGTTGAGGTAGATGGATTTCCTTGAGTTGACTGATTTTGTGGTCGACTTGTACCTGTCTCATTAAGCTCAACAAAATCATCAGCAACATTTGGAGCCATATGTGGCTCAAGGAGAGAATGTTCATCAAAAGTAACATGGACAGATTCAACTATCTTAAGAGTGGTTTTATTAAATACACGAAAAGCTTTTGAGTGTTTATCATACCCAACAAATATACCTTCATCGGCCTTAGGAGCAAATTTACCTCGATGTTCTTTACCGTTGTAGAGAATGAAGCATTTGCAACCGAAAATCTTGAAGTAGGCAATGTTGGGGGTTCTTCCTCTCCAAAGTTCATAAGGTGTTTTTTTGTAAGTCTTGTTGATGAGGGATCGATTTTGAGTGAAGCAAGTTGTGTTGACGGCTTCAGCCCAAAAATATTGAGGTAGCTTCGATTCAGCAAGCATAGTTTTTCCTGCCTCTATCAACGTTCTGTTCTTTCTTTTCACAACACCATTTTGTTGTGGAACTCCAGCAGCTGAAAAATTGTGGTCAATGCCGTGGTCGTCACAGTATTGAGCGACGCCGTTGTTTTTGAATTCTGTTCCGTTGTCGGATCGAACACTGACTAGGTCGTCTTCTTTTTGAGTTTGGAGCTGTCTAAAGAGCGCGGTCAAAATGTCATAACAATCATCTTTGGAGATCATCATTTCAACCCACGTATATCTTGAATAATCGTCTACCACAACTAATGTATATCTGTTGCCTCCGATACTTGCGGTAGTGACAGGTCCAAATAAATCCATATGTAGTAGCTGCAAACATCTTGAAGTTGACGGAGTCGTCTTGCTGGAGAAAGACGATTTTGGTTGTTTGCCTAGGTGACATGCTGAGCACTTTTCATCGTGGTGATCAGCTACCTTGGGTAGACCACGAACTAGATTTTCTCTACCAATCTTGGAGAGATACTTGAAGTTTAAGTGACTTAGTCGTTTATGCCAAAGCCAACTATTTTCGCTAACATTCTTTGCTACAAACAGAGATTAGAAGAAATACAAGTAGAATTAAAGTCAACAATGTAAACATTTTTCTTACGAATCCCTTTGAGCAAAGTGACGCCGGAGTTGCCATCCTGATAAGACAATGAGTTGAAGTGAAGTGGCATTGCAATCCTTTGTCGCAAAATTGTGAGATTGAGAGAAGATTGTGTTTTAGACCGGTAACTAGAGAAACATCTTGGATTGTTATTTTCCTTGGAGTGGCCGGCCATTAGGCAGAGGACCTACAAAATAAACATTTAAGATCGAGGTCCCCTTTATTATTTTGGGTCCTAAAGATTAGCAGCTTTTGACAACCCACACTTGCCTCACAGAAGGTGGTTTAAACCTTCTAGGATTGGGTGTGAATCTTAAAAGACATTCAGCAGCCTTGTGACCATAATCATCACACACAGAACAATGGTGGAAGCCACCCAACTAAGGATTAACAATCTTCGTTGAAGTCTTCAGCACAACATCATTTACTGGTATGGATGAGGTTGCCTTTACAAAGTTCATCCACTTGAACTTTGCTGCCTTGCCACTACCTGCGGTCGTCGGTTTCCTTGCGGTAGCCAACTTCCTTGGTGCGGTCGACTGACCTCGCGGCAAGTACATGCGGTCGGGCGACTCAGCAACCTTGCTGGTGCTTGCCGCAGCAGCAGGTTCATCCATGACAATACCTTTCAACTTTGCCTTGCCAGTTTGTTTCTTAGGGTAGACATAATTGAACACTAGTTTCTTCTTTGATTCTTGTCCTACACCCTTTGAAACATGATGTTTAGCCTTCGACTCTTCCAAAGTTTTGCTTGGTAAATATCTCATCTCTTTCACAACAAGATGCACATTTAAAGTTATCACTAGTTTGGAATCCCAAGCCTTCTTTATCACCACTAGACTTTTGGGATTCTAGTATTTGTTCCATAGTGACACGAGAATTGGTCCACTCATTAGTGATCTGTTTAAGGTCATTTATCTCAGCAACCAATTCATCGTTTTAACTTTAAATATGACATTTTGTTCTTCTAAGAAATGGTTTCGATCAGTAAGAGGAGTCATGCTCTTGATCTGCTCCTTAAGGAGGGTGAGTTCAGATCTTAGTAGAGTTTTCTCCGTCTTAAGCTGGGAAATCTCTTCAGTTGAAAGTGCTAAAGCTTCCTTCATGCCAGAAAACTTACTAATTACCTGTTCAGCTTTCATAAACATCTTTTCTTGTTCGTCGGGAGAAATGTCAAACTTGACTTGTGGAGTGGTAAGCGGAACTTCCTTCACCTTGGGATTGTATTGAGCCTTCTTTGCTGCACTTACATCACATCTAGAAAATAGAAGATCGCCATTCCTTTGAACTGGAGTTAGGAATCCCTTTTCAGCAAGTTCATCAGCCGTATAGCTTATCCGTTTAGGTTTTGCATTTGGTGAGTGACGATTTTTATTTTCATCCTCATCATCGGAATGAACGACCAAACAAATGTGACCTTCTTCAGAATCCTCGTCGCTTTCATCAGAATCTGACTCTATCCAGGTAGCTAACTCTTTTGTTGCAGAGTCCTCTTCAGCGACCATTCCCTTTTGCTTTGAGTATCTAGGAGTGAAGTTGCTTTTCTTCTTCATGTACTCGAATTTGGGAATTGGACATTCTGATGCGAAATGACCGGGTTTCCTGCAATTAAAACAAACGAGATCCTCTTTCTTCTTGGAGAAGTTAGAGTACTCTTTCTTATTTGTTGAGCTGCTCCTTAAGAACCTTGCTGGAGCTTTGCTTGATGATCCGGGCCTTGCTGATTTTCTGAATTTTTGAAATCTTTTCACGAACATAGCAAAGTCATCATCGTCCATATCTAGTAATTCAGACGTGGAGATTTTTGGATCTTCTTCTTCGACCATTTCTTCCTTTTTAGCGACCAACGACAAGTTCTTTGTTTTTCCTTCCATTTCTTCAATGTTGTGGAGCTTGATATCAAAAACCTTGAGGTTGGCATAGAGGCTTCTGAGTGACATATCATCTAGTAACTTGGTGTCTTCAAGAGTGTTTCCTTTATGAAGATATTGAGAACCAAGAGCGGCTAGAAAATTAACATTGATTTCTTTCTTGGTAAGCTTCTTCCCAAGTGCGGTGTAAGTACTCACGATCTCACAATAACGATCATATGTGGCTCTGAGTGATTCACCGGGGATTTTGGCAAAGTTGTTGAATCTTCTTTGAATTGCAAACTTTTTGCTTTCTTTGCAAGCTTGATCTCCTTCGATGTAATCTTCAATTGCATCCCAAAGTTCTTTTGCGGTAGCACATTCCATGATTTGTCGACGCTGAGATGTACTCAAAGTACTTAGGAGTATGCTCTTTGCTTTCACATCCATTCCAACTAGTCTTTTCTCTTCATCTGTCCATTCAGCTTTTGGTTTCTTGATCGACGGTGTGTCTGCATTGGTTTCTGGATTCGGATTTGCTTTCATTGGGAAGTATGGTCCAATGGTAAGACAATCGCCAAGCTGCTCGTCCATGGAGTAGAACTGAGTTAGAATGCTGTGCTTCCATACGTCAAAGTTATTTTCGTCAAACGCTGGAACGTGAGTGAAGTTAACCGTTGCCATAGTTTTCTGACTTGCCATTTTGAATCGGCACCCAAGCTGTTAAGCTTGAAAAACAGAGGTTTTATAAAGGTGTTTGCTCTGATACCACTTGTTGGTCCCAGAGACACAACAAGGGTATGAAAAGTGGCTAGAGGGGGGGGTGAATAGCCTATTTAAAATTATCAACCCTTTTTCAAAATTCAACCTTATGCTTACTATTGAGTTTTGTGGTCAAGTAAAAACCACTAGTTCAAAGTAAAATGCACAGCGGAAGTTTTTGATAAAACGAAGTAGAGTTGTTTTTTAAGTTAAAAACTGCTAGGTAAGCAAATAGGCGGTCAGCAATATTGCGGTCGGCAATATTGCGGTCGGCAAAGATGGAGATTTGAAAGGTTCAATTTGCGGTAAGCAATGCGGCAAGCAATGCGGCAAGGTAACCTTGCGGTCGGTGATGCGGTCGGTAAAGGTTACAGACGAGGTAGGTTGAAAATGAAAGTTTGTGTCAGTGAGTTTTGGCAAAAGATAAGTAGTCAGAAGTAGTAACTTAGGCAATAGGCAAGCAACAAACACAATTCACAATTGTTTGATTATCTGGAAAGATCAAAATACTAAACGACAAACAAAGTCAATATGAACAATAAGAACAATTGCAGAATGTAAATTTGCAGAATGTAAATGACACAATGATTTGGAAAGGTTCGATCTGTTAAAAGATCTACATCCTTTACCAAGATGGTCAGTCTTGGATTTTGAATGGAGGATATATTAATTCTCTTGAGTACAAATTACAAAGATGAAGATTTGAATTAATTCCTACTTTCTATGAAGAACAAATCCTAGACTTAGACCGGTGTATCCCTAATGATGCAATCTTTGTGATTGATCAATCGGGGTGTGTGTGTGTAAAGAATCAAGAGCTCTATATAATCTAAATGATTGAGAGCCTAATGAATCTTTAAGTGTTGCTGGGCTTGAGATTTGATGTTCTTGAAGGCTTGCTGGGGATCTTTGAAGATTTGAAGGCGAATGCTTGAAGATTCAAATGATTCTGGAAATCTTGAGTATGATCTTCAATCACCAAGTATTTCGACAGCAATTTCTCTCTTTGAATCTCAGCACACTTCAATGAAGAGTTCAAGGTCTATTTTTAGCCTTGGGTTGAGAAATAGCTGTTGGAAGATGATGAGCTGGAGCATTCTGATTGGAGCTCATATCTTTGTCTTGTAGTTGCAGAAGTTAGTGGTCCAGCTGTACTATCTTGTACGACCAAATTCAAATTTGAATTTGCAACGTTCGAAATCAAACTTGCCTTCACTTGGTTGTGCGGTAGGTAGTCTGCGTCGTCTTAGTGATGTGCGGTCACCATATAACAGCATAGTGCACGCGGTCACCAAGACCGTGCGGTCAATAGTGCGGTCGCCTAGTGAGGTAGGCAGACTTAGCCAATTTCTCCATAACTTCAGCAGCAATATTCTTCAAAATTTGAGGGGCTGATATTCTAAGCCTAGCTAAACTAAAAATGGACTAAACTAATGAAGTTCTAAAACTTCTTACAATAAGGCCTAAAGTCCATAAAAAGTAATATAAGGTTATGGGATCAATCAAATCTAGGTAATAGGAGTGGTTTATAATATGCATACCCAACAAAACTGATTCCCTTAGTTGCCCCTCCACGAAAAATTTGGGTGATTTTTCCAATCTGGATTATAAGTGTTAGAATACATACCACCTTGATTTTTTCATGGGGGTAACCCTGCATTGCATTAACCTGTTCAAATCACACTGCGCAACACTTTGGCAAACATTGGTAGCATGAGTATTAGAACCACAGTTAGCACAGAACTCAGATACCACATTAGCACATGATGAACCCATTTTCATGTTAAAGTTTGCCAGATTTTTGTTCATCAAGGCTACCTGTCTAGTAAACTCATCAACACCACTTAACTCATGTACTCCCCTAGGTTTCCCTCTAGAACCTTTTTCTTGAGAATTGGCCCCTAACATCTCAAATAATTCTTGGATTTGATCAACAGTCTTGGCTCCTAGAAAGCCACCTGCTGCATTGTCAACCATAGCTTGGTCAACTGCACTCAACCCACCATAAAATGTTTGATGTAAAAGGGCCTCAGGAAAAGCATGATGGGGACACTGTACTTGTAACATTTTAAACCTATCCCACACCTCATGAAATGGCTCACCTTGTTCTTGAGTAAACCCTATGATTTTCTGTCTAAAGGTGGCTAAAGTGGCATTGGGGAAAATTTCTTAAGAAAAATATCATGCAACCCATCCCATGTAGTAATACTCCTAGCAGGAAGTAACAGTAGCCAGGTTTTTGTTGCCCCTTGAAAAGCAAAAGGGAAGTATTTAAGCCTTAATTGTTCGTCAGTCACCCCATCCTTAACTGGGAATCCTAACACAATCATCATATTTTCTCTCAAAAAGTTCAAAGAATCCTCATCGGGAAGACCCTGGAACTTAGGCAGCTGACTAAAATAATGGCCCTTTGCCTCATAGGTCTTAGCTACATCAGTCAAAACAATGCAAGACACCGATGTGTCGACCTTGGCCTAGCATACTCTTTCATTAAAGGATTAGCCATCACTACTTCAATTTCTTCTCCCTCGGTGGAAGAAGTTTCCAATTCACTTGAAACTACCTCTGTCTCGGTGACAGAAGCTTCAGAATCAGATTCACTAATAGAGGGAATGCCCCTATCAAGTCTATCAATATTATCGTTCAAAGGGACCAACTCGGGATCCAATGAACGTCTACCAAACATACACCGATTAAATGAACTTGTAAATCACAACAAGTCCCCGACAACGGCGCCAAAAATCTTGATGGATAAAATTCCACTGTGTAATAAAACCTTGCAAGTGTACAAGTGCCGAGGCAGCAGTATACAAAAGTAAGGGTCGAACCACAGAGACTTGGGTGAAACACAAGTTGATTTAATTAATGCAAACGTAACCAAGGGTTTTTTTTATTTGATTAACTAATTTAACTACTTAATACTGAAAATAAACTAAAGATTTAAGATCACAAACGCAGGCAAGGATTGTACTCAAGATGATTCAAGCAGTTCACGGATTGTAGATCACAATTACACTCTCTTTATGCTATTTTGATGATGAAATACTAATCTTTATTTTATGGTTCATTCACTTATTTAAGAATTGGAACGGTTAGGTGGCCGGATTGCAATTCTATTATCCAATGTAAATTAATTCTTCCGCAAGGTCCATTTAAAACACAAAGAATTTATTAAACTCTTAAGACTATAACCTAGTTTGTCTCTTTTTCCGTAAGGTCCAAGATCCAAACTATTCAACATAACAATGGCTATGTCTAACTCTCCACGCAAGTGCAAGAGATTAAACCCTAATAGTTAAAGAGCCAAAAATATCTATCAATAAGATTGAAACTCAAAAACGGAATTAAAATTATTGTGTTAAACTAAACATTGATTATCATCTCATAGCACAAAGATCATGTAATTGATCACATCCAATCCGCAAACCAAGATGATTAGCTACTCATACCCATAGCATAAATCACAAGAAAACAATTAAAAATCATAAACCTGGATATACGCTTGATGATGAATAAATCCCCAAATCTTGATTACACCTTGAAAACTAAATAAAACCTAAAAGAAAGCATAAAAAAACTGTTCTGAAAACCTAATCTATTTATACATAAGAGAGGAGTCCAAAATAGGAGATAAAACATCAAAATATCGAAAAACGCGTAAGTCCTGAATTTCCTGGCGGTGAGGGCGAGCGGGCGCTTGCTAGAGGGCAGGCGGGCACTCGGTTTAATCAAAAGCTTTACGTCTTCAAAACTTGGAAGTAAGCGGGCACTTGGTATCTTTTCAAACGGGCGTTCGGTGACTGGTCAAGCGGGTGCCTGGGTCATCACGAGCGGGCGCCTGGTCATTTTTTCCAGATTTTCTTCTTTTCTTCACTTCGACTGTTGAGTTTGACTTGGACTTTGACTCTAGCAATGATGGTCTTCAACACTCCAAACATCTAGGACTTTCCAATAAACAAAATAACACTAATAAGTCTCTCAAACAAACATATTCTCACAAAGTTCCTCAAACACAAAAAGACCAAAAATTACATTAAACTATTCTAAATTACATCGAAAAGTCAATAAAATAGTATGAAAATGTAGGGATAATACATGTATAAACCGATCCATCACTTTTCTAGGATGAAAGCAGTATTTATTACATGCACGGTGAAGCACAAGTTTACTTGAAGGAGTAGAACTCTTTCTAAATGTAAACATTAAAGTTTTTTAGAATGAAATTCACATGATAATTAATCCTAAATTGGAACATAAAATAATGCCAAAATGGTGATTCAATTCATTGTAAATGGGAAAATATTTACTCACTCTTGGAGGAATTTAATAGATCATACATGTGAAAATCTCAAGAAAAACTTGTTTTACACTCGTTCAGTGTAACTCATGTTTTCATCATTTAATGTAAAACAATATCTCTTAATGTAAAATAGGTTTTACATATATCTTAGTGTAAAACTAGTTTTTTCATAAGACTGACTCATCATACATATACAGGAAAATATTTACTCAATTATTGAAGGAATTTAAGAGATCATACATATACGGTAATACCAGAAAATTATTAAGAGATTTTAAAATAAGATCAAAATTAATTTGATGAATTCTTATAAACCGTATTACATTCCTCAAATGAGTGATCTATCAGTAAAGTTCTCACATTATGTGAAGTTTAAGATTCGATCCATCTCCCTACCTCTTGACTAGAGATATCATAAAAAATAAAAAAAAAAGTAAAATAAACTTACTACATTTAGCATAAGTTGGAATGGGCAAAAACCACTTAGTCATTGATTCTAACGGAAACTACCATTAAAGACATGAGATACTACCACCTACCTAGTCCACGATTTATTAAAGGATACTCATGTCCTTATTAAATGACGCAAAATCAGTCTCTCCTCATCATTTCACTTTCTCTCTCTAACCATGCTACCACATTTGGCCACCCATCCCCACCTCTTCCGCTCAACAACTCCGTCGACCACTTTGAGCAGGCAACCGACTCCGGTGACCATCTCCGATGACCGTTTTCCAGCGATATATTTTCCGGTGACCATCTCCGACAACAATTTTTCGGTGGCCACTTTTTCAAGGACTCCAACCGGCGACCAACTCTAGCAACACTATCAATCTGATATTTCAATTTATTAAGTCATATAAAGTATTAATTTTTTTCAACACAATAGTGACTTTTTAAATATGTTTATTTTTTAATTGGAGACAGGTCTTACCCTGTACCTCTCCTAAAGAGAGGCATCTCACAGATTACTCAGTAATCGCTAAAATAAATGCACTTTGATAGTGACTTTTTAAATATAGTACATCTAAATATAATCAAAATTAGTTGGAAAAATGAATAGATTAGTGTAAATCAAACGAACGCATTCATATTACCGGAATAAACATGTGACATAAACTGTATGTCAAGGAGGAGGTACGCAGGAACATGCCCGGCCCAGCCACAAAGCCACCAAAGCCATGGCTTTGGGCCTCCCAAAAATGTCTTATTTTCAGGGCCCCAAATTTATATCCTATAGGTTACTAAAAAGGCCCACTTTTGAATCCACACATAAAGCCTACTAAAATACACTATTAACCTCATCCCAATTTCTCAATTTCCATTCCAGATTTATGGCTTAGTGGCCCACTACTCTTTTTTTTTCAAATGAATAAGCCCAAGTTCTATGAACCCAACTAATGTAAGTGAGGTCCATGTTTTAAAGCTTAGCCTTTTCTTTTCAGGAAGACCAATTAAGATTAGGATTAGGAATAGAAAATATATATTTTAAAATGATCACACACTTTTACTAATTAACAGCTGATAAAAAAAACATTAAACCTAATTGGAGAAAAGTGATTGTCGTGCACTGTCAATTCCCTCTGCAACTCGCCGACGCCGTTAGCTTTGAATCTCCATTATTTTTAATTACAAGTATGTATCATATCTTTATTCTTAAATTTTCTTTTTTAAATTTTAAATTATAAAATATTTTGTCTTGTTTTATTGTACTGTATTTTTGCTGAGTAAACTGCTTTTCTGCCCGTCGTACTATGGCCCCAACATCAATTTGACACTCGTACTATTGAAACACTAAATGTATGATGCGTACTATTGTTTTATATACAAAATTAACCAACATTTTATTCAGTCGTTAACTTTTCTAACACACGTTATGAAAGGAACGACCCGACTTGAAGAAACGGGCTGGAAGGTCGGTCCAACACGCCCCGACCTTAGTCTCGCGTACTGGACCAAACCGGCAAATACCTGAACAGGCTAGCCCTGAAAATCTTTACGCAGCTCGGTGGACCGAGGACGGAAGCCGGAGCCGCGAGGAACCGAATCAGGATTCCAAAGACTCGTCACCGACCGGGTTTTACGGTCAGCTCGTTTTCACCGAGCTGACCACGATTGCCGTCGTTACTCTAAAGGGATCCTTCGTCAGTTCTCGCGAGCACACCTGACTCAAGGTCAGACCACGAAATGCTTGCTCGGTCATACGAGCTCGTACTTGTATCTGTCCCCATCATGATTAGGAGATTTAGAGGCCCGGCCCAACTCTCCGGCGAGGCCCACAGATGCCTTCTAGAAGCGTTGCCCTAATACAGATCTGGTGAGTCATAGATGCGGATAAGCACAAATCCCTACGTTCAAGGAAGAGAATCTAGGTGACAAGGCATGGATCTTGGGGGATAAATAGAGCCCTCACTCAGAGGGGCGGAGGTAAAGCTCTCTAACCTCATTTTTCCTATCCAGTTTTCATTCTTAAGCAGACTAACTCATTCTCACGCCGGAGGGCCTTCGCCGGTGAAGCCCCGACTGAGTTAACGTTTGTTCATCTATTTCAGGCTAACAGGCATCCAGGTATCACTCCGCGGATCCGGCTCAACTGATTGCAATATTTGCATGATCAGTTTGGTTCCATTGCCGGGAACGTAGTCTTGTTAGCCTGATTTCTTTCGTTTTGAAGGATATCTCCATCCGGTTTTTCCATGGTTTTAGAAAACCCAGAAACCGTTCCCGGAGTCTTCATTGCTCCCGGGGACTCAGAACCTTATCGGCCCGCTCCATGCCCAAATCCAGAGAACCGCCGCACGATCCGCTCTCAATCCGCTTTGCTGGTTCAGCAAAACCCGGGAGTCGCCGGGATCACTACCGCAGTCGCCGCCGCCCCAGTGAATGTCTTGAATCCGATTGAGGAGATTCCTTTCACGGTGAGCCACCCCATCCATGTTGGCGGTCAGATAGATCGGAGACCCCCTCCGATAACTTATGTGCAGCGGACGGTCGAAATCCCGCATAATGGGGCCGGAACAAGCGGTGTCAGTACTGGAGCGGTTGCTGAACATGCAGCAATGTTGAATCGGAGATTGACGTTGCTCTTACAAATCCAAGAAATTTATGATGAGCTGGCAACCTTAGGTCCGGAACATGTCGCCAATCTCCCGGCGTTACCCGTTGTACCCATGGCAAGGGAATATCCACCTGTCATTCCCGTTCCCAGCGGCAGTTTGCAAAGGATGAATCAGATCCCACCGACCACTGTAGGCGCGCACAACCCGAACGAGCAGGAAGAAACCTCAGGAGCAAGGAATGCGGCGCCCCGAGTACCGAGCCTCATGGAAGAAAGAGAGCATTACAAAGAACGGCTTGGAGATCAACCACCTCGATTTCCCCATACTTCTCATTTGACACACAGGAAAAACGACGAAGAAATTTCCAGATCGGGAAATAGAGAGGCCCTCAATCCTCTGATCATGGATCTACAGAGGAGAATGCATGAGATGGAATCTAGCAGGAAAAGCACCAAGAAAATTGCTAACACGATGGCCCCGTTTGCTCGGTGGATTTTGGAAAGCCCTCCTCAGCCTTATCTTAAGCTCCCCTCGTTGACCAAGTACACTGGGTCAGAGGACGCCCGGGACCATGTGCACACTTTTGAGGCGATTATGGCTTTGGTCTCCCATGACGATGATGTCTTATGCAAAGCAATGGTTAGCACCTTAAATGGTCCGGCACTAGCTTGGTTCAGAGCTCTCCCGCCTGGTAGCATCGACAGCTGGGAAAATTTGAGAAGTAAATTCATCGAAAACTTTTCAACAGCGGGCGAACACAAGAAACGACGACCGATCTGGCAAATGTGAAGCAGGGCGAAACGGAGACGTATGAGTTTTTACCAGAGATTTAGAGATTTGGCCGAGCAAATTGAAGGATTGACGGATGATATGGTTATGGTGTGCTTCACTGCAGGTATGAGAGAATCTCAATTGAAGTTTGAGTTTGAAATAAGGCATCCGGAAACTAAGGGAGACTTATATGAACGAGCATATCGCGTAGCTCAGGCCGAGCTAGCGGATAAACGAACCTCGAGGGAAGGAAAAGCAAAGGCTAAAGAAGAGTCAGGTAGAGCCAACGAGCGCGAATCCAAGGAATCAAAAGAAAGTGAGTCAAGAAGGGCAAGAACCAAACCAGGAGTACGGAAAGGAAGGAGATCAATGAGGAGGTTTTCACTCCGCTGAACAGATCCCACAAGGAAATCATGAACTTGATAGAGATGTTCCCCCTCGTCCCATGGTGGGAAACGAGGAGGGGAGAAGAGCTTCGGGTAAATGGTGCGCTTTCCACAAGGATTTTGGGCACGAGACGGAGAACTGCCTGTCGTTAAAGAGAGCCATTCAGCAGAGAGTGGATCAGGGAGAATTAGATCGTTTCATTAAAAGAGATGGTAAGCGAGGTCGCGACACAAGAGGCCGTGATACCAAGGAAAATTATGAAGACCGACAGCGGCAGGAGCGACCACCTCGAAAGAGAATTGGGGTGATCCACGATGAAGCCCTGTCGATCACTGCCTTGAAGAATCAAATCTACAGTCTTAAAAAGGTACCCTTTGTGCCGGCTTGGAACAATAAAAGAGAGGAAACCATTTCCTTCTCCCCAAACGAGCTTGCGGCCAGTAAAATTGCAAGAGAACAATCCATCATTTTGGAGGGAAGAATTGACAATTGTGAAACGAGCCGACTTCTGGTGGATACCGGAGCTGCCCGGGATATCTTGTATTATAAATGCTTCAAAGAAATGGACTTGTCCGATGGCATGCTGACCCCCTATGCAGGTCGGTTAGAGGGGTTTACAAATCATAAGGTGGATGTCAAAGGAACTGTGAGCCTCCTCGTTGAGATAGGTACTGCACCTTATAAGGTCCAGGAAACGATCACCTTCATGGTCATAGATGTAGCGAGCGATTACCATGCTATTTTGGGGATCCCAAGCCCGGTCAAGCTTGGGATGGTTGTTTCCTTACCTCACCAACGAGTCAAGTTTCCAACTCCGGCCGGAGTAGGTTGTCTGCGGAGCCGAGCCCAGGAATTTTTGGAATATCTGATGGAAACGAGGAAGATGAAGAGAAAGTTCGAGCAAGATTCTGTCGGGGTCGAGGTCAAAGCAAAAAGAGCGTCAGAGACTATGCTGGTCGGCGCAGTAAGCGAGATCAAAACGGACGAAGAGATTGAAAAGGAACTAAGGATCGTGAAGAGCAACATGATCGGCCTCATAAAGAGCGAGGCCCCTACTTTAGCCGGTGAAGACGTGGAAAGAATCACAGACATAATTGTAGACACCCTCTAATTCAGAGAAGGGCCTGAGCTCAAGCCGATTGATGAGCTCGAGGAGATTCCGATCAATCCCGAATTCCCAGAGCAAGTAGTCAAAATTGGGAAGCAGCTATCCCAAGATGAACGAGCTAACTTGATCACCCTTCTGAAGGAGAGCTTGGATGTATTTGCCTGGAAAGTTGAGGACATGAGAGGGGTTAAGGAGGAAATAGCCGTACATGAGCTCTGCCTCGACCCGAACGCGAAGCCCATCAAACAAAAGCGCAGGATTTTTTCAGTTGACAAGCAGACAGCCATCAGGGAAGAGGTGAGCAAGTTACTATGAGCCGGTATAATTAAGGAGGTTTACTACCCGTCTTGGCTAGCTAACATTGTGATGGTCAAGAAAGCCAATGGCAAGTGGAGAATGTGCGTTGATTTTACCGACCTCAACAAAGCTTGCCCTAAAGATTGCTTCCCGCTCCCTAGAATAGATAAACTCGTCGATTCCATAGCTGGCCACAAAACGCTCAGTTTCCTGGACGCTTACTCAGGCTATCATCAAATTAAAATGGCTGAGCAGGACATCGAGAACACGGCTTTCCAAACAAGCGAAGGGACCTACAGCTTCAAAAAGATGTCGTTCGGCCTCAAAAACGCAGGGGCCACCTACCAGAGAATGGTGAATCAAGTCTTCAAAAACCAGCTCGGGCGGAACATGGAAGCATATATCGACGACATGGTCATCAAGACAAGGGATGGAGACCACTGCGCAGACCTTTGGGAAACTTTTGGCAATTTGAGAGCCAATGAGATGAAGCTCAATCCTAGCAAGTGTGTTTTCGGTGTCACAGCAGGAAAATTCCTCGGCTTCATGGTATCTCAAAGGGGCATTGAGGCAAACCCCGAAAAGATAACTGCATTGCTCACCATGAAAGAGCCGATCTCAGTCAAGGAAGTTCAGAGGCTAAACGGACGAGTGGCAGCTTTGGGTCGTTTCATAGCCAAGTCGGCGAAAAAATCATTACCATTTTTCAAGGTTTTGCGAGGAGGAAAAGAATTTCAGTGGACTGAGGAGTGTTCCTCAGCTTTCAAGCAATTGAAAGAATATCTGAGCCGTCCCCCCTTGCTCAGCAGCCCTTCTTCGGGAGAAACTTTGTACGTATATCTCGCCGCCACAGATAGGGCGGTCGCTGCCGTGCTAACCAGGAATGACAATGGAATCAAGCCAGTTTTCTATACTAGCAAGGCTCTCAACGATGTAGAGTCAAGGTACTTCAATGATGAAAAGCTGGCATATGCTTTGGTAGTCGCTGCCCGCAAATTGAGGGCTTATTTCTCAGCCCACCCTATAGTGGTGTACACTAACGCACCCCTTAGGAAAATTCTGCACAAAGCAGACAGCTCGGGAAGGCTCTTGAATTGGTCGATCGAACTTACCGAGTTCGATATCTCCTATCAACCAAGAAAAACCCTCCAGGCACAACCATTAGCAGATTTTATGGTTGAAACGACGTTCACCAACAAGCAAGAGGCTTCATCCAGCAACGACCACCGGATTGAGGATCCTAAGGGTTGGCATATGTTCACGGACGGATCGGCATCAAAAAGCCATAGCGGGGCTGGGGTGTTGTTGATCGAACCAGGAAACGGCCTCACTATTGAAAAGGCCTTGCGATTCAAGTTTCCAGCTTCTAATAACCAAGCTGAATATGAAGCTCTCATAGACGGAATTGATTTGCCCAAGTCGATGGGGGTAAAGAATTTGAAGGCTCACACGGATTCTCAACTCGTTGTTAATCAGTTGAAAGGAGAATACGAGACCGCCAACCCAGTATTGTCCCGATATAGAGATCTCGTTGCAAAGTTAGTGGAAGGATTCGAGTCTTGGCAGATTGCCCAGATCGGTAGGAAGGAAAACGCACGAGCTGATATGCTGTCCAAGTTATCCACTATGGAAATGGGAGAAGCTAATCAGTTAAAATGGGTCGAGTTTTTGGAACGGCCCGCAATTAAAAGAGTTCAGATCATGGAACTAAACGAGGATTTCTCCGACAAGGACCCTACAAATTGGATTGATGACATGAAAAATTATATCGAGAAGGAGGAACTGCAAATTGGGTCGAGTTTTTGACATGAAAAATTATATCAAAAAGAAAGCACCTCGCTTCGTAATTCTGGAAGGGAATCTGTACAGGAGGTCGTTCGTCAAACCCCTTTTGAGGTGCGTACCTCCAGGGCAAACCCAAAGCTTACTAGAAGAAGTACACGAGGGAATTTGTGGCGGCCACCCCGGTGCCAGAACCTTGGCGGAAAAAGTCATCACCATGGGTTATTACTGGCCAAATTTGAGAAGAGAGGCAGTGGAATATGTCAAAAGGTATGACAAGTGCCAAAGATATGCCGACCTCCCCAGGCCGCCTGCTACCGAGCAAACCCCAGTCGTGGCATGCTGGCCATTTCACATGTGGGGGATTGACTTGGTCGGGCCTTTCCCACTGGCTCGCGGGAGGCTCAAATTTGCGGTAGTGGCTGTCAACTACTTTACAAAATGGATAGAGGCCAAACCATTAGCTGAGATAACCGAGGACAATGTACTGAATTTTGTCCATAATCAGATTTGGTGCCGATTCGGGGTACCCAAGCACATTGTTTCGGATCGGGGACTCCAGTTCTCAGATGATTTCACTGCTGAGTGTGCCCGGCTAGGAGTTAAACACACCAAGTCGTCGGTCTCCCATCCTCAAGGTAACGGCCAGGCTGAGGCGGCCAATAAACTTGTGATGCACGCGTTGCATAGAAATCTAACAGGGAGAGCATGAAGATGGATTGATGAGCTCCCTTTAGCTTTATGGGCCGTCCGGACAACCATCAGAGGCCCCACGGGTGAATCCTCCTTCGCGCTGACTTATGGCTCAGAGGCCATGGCTCCAGCCGAGTTAGCAATACCTACAGCTCGAGTCGCATTCTTTGATGAAACTAAAAATGAGGAAAGAAGAAGGATCGATCTGGATTTGATCGACGAAAAAAGGCTAGAAGCCCACTTAAGATCCGTGAATTACAAGCAAAAACGAAGAGGTACCATGATAGAAGGGTGAGAAAGCGGCTTTTCCAAGTAGAGGACTGGGTGCTGAGAAAGATCGAAGACACAAGCTGAAAAGCTCAGCAAAACAAGCTCTCCCCAAACTGGGAAGGCCCCTTCATCGTAACCCGGATTGTGCGCGATGGGACTTACATGCTGAGGACCCCTGAAGGGAAAGACCTAAAAAATCCCTGGCATTCCAATAGCCTACGGCGATATTATCATTAATATGTCCTCGTTTTGTATAATTTCCAAGGATAGCCCTTTTCGGGCACTTGATTCCTGTATCATCTCTGTTATATAATGAAATCACGCTGGAATTCGTTTATCTCAATGTATGAATTTTTACGCTCTAGCAAACCTTGAACTCGTCCTGAACGAGCTAAGCCTTGTCTTGAACAAGCAAACATTGAACTTGTCCTAAACGAGCTAAGCCTTGTCTTGAACAAGCAAACATTGAACTCTTCCTAAACGAGCTAAGCCTTGTCTTGAACAAGCAAACATTGAACTCGTCCTGAACGAGCTAAGCCTTGTCTTGAACAAGCAAACCTTGAACTCGTCCTGAACGAGCTAAGCCTTGTCTTGAACAAGCAAACATTGAACTCGTCCTGAAGGAGCTAAGCCTTGTCTTGAACAAGCAAACATTGAACTCGTCCTAAACGAGCTAAGCCTTGTCTTGAACAAGCAAACCTTGAACTCGTCCTGAACGAGCTAAGCCTTGTCTTGAACAAGCAAACCTTGAACTCGTCCTGAACGAGCCAAGCCTTATCTTGAACAAGCAAACCTTGAACTCATCCTGAACGAGCCAAGCCTTGTCTTGAACAAGCGAACCTTGAACTCGTTTTGAACGAGTTAAGATTTCAACAAGCAGCCTAAAGCGAAAAGTACATGGTATTTCAAAAGAAAGAACAATTATAAAGGATCATATTAATAACGAGGTCAAGAGCCGACCTCGGGGGGCATACAAAAAAAAATTATTACAAGGGTGGAGATTCATCCTGGGCTACCTCGCCCTCGGTCACGGACCCCTCATCTCCAGTTCCCCCTGGCACCTTATCAGCCTCAGCACGTTCCCGTTCTAAGGCACGACAAGCTAAGACCGTATCCACATTAACATCCAAAAGATCAGGCCTAATCCAGGCCTCCAACTTATCCTCCTCATCTTCACCATCGAGCTGACCCAATTCTTCTTCGTTAAAGGGGATCATAGCGTGGGCAGCCCGAGCTTCTGGATTAAATTGGGGAAGCTCGATGAGATCAGCAATGATTTCAGGGTCCTTGGGGAGGTAGCCGTGGCCATAAGCATCCCTAATGCCGTGCCTGTGACCTGTCTCAAAATAAGGCATGGATTTTTCTAGCACTTTCGTGGCAAAAGCTTCGGTCTGCTCATACCGATCAATAGAGCAAGCTCTTTTTCCTTGGCCACTAATGCCTCTGCCTTTTCCCTAGCTCGGGATTTAAGTTCCTCGCCATTCCGAGTAAGGTGGAGACCAAGTGTAGCCATCTATAAAAAAAAAGGGTTTCTTTAGACAAATCCAAAGCAAGTGGAACGAGAGAAACCAAGCAAAAATCCGTACCTCACTAAGAAGCAGACCAAGGCGACCGCCGCACAAAGAAGAAGATGATTTATCCTTCGTAAGATCCTCAAGATGATCAAAATCGGCTGCTCGATGAAGCACGGCGCGACCGAACCTGACTTTATACCCTTTGCGGGCATAAAGGTTCAAACCTCTGAACAAAGTCACGTTGCCGAGCCGATCAGCCAGCTCGTCAACCTCCTCACTACTTTTCACACCCTCTAAATCCGCACGGGTAATTTGAGCTCGGGGGCCGATCTCTTCGAAAGAGGAACATGGTCAGTGACTTCCTCAGAATGCCCCCTCTTCTTTATAACATCAGAGATGGGCCGAGCTGGGGCCTCTTTTTCCATTGAAGGGGAGGGTATTGTGGTGGAAACACCGGGTCTCTTCTCAGCAGAAGCTTTAGGACCCCCAGCATTCCTCTCTTTATCACCGTCAGTGGAAATTAGAGGAACAGAAGAAGGAGCCTTCTTTGAAAGTTCAGATTGTCGAACCCCCCTCTGTGCTTTGCCGACCGATGATGAGGTCAATTTGTTCAGAGTCTTCAATTGACGGAAGGAGGGAACCTTCTTCTTGCTCGCGGCCGCAGTCAGGTACTGCTCTCCGTGGGAACTCATCGCTGCAACAAGAACAAATGACGTTAATACACGAACATAATACGGAAACAATAACAAAATACAAAACAGGTAATCACCCCCAAAATGCTCAAAGGAGCGACAATGTTTGACCGAGCTCAAG
Source organism: Campanula takesimana (assembly GCA_026119855.1). Taxonomy (NCBI): domain Eukaryota; kingdom Viridiplantae; phylum Streptophyta; class Magnoliopsida; order Asterales; family Campanulaceae; genus Campanula; species Campanula takesimana. Next base: position 3,336,282 of record JAOWBW010000007.1, read on the forward strand.
CAAGCGAAGCAATCGGCTTCAAACGAGCAATCCTCATGAACCACCCAATCTGGGTAACATCGACCAGGAACAATTGTCACCAAAGGCTCAACCCCCTCTGAAGTAAATCCATGAAGGCCAGCGCGAGTAAAATAACGAGGGCTTTTCTCTAACTTGTCCCAGTTTACCACCCATTCTCGATCCCTTTTTGGGGCCATGAGCTTCTTCAATGCTTTCTCTAAATTGACCGACCATTCAGGTTCCCATAGCCCTGATAAACGAGAAAGTTCACCTTGGGAGCATAGATATTCCCATCCTTTCCTACTCTCGATGAGCACGATATGATTGGCGAAAGTGTTTATTTTGCTGGGGAAAAACCAAGAAGATGAGGAGCGTTGGGGTTAGCACCTACACTGAGGGTATGGTACGGTGGCTTACCAAACCGGTTCTTAGTTCGGGAGATCCTAAAAAATTTCTTAAATACATGAACAGTGGGCTCATAACCGAGATGACGGCAAACGACCAAAAAACTATTCACCGTCCTCACCGTATTGGCCACCAATTGAAGAGGGACAGAACAAGTGTCCGTAAAAAAATCATTAACAAAAGGATCCAGGGGAAGATGGAGGCCGAGTTCAAACTGGCCAACGAAGAAAGCCACCCTTTCTTTATTTTGCATTAGCTCGACCACTGGGACACTGCCCTGAGGAACGTAGGAAATACGATAGTCGTCCCTACTTATATTATACTTATCATACATGTTATCTACAAGTTGCGCTTGTACAACAGTGGGGGTGGAAGAACCAAGCCTTGGCCCTCTAACGAGCTCTCAAAACCTAGTGTCCGGGCACTAGTGGGATGAGCGACGCGGAGCAGTTCCCTCTCTATATACTGGAAATTATAAGCGTCGTCGTCCTCTCCAACGAGTTCAGTCCCCTCGCTCTCTCGAGAATCCAAAGTGTCTTCTAGGAGAAGAGCCGGTCTGGAAGATGTCGCGTCCTCGGTATACCGAACTGATACAGGCTCTACTTCGTATACAATGTCCTCCCCGGACGCAGGATCACTTATTTCTTGTTCGACTTCGAGCCCCAACTCATCTCCAGATAGATGATCGTTCTGAGAGTCGGAAGCCTCATCGTTGCAATCCATATCTGCAAGAAGAACATGGGGGCTAGACCCCAAGTTAGAAACCAATGTGGAGCTCGTTGGACGGTCAGACCCCCCGCCTATTCGAGCCCCGGACTCTATGCAAGTGAGAGGGGGTTTCTTCCCGACAACGTAATAGTTGATTATGTGGTTGATCAACTCGTTATAATACTCGAAGAGAATGACACTGGGGTGCTCGGGGCGCATCCAATCTTCGCTGCCAACATAGGGCCACCTCAAACCGCCATCAAGTCCATATGCGTTCAAGATCTCCCCGATCTCTCCCAAATCTAACTTTCTCTAACCACCGACGACACTACGGTATATCAAGTCCGTACGATCATGAAAGCAAAACGAGGAACCTCCAACCACTTTCATGAACTCCGGCGTCATTTCTGGAGAAGTCATGATGAGCGCTCAATGTATAACCACTATCGCCGGAAAATTTAATGTTCTCGCCGGAAAATTCAAGTTCTCGCCGGGAAATTTAAAATTCTCACCGGAAAACTCTAGTTCTTGCCGGAAAATTCAAAATTAATTGACGAAAAACCCAGATTTCCAACTAAAAAGCACAAAAAGGCGAAAATATACCAATAGAACAAAGGTTGGGGACGAGAGTATTCCTGTATTTGAAGTTTTGAACAAAAAGCAAGAAAGAATCAAAGGGTCGTCGTAGCGGCGTCGTCGGAACTTAAAGAGAGGTTTGCTGGAAGTTATTGGAAGCAAGAAGGAAGAAAAAGGGAGAGACAAGGGTTTTTATAGCCCCCTTCATCACAAAAATTTCGCGGGTCAACCCGAACCGATCCGATATCCATCAACCCAAACGGGCCGAATTTAATGCCCTGTACCTTCCCTAGACGCGTGCCTGCACCCCTAGGCTAGGTAGGATGACGACGGCGCCTGACGCCTAGGAGACTGGAACCGTCCCATCAAACCACCACGTCTTTAATGCGTTACAGCTGCACCTTCCCGTCGCCCCTGATGCTACGTGTCCCTTCAATTATTCATCTTTAAAGGATATAACAAGCACCTCACAAGAATGGCCTACCTAAATCTATGATCCCCACTTTCGTTACTCTCAACTTGGAATCATGGGGGCCACTGAAAGTAACGACCCGACTTGGAGAAACGGGCTGGAAGGTCGGTCTAACACGCCTCGACCTTAGTCTCGCGTACTGGACCAAACCGGCAAATACCTGAACAGGCTAGCCCTGAAAATCTTTACGTAGCTCGGTGGACCGAGGAGGGAAGCCGGAGTCACGAGGAAACGAATCAGGATTCCAAAGACTCGTCACCGACCGGGTTTTTCGGTCAGCTCGTTTTCACCGAGCTGACCACGATTGCCGGCGTTACTCTAAAGGGCTCCTTCGTCAGTTCTCGCGAGCACACCTGACTCAAGGTCAGACCACGAAATGCTTGCTCGGTCATACGAGCTCGTACTTGTATCTGTCCCCATCATGATTAGGAGATTTAGAGGCCCGGCCCAACTCTCCGGCGAGGCCCAAAGATGCCTTCTAGAAGCGTTGCCCTAATACAGATCTGGTGAGTCATAGATGCGGATAAGCACAAATCCCTACGTTCAAGGAAGAGAATCTAGGTGACAAGGCATGGATCTTGGGTGATAAATAGAGCCCTCACTCAGAGGGGCGGAGGTAAAGCTCTCTAACCTCATTTTTCCTATCCAGTTTTCATTCTTAAGCAGACTAACTCATTCTCACGCCGGAGGGCCTTCGCCGGTGAATCCCTGGCTGAGTTAACGTTTGTTCATCTATTTCAGGCTAACAGGCATCCAGGTATCACTCCGCGGATCCAGCTCAACTGATTGCAATATTTGCATGATCACGTTATTTTTTCTAACGAGCATTAATTTATTTTAACGGATGTTAGTAATTTATGTTAACAAAATTAACTTTTGTTATCTCCATCATCTTCCCAAACCCAACATCCACCCCACCCTTCGCAGCCTAACACCGCCCCCATCGCCACCGCCACAAACCATCACAACCAGTCACCACTCCACCCAACCAACTCCACTATTGATGGATTAGAGGCATCCCCAATACCAATCGACCCCCCTCCTTGCAAATTAGGATTTGAGCTCCCATTTACACCTTCCACACCAAAAAAGCTGTACCAATCCCCTTCCTAGCCATGACCTCACCTACCCTAAACCTAGGCGCTGGCCAAGAGCAAGAAAACCTTGGAAAATTCCGGCCAAAAGGCAAAAAATCGAAGCAAAATCGAATCCCGTCACTTTCCCGATCTGGTCCAGAAAAAATCAATTTCCCGATTCATTAACCGTTGGATCGCCTTCATATTTCTGGAGCAGGTTCGGGACACCTAGGCGCACATACTAACCATTGGGATCTGACAAATATTTACCGGAGAGGGAGATATGGTCGTCGAAAAAAGACTGACGAAAATCCCCTATTTCAGATCCCTTTAGTTGGCTTTATCTTATCAAAAGCGCTCCAAGACTATCCCCAAAACATTCTTCAATTATCAGTTGCATGCATTACAGGGTCACCGGGGTTAGGGGAGTGGTGGTGTCGCCAGAAGTGGGGAGGGATTGCCGGAAGTGGGGAAGGTAAAGAGAGAAAGTGTGTGTGCGCGTTGTATGTCGGGGGAGGGGAGGGTGGGTTTTGTTTGGGTCTTAGGGGTAGTTCTATCATTTAAGTAAATTAAAATTGTGTTAAATTATTAACATTCGTTAAAATAAATTAATGCTCGTTAGAAAAAATAACGTGTGTTAGAAAAAGTTAACGACCGAATAAAATGTTGGTTAATTTTGTATATAAAACAATAGTACACATCATACATTTAGTGTTTCAATAGTACGATTGTCAAAATGATGTTGGGGCCATAGTACGAGGGGCAGAAAAGCAGTTTACTCTATTTTTGCTGGTCTAATTGACTATTACAATTACATGATATGAAAATTGAAATTTTGATATTGTAAAATTGTACTTGGATATAAAAATTAAACCCCAAATATTAATTTAAAACTTGAAATTAAAATTAAAATTTGCAGCCTTAAGAATGTTGGAATTGAGGTGCAATTTAATTGAGAGAGATTTGAAATTTGTTTGCAACTGAAATTTGAAATTTAAGTTAAATTGATATTTGAATTGAGGTTGATTTTTGTGAAAATTGATATTTGAAATTGTTGGTGATTGTTCTAAAACTATATGTCGACTGATTTTAGAGATTTGTTTTAAGGTTTAAAATAAAATCCATAATAAAAATAAGTTTGCTTTGGGCACCAAATTTTATAGGACCGGCCCTGCGCAGGAAAGTCAAAGTCCATAAGCCATTTAATATGATCCCTCAAGTTAGGAGATTGGTGTATGCTTTGGACCAGGACGTTAGTCTGAGTGAGCTCGGCTTGAGCCAAAAGGGAAAATATCTAGTTCGGTTAAAAGGGAAGTCTCGCGGACCGGGCTCATCAGTGACCCCTTTGAGTGATGTTTTTTATACGGCCTGGACGAGGAGTCATCCCTTTACATAGTTTCCAGACTGAGCGGGGTACGCGGCTCAAACATGTTAATAGTTGGTAGAAGCTTTTGGCATACAGAAGACGTGGGGCCCCTTTACTAGCCGAAAGGCCATTTTAGAAGTTGAGGAGACGTCTCTCAAATATCAAGGGATGAAATTGCTAGTTTTCGACGACGATTGTGCAGTGAAGAAACAACGAGTAGAATCCCCATATATATATATATATATATCCATGTAAAATGATTATTTCAATAAGATGAACAACGATTACTAAGTTAAATGGTTTAGATTTCAATTTTTGTACTGCAGGGGAGCTGCTAACTTATGTATATCGTCAAGAGATGGTTCCAATGCAGGATGCAAGGAACGATGACCGAACAACCTAGACAACTTGTTAACCTAATCAAGTCCCCGGCAATGGCAAAAACGTGATGGAAAAATCTCTCTCTTATTAACTTACCCTAGCAAGTGGACTAGTCACTGTTATAGTAACTTACGAAATAGGGGTCGAACCACAAAGACTTGATGGATTAACAAATTGAAAACTAAACTAAAAACAAATAAGTAAAAGGCGGGGTTTTATTTGATTGATTAACTAAACTAAAATTGCAAGAAAATAAACTAATATTAATGAAACAAATAAAGATAAGAATTTATCAAGGATGACAAGGGATTCACGGATTGGGTTCACAAATAATTTCACTCTATGCTTGATTACTTAAAATAACAAGATCAATCTTATTTTGGATTCGTTCACAATAGTAAGGATTGGGACGGTTTGGGGTGCGATTTGCAATCCTACTATTATTTTTATATTATACTTTCAGTTACGTCCATATAACATGCCAAGAAATCATGAAGAGCTTAAGAACATAAGAACCTAGATATGTTTGATTTCAATTACATCCTTAATTAGATCTAATTATCAAAATAGTGGTGATTGTATCAATGCCCAAGTTACTGCAATAGTTGATACCCAATAGTTAAAAGGCCAATTTATATCTTAACATATAATTGAAACCCTAAAACTAACATGAAGAATATTTTGATGAACAAGAATAAGAAAGAATGCCAGAATTAAACTTATAGCATAGAGATCATATATTTGTTACTACTAATCCATGAATCTAATTATTTAGCTACTCATATTCATATGAACAAGAACAATAAAAATAATTAAAAAACATCAAAATATGGATTGAATTGATGAATTCTTCTTTAAAACCTTGAAGTCTTGAATAAATCATAATAAGACTAATGGTTGTGGAGTTTTGTATTTATACTAGGGTAAACAGGGTTAAAAAAGGAAAACCAATCAAAATTCCCGTGAAATTAGGAAACTGAATTTTCTCTGCCGGTCAACATGTGCGGCCGCCCACTTTTAGGTGCGGTCGCCCATTAATACATCTTTAAATCTTAGCTTTTTGTGCTGGAGAATTGTGCGGCCACCCTTTTTGGGATGTGCGGTCGCCCAGTTATACAGAGACGAAACAGGGCCTAAATTGATCAAGTGTGGTCGCCTACTTTGAGCTGTGCGGCCGCGCACCTTATGGAATTTCTACATTCCTTCTTTCATCTTCAGTTTCTTTGTCCAGCTCCGTCCCCTTGCATCCCTTGATTTCCATTAAGTCCCAAAACGTCTCAAAAGTTCCTATTTCCCGGTTCATAACACATAACTCCAAAAATCCATTAGAAACACAATAATCTCAAGAATCAAGCATAAATTAACCTTGATAGCATATCATTTAGGTGTGAAAACACATCTATCACTTTCCAATTGCCTTAAACATGTAGTTAGGGTTTCTTATGACCCTAAGGATTAGGTTTAGACCAAGTATAAATATACTAAGTCTAAAACTAATAGCTACAAGTATAATAGCAAATATTCTAGTTAGAGATTAGAAGAATGTTTTCGAATACCCGGATTTATCAATCCAAAGACAAAAAACATTCTTGATTCATTTGCGGGTAGATACCGCTAGAGGGTACGCTTTTACAATTAAGAACTATATGTAATTTATGTGATGATGTTCTTGTTCTTAACCAAGGGATCTTAGAACAAGAAAATAGTCTCTCAATCTCTTTGGAGGCTCTCACAATACTATCACAATCACATGGACTGATTAGGGAAACTAGAGGATGTTTATATACTTGTTATACATATTCCAAATAGGTAACAAGTGTCTAAACCAGCAAAAAAATGGACTAAAGAAAGTCCCAGCTCGAAACCGACAGATCCGCCGGGGTATGCAAGTAGGTCCGGCCGGATCCATGCATGGTCTGACAGGGGCCTTCACTTGGTCCGCCCGGGGTAATCAAGTGGTCCGGCCAGACCTTCCCTTTTCCACTTTTCTTCCTCTAAATTCCTAATATTCCTAAAAGGCCCTTCGACCCAAATTCCATTTAAGTCCTTTTAGATTCGTTCTATTTGTGTGTGACCCTATATGATTACACTAAGTTGGCAATGGGTTCAATCATAAACCCATAAGATATGATTAGGTTCTATCAAACCGTCATACCTACCCAAATAGTGTAACTATATACAAGTTCGCATTCCTTTATAGAACATGTCACAATCCCTTTGTCCACGATGTCATTGAACACAAGTCATGGTCAACAAGTCAACTTACATTGTTCAATAATTTCTCGATACCGAATATGTTGATAATCTAAATGACATTGATCCAATCAATTTACTTGAGTTTGGCCAAACATTTCATCAACATCATCCTACTAGTGGTCCAAGCTTGACATCTCTCCGAAGAGGGACAAATCCATTTAGCTTATTATTTTTCCCTACGTGAATCTGATTATGCCAATCATACCCTTTATAACTTCCTGGTTAAAGGTAGCGTTTGAATATGTCAAACATAATATTCATCAAGTGGGAGACTATAATAACTTTATGTCTAAGGATTCAAATGACATAACTAATATGAGATCTATATATGACATCAACCATGACCTAAATCTCATACTGCGGGTCATGTCCTGTACCTTGTTCCAAACAAGTACCCATAAACCTAACATGATCATATCATACCATGATCATTTAGCCTTTATACTAGTGCTTAACAAGTACTATGGACGGAGATTATTATAAGTAAACATGAACAACAATAATAATCAAAACATCTCTTTATTAATATGATTAAGATGATTACAAACAACGTTTAAATAAACGTGCCTAGGGCACGAACACCAACAGAAGTCTCCAGAATTTCCTTGCTGTGCTTCAACTCAAGATCCAAAAGCTCGAGGAGCATAATCGCACTTTGGAGAATCATAATCAGGAAATGAAGGATCACTTTCAGCATGAGATGAAGCGAAAAGGTATTGATATTATGCTTCATGGAAACGATGTGGTGTATATAGAAGATGAAGAGCTTAAGACTACCTACCATGCTAAGATGGATGCTCCCACATTTGGTTTGCCTAATTACTAGAAGGTCCTTCCTCTAGTTTTGTATGCTATGAGGGGAACTACTTCGATTAGCAGGAATATGAATGTTTATGAACCGTCACCTGATTTGGTCGGTGGAAACTTGGATTCTAATAAGTTCCCCCCTCCTTCTTTACTGCTAAGTGTTGATATAGCACTTCCTACAGCCTCCGTGACTCCCCTTGCTGTCTACATAGACGCTAGCCTTGATATCTGTACTTATCTGATGGTGATTGCTATGCAAGAACAGATGCTTCAGTTGACATATATGATTGGTAATCAAGCTACTCCTTATGTCAAGACAATCAACCATAGCAAAGTAGGTGCTCTCACAAAGGATTTTAAGATGCTGAAGATAGCAACATTCTATAGCACTTCTTGCCCCAAGACCTATTTAGAAGTTACGTATTGGCTATGACAGCCAGAGATTGTACTAATGAGAAAATGGATCATGTGTTCCATAGAAATTTGGATGAGATAGATCCTCGTTGGTTCCTAGGATTGGACCCAAGCGAGAGGGATGTTGGTGTTGGTGCCCTAGGCACGTTTGTTAAACGTTGTATAAGTTATCATTTTATTCATGATGATAAAGAGTCTATAAGATTATTATTATTGCTCGTGTTTGCTTATAATAATCTCCGTCCCTAGAGCTTGTTAAGCACTATTATAAAGGCTAAATGATCATGGGATGATCATGTTAGATTTATGGGTACTTGTTTGGAACAAGGTACTGGACATGACCCGCTGTATGAGATTTATGTCATGGTCTATGTCTTATATATATCTCATATTAGTTATGTTATTTTAATCCTTAGACATGAGGTTATTATAGTCTTCCACTTTATGAAGATTATGTTTGACATATTCAAACGCTACCTTTAACAGGTAGTTATAAAGGGTATGATTGGCATAGTCGGATTCACGTAGGGGAGGATAATAAGCTAAATGGATTTGTCCCTCTTCGGAGAGATGTCAAGCTTGGGCCCCTCGAAGGAATGATGTTGATTAAATGTTTGGCCAAACTAAAATGGATTGATTGGATCAATGTCATTTGGATTATCAACATATTCGGAATCGAGAAAGTATTGAACAATACAAGTTGACTTGTTGACCATGACTTGTGTTCAAAGACATCGTGGACAAAGGGATTATGACATGTTCTAAAGGAATGCGAAATTGTATCTAGTTACACTATTTGAGTAGGTATGACGGTTTGCTAGAACCTAATCATATCTTATGAGTTCATGTTTGAACCCATTGCCAACATAGTGTAATCCTAAAGGGTCACACACAATACAACGAATCTTAAAAGGACTTAATTGGAATTTGGATCGAAGGACCTTTTGAGGATTTTAGGAATTTAGAGGATAAAACCGGAAAAAGGGGTGGTCTGGGCGGACCTCTTAAAGGACCCGGGCGGACCTTTGGGAGGGTCCGGGCGGACCTCCTATAGACCCGGCGGACCTCTAGGGTTTATGCCCAGAATTTCCCTGTTCCGTTTTCTTGTGGGTTTGGTCACTTGTTACCTATTTGGAATAAGTTAAATAAGTATAAAACTCCCCTCTAGTTTCCCTAATCAGTGCTATGCATTATGTTATGTTTGAGAGAGCCTCCAAGGGTTTGAGAGAGTTTATTTCTTGTTCTAAGACATCCCTAGATTGAAGAACAAGAATACACACATACATAATTATTCCATATAGTTCTATACATCATGAAAGCGTGTTTCATGATTTGGTCTAGCAACCAAGATAAAGTGTTCTTGATATTCGTTCGTGGTGTGGATACCGCTAGAGGGTGAAATTTATCATCTTCATAGTTCGTGATTCTTGTTTTGTTCGTGATCAAGATTTCATGCCTCCATCGAATTCAAGGTTGCAAAATCAAAGGCATCAAGGGTTAGTATTCTAGTATTCATTAAATTGTATTTGACTTAATCATATGAATGGATCTATGGGCTTTGGGTTTCATAAAATTTTAAATGCTTAATTCCACTGCGCATGTTACTACGAAACCCAACAGTGGTATCAGAGCCCGTTCATGTTTATTATTTCAATACTAGATCATGTTGTGCGTATATAAATTGCTTGTTTATGTGCCTAGCAGGATATGAATATTGGGATTATGATGTTTATGTGTTATATGCATTTTATGTGGTTTATTGTTTCATAAACTTTAATCGCACTATTCAATCGCAATTAAAATTATGGTGGATTTAAAATTGTTTGGGTTATCAATTTTGATTGGATCAAAGTTTGATAATCTAAGGATTCATGAATTGTTTATTCAAGGTTCTGATATTCATGATGATTGGATCATCAAGAACACCAAATCCTAATTGAATCGGGGAAAATAATTTTGAGCAAAATTTTGGGACTTTAAAAATTCTAGGTTTTTCAGCGTAGGTCCGACCGGACCAGAGCAAGGACCCGGCCGGACCCTATGGTCTGGAGCGGGGGCCAGGCGTTTGGTTTTGGTTTGAACTTAAAAATCTGGGTTTTTCCAAGGCAGGTCCGACCGGACCATTGACAATACCCAGCCGGACCTTCTGGTCTGGAGCGGGGATTGGGCAGTTGGTTTGGGTGCGGATATCGGGGTTTAATTTTCCTATTTGTTTTGATCTTGTGATTCTGAGATTGGATCAAGGTTTGGATGGCTAATCTACGTTCATCGAGATTGTGTTTCCCAAACTTGATCGCAATCAAAGTTTCAAAGATAAAACGAAGTTAGAATTATGAAGAGTTCATAATTGCTAAAATTGAGAAACAAAGTTCTTGATTCAAAGATTGGAGATTCATGTGGAATTGTGGATGCAATTGGCCTACGTTCATCGAGACCATCTATTGCTTAGTTTCGGCCACATGGACTACTTTATTGGTTTCTTGAATTAGTGCGGAATTGTGGATGCCTTATGGCTTAGTTTCGGCCGCACTTCTTGTTGTCTTGATTTGGAAATAATAACCAAAGTTCAAAAGGTCTCATCCTCATAATTATAGAGAAACTATTGACACATAAATATTGTGCTTAAATTAATGATGATTAATTTAGTGGCAAAACTTGATGCGTAACATATTTATCTTATGTGCTCATAAATGTGTTGTATGCTATATGGTAATGAATCTTCTTAAAAGTTTTAAGTCCTCTTGCCACGCCATGATTAAAACACTTGTAAGTACACGGGTAATTTCATGTGGGCTCGCCAAAGTGAGGTGCATTGATTTTACTCTTGTATGAGCAAGATGAGTGAATAAGAGTTTCCTATGCATTTAAAATCGTTGGATTTAATAAGGCGTCAAAACAGTTTTGGGCCTAGGCAAAGATGAGATTAAACATGCTTTTGAAATTGGATTTCTAAGAGTCATATGGGATATGATTGTCATGTTTGTCTACCTAATTAATTTGATATTGAGCGGTCCACCAAAGTGGACTCAAAGTTAAATTAAAGTTGGATCTTAGCCCAATTTTAAAAATCTCAGAAAAGGATCTAAGAGTCATATGTGATATGATTGACAGGGTTGTCTACCTAATTAATTTGATTTTGGGCGGTGCGCCAAAGCGTACTTGAAATCAAATTAAAGATGGATCTTAGCCCATTTAAATTATATTATACATTGGATGAATAAGAAAGGTTATATAATTTAGTGGGAGTATTTTTGGAAAATACATTATTTATCTCGTTAATGAGATTGGTACTCGTAAAATTTTGGAATTTTGCATAAGTTGTAGATAATGACAACTAAAACCGTTGCGATCAATCCTTAATAAGGATAATGCTTCAAGAGAATGGTACAAACTTCATGGATTGGATCCTGGGCCTAAGAATCGTTCTAAGGCAAGAAGATGTGTTGTACATTCTTGATGGGCCTATTCCTAAAAGACCCAATGCCAGAGAAAGACAATCACAAGAGACATGCGTATGTTTCTAGGGATGCGAGTTGTTTCATGCTCGTGACTATGTGCTCAAAACTCCAGCAAAGTTTGGAACTTGTGGAAGCCTATTGGATAGGCGTGGAGTTGAGTTACATGTTTCAAAGAGCAATCTAAGCAAGAGAGGTATAAAACTATTGTTGCATTCACTTCTTACAAAAGGAGTAAAGGGCAACAAGTGGAACCACACATGCTTAAGATGAAAAGGCTACGTAGAGCATCTTGAGAAGCTTGGATATCCAATTGGATTGGAGCTAGCCACGGATCTCATTCTTAAATTCATTGACTAAGAGTTATAATCACTTTGTGATGAACTATAACATGCTTGGAATGGATAAAGAATCTCTCCGAGTTGCATGACATGCTTAAAACTGCGAAGATGAAGATATCGGAGAAAGGTCTCCAGTGCTTAGGGTTCATGAAGGAAAAAGGCCAAATGCCAAATGCCTAAGGAAAGGTAAGACAGACTTGTCAAACCTAAAGGAAATAATTGTGGTTAAAAATTATAACTCTAATTGATGCAATTTGGTAAAGTGGCAATTGGATTGACCATTTAGAATTGTAGTCAAGATTTTGGACGATCAACAAATGGAATGGTAGTGGACTACCACTCGGGATACTTATGTTATAAATTAATCTTTCTAACTTTAATTATTGGGTATTGGATACCGGATATGGGTCCCACATTTGTATGAATGTGCAATAATTAGTAAATTGAAAGAATACTTATAAGTAAAGTTTGATCTATGAATGGTAATAATACAATGATTGCAACATTGATCTATGAATGGTAATGATGCAATGGTTGCAACAGGAGTCTTGCCTGAATCGAAGGGTGTCGATTGGTAATGGATACTTTCCCGACTTAAGGGAAATGGTCGATGGCAGAGTTAGGTACGAAGCTAGTAACACAGGAGTCTTGCCACCAAAGTAGATCACGATGAATGGGAACAACAATTCCTTCCGCTATATGGCCTCAGCAAACACGGTAGCTAATAATGGTAGGGATTCGGCTGGCTAAGTCGTTATGGTGAAAGATGACACCCTGTTCAATGATAAGGCAGTCATGAAAGGGAATGGAGGTTCCCCATAGCAACATGAGAAAGAACACTTTGACGACTTTGGCATGCCCATTAGCAAGGTCTTAGAGGTTCTAATGAAGAAGGGTTTGATCAAACCACTTGATAACTATGAACCATTGTTATAGAGGGTAGATTTGGATGCATCCATGTTTGAAATTATCACAAGTACACCGGCTATAATACTGATAATTGTTTGCAGTTGAAGTGCGCGTGTAGACACCCCGATCTCGCACCCCCCGATAAACCCTTTTAACCGGTCTAAGCCCTAGAATTAACTTAGAACCCTAGATTTTTCTACGCGGGAGTTCTGTGAGCCTTATTAGTTCATCAAATGGAAAAAGGGACTTCAAATTCATGATCAAAGTAGAAAACAGTAAACGGACATGTATATCATTTTTTGAGCTACAGGACCCGTAGTGGGGCCCGCACCCCTAGAACTGCTCGTTATCGTCCATTATGTGCATTTAAAAGTATATATTTGTTATCCCTTGCCTATAAACATATTTTTAATAGACGGACATGACCGGAAAATTATTTCAAGCAACTTTCATGTTGCGCCCGCGGACAATCTGGACACCGAAGTGTGCCACCGAGTAAAACTTGGACTGTTCTGGAACTAACACCAGAAGAATATATTTTGGGGAACTTACGTCTGCAAATTCAAGCCATGGCTTAATGAGGGCCAGCAAAAGGTAGACAAGTGGGTGCAAGTGGTTGGGCATTGAGATAAAGGATGGGCCAATCGGAGCACGACACGTGGCAAGATTAGATTTCCCCAGACCCTGAAACTTAATCTGTATGGTTCCATAGGGAGAGTACTCCACCCTATGAGCCGTACGGCTCCTACCTATATCTACAGGTAGATTTTAAGTATTTATCAACTTGCACTCATTCAAGGCCATTAATGGTGTTTTCAGCTATTCAAACCCGGGTAATTGCCCCCTAATTTAACCCCTAGACCTAAGCAAGGGCAACCTATAGTAAAATACCACCTCCACAATCCATATCACACTTCACTTCATCCATTTTCATCACAAGAGACACACACATCTCATATATTACTCTCATTCACACTCCATTCTCTCTTAAGCCATCCTAACTACTCTTTGGGACTCCAAAGAACCACCTCAATCTCATTCCATTGACCACCACATCACCACTACATCACCACCATAGAACCACCCTAAAACACTTATCAAAACAAGCAAACAAACTTACAGCAAACACTGTCTCAAACACAAGCACAATCACCTCTAGAAAAGCAACAAAAGGCCTTCCTTTGGAAGCAAAAGAAGCACACCCTAGGTAAAATCTCCTTCTTGTAATCTTCATCTATGTAAAATGTAGTTGTTTATGTAATTTGTTTAAAGGTCTAGCCGTTTTTTTTAGGCTAGACCACCATTTGATGAACAATGTATAATGGTTGTATTTTCTTGCTATGTTCTTGAATCAATGAATATCCATGGTGTTAATCTGAGTTTCGGTCCCTTTCCATGATTTTAAATAATATAAATATTGTCTATGTATGTTTATGTTTAGTATTTTTGTTTTTATTTTGGGAGATTTTTCAAAGACTAGCATGTGTTTCATACAAAAAACCCCAAATCTGTACATGTTTGTTTTTCCTATGTAAAGCATCATTGAGTCTTACTAAATAGGTTATTTGTCATTCCCTTTGTGTCATTAACATGTATATCTATGAACAAACAAAGTTTCATGTCCATAACACTTCATTTGGTTGAGTTTTGATGTTTGTTTTCATGATGTATGAGCTGTCCAGTAGATTTTGAGTCCAGAGCACTTTGTCTTGTCACCTCCATTACTCATATAAAAATTGGTTTTTGGTCTTGGTCCATACATGTGTTTTTGTTCTAAACAGAGAGTGGAAAATGATAATGTAAATATAATATTTTCCCAACATGTATAAGTAGCTCTTTTCATTTTTTGTTTCAACTCTTTGCTATCAGTTTGATGTATTTGCTGCTCTAACAACCAAAAGTCTAAAGTGTTTTGTCTTTCCTAAACTTTCTCTATGGAATTGATATTTGGCTTTCTTAATATTTAAGATGTTAGGAACAAGTTTCATGTTTGGTGTTTTCCATGATTCCCAACTTTTTATGATGCATATAATGGATCTTTTGTGGATATACACCATTTTGCCTGTTCTGACTGCTTTTGAGTTCATCTTGCATAACCTGTTTGGACATCATAAAATGCTCCCAAAATCAAGAATAAATTCATGGTTGATGCTTAAAATGTTAGGAAGAATTAATCACTATTTCTTTCTATATTTCATGACTTTTGAGACACGTACATCAAAAGAAATTGGACAACAGCCCTAAACTGGACATGGACATGAACTTGGACATTTGTTTTGATATGGGATTTGTCTCCCATTTATTCATCATGTGTACATAATAATCCCCCACCCCTTTTTGTGTTTTCCTTACTTGATATGAATGCTCAAAACCATTTTCGAAACCAAATGAGAGTCCACCCTGTTGGGTATGATTATCTCTTAACCCTCCTAAGTATGTTAGAATTGATTGATACCATCACCTATTACTATTTTATGGACTTTAGGACCCTATGTAAGAAGTTTAATAACTTCAATTTTTAGCTTAGTCCATTTTATAGTATAGGCTTAAAAAATAAGACTTGAAGCAAAAAGGAATGAAGAACTAAGCAAAACTTTTGTCTCTGCGCAGGACTTCTCTGCGCAGAACATTACTACGGAGGTCTTTGCTGCGCAGCCATTCAACCTTGCTCAATTTTCAATATCTTCAGTTTACCTAACTTGGAAAGCGCTTAGAAGATGTACGCTTATTAAAGTGCTGAGCTGTGCAGAAACGACAAATCTAATACACTCAGCAGATCCAACGATGGAGATGCTCTCAGATAAAATAATTCAAATGAAGACAGCTGTTAAACTTCTAGAAGATGCTTTTGAATTTGGTCTTCATGCTTTGACTCCAACGGCTCAAGGACTCTTGCGCACCAATCATATTGTGCCAGCTCATCATCCTTGATCAGAGTTCCAAACGATTATAAAGGACACCTGCGCACCAATCATATTGTGCCAGCTCATCGTCCTTGCTCAGAGCACCAACGGCTACTTTTAAGCTCTCAGTTATAAATAGCCTGATCATCTTCATTTCCAAGTTGCTAGAGTTTGTTCTTACTAAGTATCCTTGAAGTCCAGAAGATTGTTCCTACTATTCCCAGATTCAAGAACAACCTTTAAAACATCATACCTTCAAACTCCTGCCCAGATCCAAAGCCTTTCATCACCAGAATTCTTCATGCTCTTCATCTCATAGATTCATAGAGCCCAGAATTTCCGTCACACACACACCTCTTGAAGCTTCGATCACATAGATCTTACTTCTTGAGATACACCGGTTTAGTCTAGGATTTGCTCTTCATAGATTAGATTTTGATTTGAGTTTTGATTCTTTGTAATCTTGTAAAAGCTCCTCACATCAATATATATCTCATTAGAAAATCCAAAACTAACCATCTTGGTAGAGGACGTAGATCTTTTATCGATCGAACCTCTCCAAATAGCTTGTTCATTATTCTTACTGCTTATTTCCTGCTTACATTATTTCTTAATAGCTGCTTTGATTGATCTTATCAGATTGCTATTTTCTGTTGTGTTTTTGTTATTGCTTATTGCCTTAGAACATTTTTAACCAACTCTTTAGCTAAAACTTAGCGCGTGCGTTTTTAGTCCCTGCGCAGTGCTGCTTTAAATTTCCGCTGTGCATTTCACACACTCTCTGCACGGTATACTTAGCTTATATTGAGAACTGTGCGCATAAGCCATTGATTTGCAAAAGGGTTTGAAAAGAATTTTAAAACGCTATTCACCCCCCCTCTAGCATTTTTCATACCCTTGTTGCCCCTTTGGGACCAACAAGTGGTATCAGAACAAGCACCTTCATAAAACTTGTTTTGTTTTTCAAGCTTAACAGCTTGGGTGCCGATTCAAGATGGCTTAAAAATCTTGGGCAATGGCTAATTATTCACAGGTTCCAGTGCTGAATGAAGATCACTTCGAAATCTGGAAGCACTGCATGCTCACTCAATTTTTGTCAATAGACGAGATCCTCCATGACATCGTTCTTGAAGGACCCTACATTCCTATGAAGGCTAATCCTGATGCTGCTACCAACAAGGGCAATCCTACTATCAAAAAGAACAAGGATGAATGGACTGATGAAGAAAAGAAATGGGTTGGCTATGATGGAAGAGCAAGGAACATCATTCTTAGAACTCTAGACCTCTCCACGCACAATCAAATTATGAGCGGAAGAACTATAAGGAACTCCGGGATGCTATTAAAGGATATGTGAATGGAGACAAAGTAAGCAAGGAAAACAAAGATTTGTGGTGCAAAGAAAATTCAACTGCTTCATGAGAAAGGATGGTGAAACCTTAAGACAAACTTATGATCGCTTCTGTGTTGTTGTAAACTTTTGTAAATCTCTCGAAACTACATTCACAAATAAAGAAGTCAATTCTCAATTCTTAGATGCACTTTGTTCCAGATATGTGCACAAGGCAAGTCATCTAGAAGATTCTGGATTTCTAGATACTTGGCCTCTGCGCAGCTTATACGCCAACTTAAAAGTGTATGAGCTAAAACTTGATCGAATTGATGAAACTGAAGGCAAAGGAAAACTTGTTTCCTATATTGCGCAAAAGGAACCTGCGCCTGCTCAAACCTCAGACAAAGTCTCCACTTCCTCTCGGCTTGAAATGGATGATGATGATTTCGCTATGTTCGTAAAGCGATTCCAAAAGTTCAAGAAATTCTCAAAGCCAGGATCCTCAAGTAAAGCTCCAGCTAAGTTCTCTCGTGGCAGAGACTTAAAGAAAGATGATGACTTGGTCTGCTACAACTGCAGAAAGCCGGGTCACTTTGCATCAAAATGCTCTACTCCTAAATTTGAGTAAAAGAAAAGGAATACTGCGCAAAAATAGTTTAAGCAGCGCGGAATGGTTGCTGAAGAAGACTACGCAGAAAAGGAGCTCAAGACTTGGTTAGAGACAGACATTGAAGACAGTGATGATGATGATTCTGAGGATCGACTGATCTGCTTGATGGCCAATGCTGATGATGATAGCGAGTCAGAGAATGATCCTGACATGAACGCACCAAAAGAGCCAAGGAAGACAGCAAAGAAGAAAGGTCCCACTATCACTGAATTGGTAGAAATGGGACATCTGACTCCAAGCAGACATAATGGCAAGTACTTCTTTGCCAGAGCAGACTTATCAAAGAAATTTGTAGCTGCGCCTGTGCGTCTCTTGAAATTCCTGCTGAAATTGTAATAGAAAAGGATGACTCTGCTGCTGAGCGTGAGTCTATTTTCAATCAAGATGAAAAGGTAATCAAGAAATTTAATTCTATGAAAGAAGCAGTGGACTTATCAATTGGAGAAATTTCACAGCTTAAGACGGAGAAATCTCTTTTAAAATCTGAAATCACCCTCCTTAAAGAGGAGATTAAGAGCATAACTCCTCTTACTGAAATGAACCGTTTCTTAACCGATCAAAATGCGCTATTTAAAGTAAGAAACGAAGATTTGGCTGCGCAATTTGCTGATCTCACAAAGATCACAGATGTGTGGACCAAATCTCGTGTCACTATGGATCAAATTATAGAATCCCAAAAAGCCAGTGGAGAAAAGGAAGGCTTGGGGTTCTCATCTAGTGACGACTTTAAATGCGCAGTTTGCTCTGAACGAGAAAAGGAATTTATACCCCAGCAAACTGTTGAAATTCCTAAAGCAAAGCGTTCTGCTTCAATGGGTAAAGGACAGAAGAAAGTCCAGAGAGAAAATTTCCATTATGTCTACCCAAAGAATCAAACTGGGAAAGCCAAGGGTAAGGATATAGTTGAACCTGCTCATGACAACGCATATTCTGGTTATGGCTGCGCTTCGACTTCGAATGCCAAAACTGCGCACAAGGGCCATGCGCATGAAAGCCATGCGCCTCAACGCCAGTTACGCATTCTTAAGAAAAGCGCACTCAAACATCAAAAGATGGTGTTTGTCAAAGCTAGTTCACCTGCTCCAGTAAAGAATGCTGCGCCTAAGAAAAGTAAAGCGTTTGTGAAAAACTCAATCTATAAGTGGCTTACATCATTGTGTTGTGTGTGATGGTTTAGGTCACACGGCTACAGAATGCCTTTTGCGATTTTCTCTCTAATGCCAAGGGACGTAAAAATCCTAAGGTTAGACATGAGTGGGTTGTCAAAAGTTGCTAACTCTTGGACCCAAGAATAAAGGGGACCTGCGCTTTAATGTTTATCTTTCAGGTCTCCTGCTTCTCTGCGCACCCTTCACAAGTTAAAGCGCATATATGGTATCTCGACAGTGGATGTTCTAGACACATGACTGGAGATGCTAACGCTCTTGAAGTGTGCATGAAGGAAGAGGTCCCTCAGTAACTTTTGGAGACAACAACAAAGGGCACATTGTTGGATATGGAAGAATCAGAAAAGATAAAGTGTGCATAAAAAAGGTCGCACTCGTAGAAGGCCTTAAGCACATCCTGCTCTCCATATCACAATTCTGCGATAAAGGTTTGGAGTTCCACTTCACTGCAACGCATTGCTATATCAAAGATGGCATATCCAGACTAACTTTGCTCACAGTGACTCGTAAGACTAATGTTTACATTATTGATCTAACTACTATAAATTCTATCACTAATCTTTGTTTTGTAGCAAAGAATGTAAGTGAAAGCAGCTGGCTATGGCATAAGCGTTTAAGTCATTTGAACTTTAAATATTTGGCAAAGCTAGGAAGGGAAATTCTTGTCAAAGGACTTCCCAAAGTAGCTGACCACCATGATAGAAAATGCGCAGCATGCAAGCTTGGTAAATAACCTAAGCAGTCTTTCTCCAGCAAGATTGCTTCCTCAACTTCCAAATGTTTACAACTGCTTCACATGGACTTGTTTGGACCTGTCACCACCGCAAGCATTGGAGGAAACAAGTATACCTTAGTCGTGGTGGATGACTACTCAAGATACGCATGGGTTGAAATGATGACATCCAAAGATGACTGCTATGATATCTTGACTTCTCTCTTTCCAAAGCTCCAAACTCAAAAGGAAGATGACATCGTAAGCGTTAGATCAGACAATGGAACTGAATTCAAGAACAACGGTATTGCTCGATATTGCGATGACCATGGAATTGATCACAATTTCTCTGCTGCTGGAGTTCCTCAACAAAATGGCATTGTGGAAAGGAAGAATCGCACGTTGATTGAGGCTGGAAAAACAATGATAGCAGAAGAAAAGCTTCCAAAGTATTTTTGGGGAGAAGTTGTCAACACTGCTTGCTTTACTTAGAACAGATCCCTCATCAACAAAGCTTACAACAAGACTCCATATGAGCTAAGGAGAGGAAGAGCGCCCAACATCGCTTTCTTCAAGATTTTTGGCTGCAAGTGCTTTATCCTCTACAATGGCAAATATCATAGAGGTAAATTCGACGCCAAAGCAGATGAAGGTATTTTTGTTGGGTATGCCAAACATTCTAAAGCTTTTCATGTTTTTAATAGAACTACTCTAGTAATTATAGAATATGTACATGTTACTTTTGATGAACATTCTCTCCTTGAGCCACATTTGGCTCCAAATTATTCTGATAATTCTGCTAAGAATGATGAGACAGGTATGTAGCCACAAACTGCACCTGCATAGAATGATAATCAAGAAAATGACAATCAGAATCAAGCAAGTCCATCTCATGCGCCAACGCCAGATGCTGCGCCAGAAGTTACAACTCCTGATGCGCAGACACCACCTCCTGCGCATGATGTTTCTCCGCTTTAGAAAATCACCTTTGATGATCTTAATGCTGGAGCCAATGAAGTGCCCATTGAAGATCTTCGTATTCCTACAACTCAACCTAACTTACCTCATGAGGTTCGTGAAGTTAGAGATCATCCAACAATAAACATCATTGGTGATCTCAATGTAGGGGTTCGTACTAGGACAGCATCAAACTTTGATGATGAGTATCACTCTTTTATCTCCCAAATCGAACCAAAGAAGATTGATGAAGCGCTCCAAGATTCAAGCTGGGTTACTGCTATGCAAGAAGAGCTTAACCAATTTCAGCGCTGTAAGGTTTGGACTTTAGTACCCAGACCTCATGACTAAGGAGTTATTGGTACAAAATGGGTATTCAGAAAAAAGATGGATGAGAATGGAAGCATCACAAGAAACAAAGCAAGGTTGGTTGCGCAAGGCTATAGGCAAGATGTCACGACCCGAAAACTAGGCTCTATTTTATTGGTAATAAATAATTATTATTTATTTATTTGCTTATTTATTTATTTAAATTATTATTTATTTAAATATTTATGTGTGCATTTTATGTTCATCATAATTGTGCTTACCATTTTATTTGAGTCATTCGGGTTAGTGTTGTATTGTTTTGTTGGGTCTTAATTGTTAGCAGGGAGTGTAGTATTGTGTTGTAGATGGGGAAGGGGCCTAAGTGTAACTTCGATTTTTACTTCACCTCCTTCCTTCTTCTCCTTCTCCCTCACAAATTCATTCCCAGCTCTTTTCTCTCTCTTTCCAAGCAAAAGGTGAGTTTTTCTTCTCTATCTTCTCTCTTCATTTCCATCATCTTCCTCTCTTTATTTCTCATTTCTTAAAACATGAATCATGTTTAGATCGTCGATAGGATCGTAGGAAGCCAAGAAATGTCGAGTTCCGTCACCTTTGAGAAAATCCGGGTAAGTTGCTTTTCCCCCATTTTTATGCTAAAATGTTCATATCATGTTTATATTATGCTTGATGTGTTATATTTGAAGTTTGGTTGAGTTTGGAGTTTATTTGGAATTTATTTGGAGTTTTGGTCAAAAAATGGTGATTTTAGGAATGTTGGGTTTGAATCTTGATCTTGGTTGATGAATGGTAGTATTTGAGTCTCCATTCTAGTTATAAGTTGTTTTGGGTTCATCTTTATGCTTGGAAGAAGGTTGATTATGTTTGATTTTGATTGTTATGTGAAATGGGTAAGAAAAATGGTAGAAACCCAGTTTTTGGCCGGATTTCGTCCCTCCGGGCAAGGAGGCGCGCGCACCATGTTTTGGGAGGCGTGCGCACCCTTTTATGCTTCGAAAATGCAGCCTTCTGACCTAGGGAGGCGCGCGCATCACTTTTTTTGGAGGCGCGCGCACCCCTCTTTTTCCAGTTAGTCCGTTTTTCGTTCGATCTTCCGGAGGCCATAACTTTCTCATCTGGACTCCGTTTTAGGCGTGTAAACTATCGTTTCGAAGATCTCTTCGAGTACTAAAAGATGGTATAGGTTGTTCAGTTAAGTTATAAGTTTTATACTTCGGGATTTTATTGGGTGTTTGAGGTTAAGAGGAGTTGTATCGATCCATTGTGAACAAGTTTTGTAAATCCAATTGAGTGACTTTATTGAGTTGTTATGATCATTTTGGGATATAAGTGAGGACTTCATACTTTGAGACCCTTTAATTGAAAGTTATTTTACTGATCGGATTGATTTTAGAATAAGACTTGGTCTAGGTTTTAGGTGATATCCTATAGTACCTAGAGGGTTGTTTTGGAACACTAAAGTGTAGGGTTTAGTCCAGTCATGATCATGTTCTAATAAGGGTAACCTTTTGGATTCGTTTGGGTACTTACGGTTTGATTAACCTTAAGGTATTCATTCTGATTTCCTACTTTGGAATTCCAGGTGTGATGAGATGGTTGAGTTCATAGTCCTAGTATATCTTTATGAGTAAATGTTAAGGGTCATTTTGGTAATAGTCATTGTGCCATTGGTGAGCGACCGTTTGGATTGTGCTCTTTATGAATAACTCGTGGGTATCATCTTTAGGATGTGTTTGGTATGGTCCTTGTCTTGGAATCATCTTGTTTTAATGATCAATGTTGTTGTGCTCTTTATGAAAAATTCCGTTTATCGTTGTTGTGCTCTTTTATGAGAAACTTCTTGTGTTCGTTGTTGTTGAACTCTTCATGAGTAATCGTTTGCATCTTTATGGTGATTAATTGGTGTGGTTCCCTACTTTGGAACCTTAAGTTGTTTATTCATGCTAAAATATTATTACTTAGCATTTAATTAGAAGCCCAGCTGGCATATTTGTTGCATCGGGCGATGGGAAAGATTATAATGGCAAAGCCAAGTCCATTATAATGTTGACCATTGTTTTGCCCCCTTCTATACCCCTTTTCCAGATTGGCCTTGGAAAAGTCAAGTTAGCGTTCCTCTGTGAATGTATCTAGCTAACGGGCATGACTTTGTGTCATGGTCCTTGTCCTATGTGACACTCTTATGGTTATTGGTTCCGGTACCGGGGTTTTCTCTTCGGCTTTCATGCTATTATGAAGATGTTGATTTGTTGATTATTGAAGCTGCGCAGCGATCCTTTATTTGGATTTTCCAGTTGGGTGAAACCTTGGCTATGTATCCACTTATGAGTGTTTATTTCAGCTTTATGTGTTGCATGATGAGCTGGTCGTTATTTCCAACCGGTATGGGACGGTTGGCGATAGGGAGCCTCTCATTTGTTGTTATATGTTTATTTATATGATTGATTATTGGATGTTACTGTTCGACAGCATGTCACTTATTATTCCGCTGCTATCTATCTTATGTTAATTGCTATCGGTCATTACATATTAGCATGTCATGTAGTTGCATTAGTAACTTACTGATATTTATTCTCACCCCGTTTCTTGTTTCAAATTGTTTTCCTTAACCCCCCCCAGGAGGAAAAGGATTAGGATTCGCAGTTCGAGGAGGACGTCGAGAGGATTGAGATTTTGGGCAGGTTGTTTGATCGGTTTGCATTATTTAAATGTATAACCTTTTGGGGATAGTTTTACCAACAATGACGTCATTAAGATTTGTAATCTTGTGTAGTTTGGGGTGAGCTTGTGAAGCTTATTCTAGTAGTATGTTGTTGTTGTTAAGCTTGGATTTCTAAAACTTTGTTTTAAACATTTTGGGTATAAAAACGGAATTTTTATCTTCATTATTTTGGTGTATTGTTGTAAGTCGATGTCCAGCTCGCGAGTTCCGGGCCCGCGGGGTCGGGGTCGCGACAGTTGGTATCAGAGCTATGGTTTAGCTCTATGTATAAGTATAGGTGGACTAGAATGACCTAGGAGGGTAGATGGGTTCGGAGTGAGTAACGATGAGTATTTTATGCAGGTATTTGTTTGTGATGGCTAGAAGAAGAGCTGGTGAAGGCATCAGTGGGACTCAGAATCAGAATGGTCTACGGGAAGAAAACCGTGTAATGTTTCAGGACAGGTTTGAAGCGGCCGTGAAAGCAATTCATGACCAAGGTCCGAGAGAGGAACATGTAGCACCTCCGCGATATGGGTTGGAGCAGTTCTTAAAGTTGAAACCAAGTGAGTACGACGGTGAGCCGGATGTGAAGAAAGCTGAGCTATGGATAGAATCGATGGAGAAAATCTACGATGTCTTTGGTTGCACTGATAAGGATAGGGTTCGGTTTGCAGCTTATATGTTAGTTGGTGCTGCGGAACATTGGTGGAAGGCACTGAAGACCAGTTGGGATGCGACTCTTGTACCATATCCTTGGGAGTGGTTCGTGAGGAAATTCAAGGATCATTTTATCTCTCTAGTGAATCAAAACCGGAAAGAGATCGAGTTCCTAAGCTTGGAGCAAGGCGTGATGTCAGTAGCACAGTACTTAACTAAGCTCACAGAATTAGCCAGGTGTGGTGACTATCTTGTGCGGACCGAGGAGCAGAAAGCTATGAGATTCATCCGGGGTTTGAAGACTTCTATTCGGACTCAGCTTATAGCCCAGAGGATTGTGACATTTCAGGATGCGGTGACCGGGCATACTTGATCGAGCAAGATATTGGGGAGCATAAGAGGAAGACCGAGGTTGCAAATGCGGGTAAACAAGTAAGCCATGCTAAATCTCAACCACAACACCATTCAGATAACCGAGGTAATTTGGGAGCACCATCTCAGTTTAAGGAACAAACCGCGCTAGGGAATCCGAGTACTACTCCGAGGAAACAAGGGAACAAGGTAGGTGGCTTTGCACTTACTGTCAGAGGGAAGGCTATTTGGAGGATAAGTGTTGGAAGAAGCAAGGAAAATGTATCAATTGTGGTCAACTGGGTCACTTCATAAAAGACTATCCGAGGTTTAAGGTTCAATCATCAGGAACAGGAACCAGTACTTCACCGGGTCAGAAGAGGGATGCTTCGGGGAACCCTAAGGTATAGGGCAGAGTAATTGTGACCAATCAGCACTCACCAGGTAACGGATAATTTCAGGAGGTATTATTTTGCGTCGTGAGAGCGAGCATTTTAGGATCATCGCATTTATGTGTTTTTGTGCATTTAGTTGCATTTATTTCTTCTGAGTCTTTGACTTATGTGTTGTAGGTGTCTACTCCTATGGAGGAGTTTAAGGTATCTGATGAAGTCTTATGTGCTTATGATGTGCTTAAGTATGGTTATGTCTCACCTGCTAAATTAGCCATGTTGCTATTACAAGATTTTGATGTTACTATTGCTTTAATCTATTGTTGTAGGGGATTGTTATATTCTCCATTCCTAATTCTTAAAACTGTTTGAGACCGTTCCCTGGGTAGAGTTATACCTATCTTTTCTTAATTGAAATCCGAGTATTTAGTTTCGGTCGATTTGTTGGGTGTATTTATCATTCGTAAGATTTTCATTTGCTTCCGATTAGTACCTAGTGTTTGAGGAGAAGCTTGGAGTTAAATTGCATTGTGTGGTATGATTTGTTATGGACGATGAGTTTGTTGTAGGAGTTATTGTCATTAATGGTGATAAGCGTGTTAATTTAGAAAGGACTAAGTACGTTTTGGGAGAGTAATAATTCTCAATCTATGTTAAAGGCCTTTTGAAATTTTGGTTAGATAGTGGTTCTATTGTTCTAAATCTCTTCTTGGTGGCGTTTCCCGAATTGGATCAAGGGTATGTGAAGGAAGTGGAGTATCAATACTTGGGCATAATTAAGGAATATCATGATTTGGTATTGGGTCAGTTGGAACGTTGCTAGCTAATTGGTTTATTATGATGGTAGTACTATTGAGCCTAAGTATCATTAGGTTAATAAATGTATGCGTGAAAGACTAACTTGGGTTAGCTATTGAGGATTTGAGATTTTTCGATTTCCTTGGGTATATGAGCACAGGTTGTTAACTAAAAAGGGAGTTAGAGGAAATCCCTTGAAGATAAAATTTAGATCATTTTCGGACTATTGCGTATTCGTAATTATTTTAGGCTTTCAAGGAGTGGAGTGTTATGACGATGATATTATGGCATAGATTTAAGTGAACATTTTGTATTAAAATTTTGGTTTATATTACACCTCTAGTTTAAGGTGCTACCTAGAGCGAGAGCACTATAATGGGAATCCTTAGAGATATATCCTTTGGTGAATATTATGAGGATGGAAAATTTCTTTAGCTTTTCATATTTTAAAAGCTAATTAAGCTCGAGATGTTAATGTTTGGAATTTCTGGGGAATAATACTAAGTATCGCGATTTACAAATAGTTAAGGTTATGAATAAGGCGAGCTTGAGTTACCTCGAGAATTATGTGTGGAATTAATTTGGATTCTTCGATGATTGAGTACGGATTTTTGATTAGTAATGAAGATAATGATGGAATGATTCGGTTCGAGAGGTGGTGTTATCGTAAGTATTACTTAAGGTTACCTTTTAGTGGGTTAGATTGGACAATTGAGGAATTTGAGAATGCGGAACTATCGTATCCGTAGCTAATTAGTCTTTCGGGTAAGTCTCGTTAAAATTCGGGTCGAATTTTCTTTAAGGGGAGTGAATGTCACGACCCGAAAACTAGGCTCTATTTTATTGGTAATAAATAATTATTATTTATTTATTGCTTATTTATTTATTTAAATTATTATTTATTTAAATATTTATGTGTGCATTTTATGTTCATCATAATTATGCTTAGCATTTTATTTGAGTCATTCGGGTTAGTGTTGTATTGTTTTGTTGGGGTCTGATTGTTAGCAGGGAGTGTAGTATTGTGTTGTAGATGGGGAAGGGGCCTAAGTGTAACTTCGATTTTTACTTCACCTCCTTCCTTCTTCTCCTTCTCCCTCACACAAATTCATTCCCAGCTCTTTTCTCTCTCTCTCACAAGCAAAAGGTGAGTTTTTCTTCTCTATCTTCTCTATCTTCATTTCCATCATCTTCCTCTCTTTATTTCTCATTTCTTAAACATGAATCATGTTTAGATCGTCGATAGGATCGTAGGAAGCCAAGAAATGTCGAGTTCCGTCACCTTTGAGAAAATCCGGGTAAGTTGCTTTTCCCCCATTTTTATGCTAAAATGTTTATATCATGTTTATATTATGCTTGATGTGTTATATTTGAAGTTTGGTTGAGTTTGGAGTTTATTTGGAATTTATTTGGAGTTTTGGTCAAAAAATGGTGATTTTAGGAATGTTGGGTTTGAATCTTGATCTTGGTTGATGAATGGTAGTATTTGAGTCTCCATTCTAGTTATAAGTTGTTTTGGTTCATCTTTATGCTTGGAGGAAGGTTGATTATGTTTGATTTTGATTCTTATGTGAAATGGTTGTAAGAAAATGGTAGAAACCCAGTTTTTGGCCGGATTTCGTCCCTCCGGGCAAGGAGGCGGGCGCACCATGTTTTGGGAGGCGTGTGCACCCTTTTCTTCTTCTAAAACGCAGCCTTCTGACCTAGGGAGCGCGCGCATCACTTTTTTGGAGGCGCGCGCACCCCCTCTTTTTCCAGTTAGTCCGTTTTCGTTCGATCTTCCGAGAGGCCATAATTTTCCTCATCCGGACTCCGTTTTAGGCGTGTAAACTATCGTTTTTGAAGTTCTCTTCGAGTACTACAGAGATATGTATAGGTTGTTCAGTTAAGTTATAAGTTTTATACTTCGGGATTTTATTGGGTGTTTGAGGTTAAGAGGAGTTGTATCGATCCATTGTGAACAAGTTTTGTAAATCCAATTGAGTGACTTTATTTGAGTTGTTATGATCATTTTGGATATAAGTGAGGACTTCATACTTTGAGACCCTTTAATTGAAGTTATTTTACTGATCGGATTGATTTTAGAATAAGAACTTGGTCTAGGTTTTAGGTGATATCCTATAGTACCTAGAGGGTTGTTTTGGAACACTAAAGTGTAGGGTTTAGTCCAGTCGTGATCATGTTCTAATAAGGGTAACCTTTTGGATTCGTTTGGGTACTTACAGTTTGATTAACCTTAAGGTATTCATTCTGATTTCCTACTTTGGAATTCCAGGTGTGATGAGATGGTTGAGTTCATAGTCCTAGTATATCTTTATGAGTAAATGTTTAGGGTCATTTTGGTAATAGTCATTGTGCCATTGGTGAGCGACCGTTTGGGTTGTGCTCTTTATGAATAACTCGTGGGTATCATCTTTAGGATGTGTTTGGTATGGGTCCTTGTCTTGGAATCATCTTGGTTTAATGATCAATGTTGTTGTGCTCTTTATGAGAATTCCGTTTATCGTTGTTGTGCTCTTTTATGAGAAACTTCTTGTGTTCGTTGTTGTTGAACTCTTCATGAGTAATCGTTTGCATCTTTATGGTGATTAATTGGTGTGGTTTCCCTACTTTGGAACCTTAAGTTGTTTATTCATGCTAAAATATTATTACTTAGCATTTAATTAGAAGCCCAGCTGGCATATTTGTTGCATCGGGCGATGGGAAAGATTATAATGGCAAAGCCAAGTCCATTATAATGTTGACCATTGTTTTGCCCCCTTCTATACCCCTTTTCCAGATTGGCCTTGGAAAAGTCAAGTTAGCGTTCCTCTGTGAATGTATCTAGCTAACGGGCATGACTTTGTGTCATGATCCTTGTCCTTTGTGACACTCTTATGGTTATTGGTTCCGGTACCAGGGTTTTCTCTTCGGCTTTCATGCTATTATGAAGATGATGATTTGTTGATTATTGAAGCTGCGCCGCGATCCTTTATTTGGATGTTCCAGTTAGGTGAAACCTTGGCTATGTATCCACTTATGAGTGTTTATTTCAGCTTTATGTGTTGCATGATGAGCTGGTCGTTATTTCCAACCGGTATGGGACGGTTGGCGATAGGGAGCCTCTCATTTGTTGTTATATGTTTATTTATATGATTGATTATTGGATGTTACTGTTCGACAGCATGTCACTTATTATTCCGCTGCTATCTATCTTATGTTAATTGCTATCGGTCATTGCATATTAGCATGTCATGTAGTTGCATTAGTAACTTACTGAGATTTATTCTCACCCCGTTTCTTGTTTCAAATTGTTTTCCTTAACCCCCCCCCCCAGGAGGAAAAGGATTAGGATTCGCGGTTCGAGGAGGACGTCGAGAGGATTGAGATTTTGGGCAGGTTGTTTGATCGGTTTGCATTATTTAAATGTATAACCTTTTGGGGATAGTTTTACCAACAATGACGTCATTAAGATTTGTAATCTTGTGTATTTTGGGGTGAGCTTGCGAAGCTTATTCTAGTAGTATGTTGTTGTTGTTAAGCTTGGATTTCTAAAACTTTGTTTTAAACATTTTGGGTATAAAAACGGAATTTTTATCTTCATTATTTTGGTGTATTGTTGTAAGTCGACGTCCAGCTCGCGAGTTCCGGGCCCGCGGGGTCGGGGTCGCGACACAAGAGGAAGGAATCGACTACAATGAAACGTTTGCGCCTGTAGCAAGACTAGAAGCTATCAGAATTTTCTTAGCTTATGCTTCTCACAAGAAATTCAAACTTTATCAAATGGATTTGAAAGCGCATTTCTCAATGGTGAACTCCAAGAAATGGTCTACATTGCATAACCACCTGGATTTAAAGATAGCAAATTTTCAAATCATGTCTTCAAGCTTCAGAAAGCTTTGTATGGACTTAAGCAAGCTCCAAGAGCATGGTATGATACTCTATCAAAATTCCTGCTAGAGAAAGGCTTCAAGCGCGGTAAAATCGATACAACTCTTTTTATTGCTAAGTATAATGATCACTCTTTACTTGTTCAAATTTATGTTGATGATATTATATTTGGTTCTACTAATGAGTTACTTTGTAAGCGCTTTGAAAAGCTCATGAAAAGCAAGTTTGAGATGAGCATGATGGAGAACTCACTTTCTTCCTCGGGCTTCAAATCAAACAATTGAATGATGGCATCTTCATAAGTCAAGCCAAATAACAAGAGACTTGATCAAGAAATTTGGACTTGAGAATGCTAAAGCATACGACACTCCAATGGCCACGGGAAATAAGCTTAACAAAGACTTAAAAGGTAAGAAAGTTGATCAAACTTTATATCGAGGTATGATTGGCTCTCTTCTTTATCTTACTGCAAGTAGGTCAGATATTATGTTTAGTGTTTGTGTCTTGTGCGCTCTATCAAGCGGACCCTAGAGAAGTGCACTTAACTGCTGTTAAACGCATTATTCGTTATCTTTCTGGAACTGTTAACCTTGGACTTTGGTACACTAAAGATTCGAGTTTCGATTTGCTAGGTTATTCAGATGCAGATTACGTAGAATGCACAATTGACAGGACGAGCACAAGTGGAACTTGTAATTTCCTTGGAAATTGACTTGTTGCGTGGGCACGTAAGAAGCAAGCTGCTGTGTCCATCTCCACTACAGAAGCTGAATACATTGCTGCTGGAAGCTGCTGTTGTCAAATCCTACGGATGAAGCAACAATTAGTGGACTATGGAATTCATGAAGGAAATTGCTCAATTTTCTGCGATAATATGTCCACCATAGCAGTCTCCAACAATCCTGTCATGCATTCAAAGACAAAGCACATCGACATCAAATATCATTTTCTCAAAGACCACGTGGAAAAAGGAAATATCCATTTAGAGCACGTAGGCACAGACAATCAAATTGCTGATATCCTCACAAAGGCTCTTGACGCAAAGAGATTTGTCTTCTTGAGAGGAGAAATGGGTATGCTTGAACTCAGCTAACTTGTCCATATGATTTGTTACTACTAACAATCTTGTGTTTGCTTGATAAGTTTCAACATAGGTTAATATTCATGCTTCTACGTAACCCCTGCACAACATTGTACTGTGATTCATTTGCGCATGAAACTATAAAGTTTAGGGGGTAAGATTTGGGTGTAGTTGGATCGAATTTGGTGGGTTTGGGGGGTTGATTTGTAGTGAGAGAGAGAGATGGGTTAGGGGGAATTTAAGAGAGAGAGAGAAACTTTGGAGAAGATAAAGCAAGAATTAGGGGTATTACCCTCAAAACCCGTCTTTGACCAAGCCTTGGACTTCCAACCGCCATACCGAGCGGGCGCTCGTAGGAGGTCAGGTGTGCGCTCGACATGGACAGTGACTTTTTGGCTTTTCGAATTTTCATGCAGGCGGGCGCCTGACTAGGGGCAAGCGGGCGCGTGATGAAGAGCAAGTGGGCGCTTATGTTGTCCAGAGAATTGGATTTTTCAAGATTTTAATTCAGGCGGGCGCCTGTCACCCACCAAGCGGGCGCTTGGTCCCTTTTCCAGCCATTTTTTTTCGTCCGGTTGGATTGAATCTCTGCACATCACCACAAACAAACATCACAATCGTAATATCCATTATGAAAATAAAAATGACTTACGAAAATAAAAATCTTTTTGGAGGGTGACACTATTTACACTCCCCTATAACCCACAAACTCAGAAAGATCCATGAAGGATGACACAGACTACCACCACCCCCAAACCAAAAGTATGCTATGTCCTCATGGCATTGAAGAAACAACACACTCCCAATTGAAAACTTATGAAAAACTGAAAGGGAAAAACAAAAACCAAATAAAATGATACCTGGTTGGGTTGGCTCCCAACAAGCGCCTTTGTTTAACGTCGTTAGCCCGACGGTGGCCCCCCTTTTATTTGGGTAAAGATTAGCCACCTTGACTCTGGCTTTTGCTTTTCTGCCTTTGACCTACCTTAAGTGATCTTTTGCATTAATGCCCACAATTGCCCACACATTAAATCCCTTTTTAATTAATTCTGAGAAATCCCATGGGATCTTTGAGGCTCCCTTGTGCGTTTTCTTTTTCACTTTTGGGCTCTTTTCCTTCTTACTAGTACCTGTAGAACACGAAGAAGCACGGGTGGTACAAGATGTAATATGAGGCACTGACTTCTCATTGAAGTGGCCTAGGGGTGAAACGGGCCATCTCTAGAATGGTGTTCATCGGCCTTATGGGATATGGCCATGGCATGAACGTCCGCATTATCCCTAGTTTTCTCACCGCCATTCAACACACTCTCCAATTTCCGACTATCACTCTCATGCCCTACATGCTCAGGTACGCACTCACATACCTCATCCACAAATTACATGAGTCTTCATCAGTCAAAGGATGTTTCATAATGTCATGCATAGGGATCTCTAAATGTTCATTGGCCACACACATTGATAATGTCCCATTCCCCACATTAATTATGGTGTTGGTGGTCACCATGAATGGTCGCCCAAGCAATATGGGAGATTCACGGTGATCGCCAACATTATTAACAGTTTCAAGAACCATGAAATCTACAGGGATAATCAACTTTCCTACTTGAACTAAAACATCCTCCCCAATGCCCAACGGTCGTCTAATGGAACGATCAGCAAGTTGAAGGGTCAATGTAGTGGGTTTTAGCTCAGCAAGCCTAGCTCAAGATACTTGTGATATGGCAATAAATTTATGCTAGCACCAAGATCTAATATCGCCTTCACCTTGGTAGAATCCCCCAAAGCAATGGAAATTGTGAAACTTCCGGGGTCATGTGTTTAGGTGGGAGGTCTTGTTGAACCACAGCACTAGCACTCTCTCCCATGATCAATTTCTCCTCTTTCCCATACTTAGGTTTCTTGGAGTTAATTTCTTTGAAAAACTTGGCATAAGCATGGATATTTTTTTATCACATTCAACAACGGGAGATTAATATTAACTTTTGAAAACACATCATATAGCTCCGACATTTGTTTATTCAACTTGTGCCTCATAAAACTTCCAGGAAATGGCATAGGAGGTACATATGTCTTGGGAGTGGGAGTCTCAGTATTAGAAGTTTTTCCCATTCCATTTGTACCTTTATCAACAACATTACTCTCCAGAATCTCAACAACAGGAGAACATGTAGCAATAGGAAGTACCTCATTATTTACCTGATTGCCATTATGTAGGACAGTAATGGCCATGGCTTGCTTCCCTTGACTTGGAAAAGTTCTTGGATTATGTCCTAGTTGGCCCTTACCTAGTTGACCAATTTGGGTCTCCAGCTTTTTGTTGACCGCATCTTGCTGCTTCTCTCGTTGCTCCATCATCATCCTCATTTGTTGTTGTTCTTGCAACAGTGACCTCATCATATCCTCCATGGACTGCTTGGGCTGCTGTTCCGGATTCCCTTGTGGGGGAGTAGGATAAAGAGGTTTTTGTTGAAACTGGTTCCCTTGGTTACCCCTCCATGACAGATTCGGGTGATTTTTCCAATTGGGATTAGAAGTGTTAGAATAAACACCACCTTGATTTTGTCGTGGAGGATAACCTTGCATTGCATTAACCTGTTCAGAATCACAATGTGCAACAACTTGGCAAACATTAGTAGCATGAGTGTTAGGACCACAGTTAGCACAGAAATCAGATATAACATTAGCACTTGATGAAGCCATATTAATGTTAAATTTTGCAAGATTTTGGTTCATCAAGGCCACTTGTCTAGCAAATTCATCCACACCACTTAACTCATGTACTCCCCTAGATTTTCCTCTAGATCCTTTTTCTTGAGAATTGGCCCCTAACATCTCAAATAATTCATGGGTTTGATCAACAGTTTTAGCTCCTAGAAAGCCACCTGCTGTGTTGTCAACCATAGCTTGGTCAACTGCACTCAACCCACCATAAAATGTTTGATGTAAAAGGGCCTCAGGAAAAGCATTATGGGGACACTGTACTTGTAACATTTTAAACCTATACCACGCCTCATGAAATGGCTCACCTTGTTCTTGAGTAAACCCTATAATTTTCTGTCTAAAGGTGGCCAAGGTGGCATGTGGGAAGAATTTTTTAAGAAAAGCATCATGCAACCCATCCCATGTATTAATGCTCCTAGTAGGAAGTAACATTAGCCAAGTTTTAACTACCCCTTGAAGATAAAAAGGAAAGTATTTAAGCCTTAATTGTTCATCAGTGACCCCCTCCTTAACTGGAAATCCCAACACAATCATCATATACTCTCTCAAGAATTTCAAAGAATCTTCAGCGGGAAGACCCTGGAACTTAGGCAGCTGACTAAAATAATGGCCCTTTGCCTCATAGGTCTTAGCTGCATCAGTCAAGAAAATTCACGACACAATTGTGTCGACCTTGGGCCTAGCATACTCTTTCATTAAAGGATTAGCCATCACTACTTCAATTTCTTCTCCCTCGGTGGAAGAAGTTTCCAATTCACTTAAAACTACCTCTGTCTCGGTGACAGAAGCTTCAGATTCAGACTCACTAATATAGGGAATGCCCCTATCAAGTCTATCAATTTATCATTCAAGGGACCAACTCGGGATCCAATGAACGTCTACCAAACATACACCGATTAAATTAACTTGTAAATCACAACAAGTCCCCGGCAACGGCGCCAAAAACATGATGGATAAAATTCCACTGTAATAAAACCTTGCAAGTGTACAAGTGCCAAGCAACAGTATACAAATGTAATGGTCGAACCACAGAGACTCGTGGATAAACAAGTTGATTTAATTAGTGTTTAAGTAACCAAGGGGGATTTTGATTTGATTTGATTTAATACTAAATTAACTACTAAGCAAAGAAATAAACTAATGACTTAAAATTGCAAATTCAAGCAAAGATTGTACTCAGAAAAACAAGCAGTTCACGGATTAGTGATCACAATTACACTCTCTTTATGCTATTTTGATGATGAAATAACTATCCTTATTTTAGGGTTCATTCACATATTTAAGAATTGGAACGGTTAGGTGGCCGGATTGCAATTCTATTACCCTATGTAAATTAATTCTTCCGCAAGGTCCATTAATACACAAGAATTTATTAAGAATCTAAGAACATGAAACCTAGTTTGTCTCTTTTTCGGCAAGGTCCAAGATCCAAACTATTCAACACAACAATGGCTATGTCTAACTCTCCACGCAAGTGCAAGATATTAAACCCTAATAGTTAAAGAGCCAAAATATCTATCAATAAGATTGAAACTCAAAAACGGAATTAAAATTATTGTGTTAAACTAAACATGATTAACATCTCATAGCACAAATATGATGTAATTGATCACATCCAATCCGCAAACCTAGGTGATTAGCTACTCATACCCATAGCATAAATCACAAGAGAATAAATAAAATTCATAAACCTGGATAAACGCTTGATGATGAAAGATCCAAATTTTGGTTACAAACTTGAGAACTTGAATAAAACCTAAAAGAAAGCATAAGAAACTGTTCTGAAAACCTAATCTATTTTACACCTAAGAGAGGAGTCCTAATTAGGAAAGGAATTAACAAATATTGGAAAATAAACAAATCCCATAAGTATTGGCGGCAGAGCGAGCGGGCGCTCGGAATCGACCAGGCGGGCGCTGAAGTGGGCAGTGAAATTGGCCGTCTGAGAATTTAATTCAAGCGGGCGCTTGACAGGTATCATGTGGGCGCTTGGTCACGCGGGCGCTTGATCCACACCGAGCGGGCGCCTGGTGTCTTCTCCGGTTTTTTCTTCTTTTCTTCACCTTTTGACTTTTGACGGCTGACTTTCGGTTAACCTTTGACTTCAACTTTGACTTTGAGCAATAAACTATTCTAAATTACATTAAACTATTCTATTACATCAAAGTCACTACAAATACTCCAAAAAATGTAGAGATAATATATGATAAAACTGATCCTCACTTATCAAATAAAAGTCGTTCTGTCCTCATACACTCTTCCAAGTGTTCAATTTAATTCTTGGCAAAATGATGAAAAAGATGTCTAAAAACGAGTTTTTGTACGAAGGCCATTACTTGAACGCCTAGGGACTAAACATCGTGACGAAGGCGACAACATCAACGACGAAGCCAAGAAGCAACAACCATGGAGAAAAATCAAGCAATGTTTCAAAGGGGGATTAAAAAAAAATAAAAATCTCCCCCTTAATCAAGAAGTGAACAAGATCAATATCACTTTCCAAGCTACATCGATACCATCATGACGAAGCAACAAACCATCACAAGAAACACGAATGGACATCTACAAGAACTACAGTGACCTGAGCCTCTACACTGGAAGAACGTAGGCAACCTTCGGGTCCGGTCCTCATGCAAGAAAGAGATATGTTTAGCCTAGTGCGTTATGGTGATTGGCTTCATCTCGAACTTGTCAGACATCTTTGTACAAGTCATTTTCCATGAATTAATCACTTCAAGATTGAACCACTTTCCTAGATTTGAAATCATTTCATGTTTCTTGTCGAGTCTAGGGGCTTCTTATCTTTCAGTGACGCTCCCAGTTTCTTGTAATCAAATTGGGGTTTTTCCTTCTCTTCTCTCTTATGGCTTACTTGCCTTCGTGAGTCATTCAAAATAAATAAATACATGAAGTCAATACTAGGGACCACTTCCCTAGTCAAGTCAATGTCACTCATCATTAGTGACAAAAGGTCTCCACTGCAAAATCACATGTCTCTCATCCTCAGCTAGAGTCAATGCACATTTCCTCATTAATCGAGTCAAAATAAAGACGCAAAAGAGATACCCGCTAGATTGAAAACCCGAAAGGGCGGTCTAGGTAAAAAACAGGGTACGTCATTTTTTTTTTGAGAGAGTGAGAGAGAGAAGGGAAAGAGAAATGGAGATCCCCAGCCTCTAAAGAAGACAACTACACAAGTTCTACATTGAATCTCCTCAGCAAGTCATTCACCACCGAGTCAACTTCGGGATTGCAAGAAGCTCGACAAGATACGGGACAATCAAAGGTCGTTTTGGGTTGTTGGCATAAGAGAGATTGTTCTTGCAATGTGCATTTTTGGGCTCATGTGAAAGAAGGCCCGTCCGAGAATGATCTCATGATTATATGGGGTACGAGGTTGCAAAAATAGTCCCCCCAGTGAGTCAATTGGTTTGGGCAGCGAATAGCAACAACATGCAATTCAGTTTTCAAGCTTCTTCAAGCATGTGCCCCTACAGTATGCCAAAAGTCTTCCCGAGAATGGAGTAGCTCTTGCCATGTCCTCTTATTCTTGTGTTCCCATCACACGAGGATGAGTCTCTTGCTTCGCTCGACAAATGATGACGCCCTAGGGGCTAGATGACTCAAGAAACGAGAACTTCTTTGCTTCATTAGACAGTTAATGAGCCCTAGGGGCTATGCTCAAGAAATATGTGTGGGATTATCCTCAAAGTCTCTTAAAGAGAATGTCGAGAAGCCTTATTGTCATGTGTTCCCGTACCTGTTCCCCCCCGATCAAGGATAGCCTTTCTTGCTCTACTTACAATCGGTGATGGCACTCTAGGGGCTACACTCAAGTTTGAAAGTCTCC
Organism: Campanula takesimana; assembly: GCA_026119855.1. Lineage (NCBI taxonomy): Eukaryota > Viridiplantae > Streptophyta > Magnoliopsida > Asterales > Campanulaceae > Campanula > Campanula takesimana. Next base: position 3,373,943 of record JAOWBW010000007.1, read on the forward strand.
CTCAGCGAGAAGCAATTCACGTTATCTCCCAACAATGGACTCAGCCAAAGTTATATGCAATATTGGAAGCTTCCTCATAAGTTTAGCACTAAATTCTCAAGGGCTTCGCATCTACTATCTTTTGGGCTAGGCATTACAGTAATCCTAGCAAAGGTCAATATTAGGGCTTCGCAATTGACAACCTTTATGGGGGATGATACTCGAGCAATGAATGTGGGAGTGGTCCAAGATTAAAGGGTATCCTAGTACTTCACGTCAAAAGGTCTTCTCTGGTTGAAAGGAGGGCTCCGAAGTTATGATGAATTTGATGATTCTTGTTATAACTTACAACGAGATTATGAGGAAGTCTTAGAGAAAAGGAAAAAGATTCAATATGCTAAACTCTAGGGTATAGCGGGAAATGCCTTGCCAATCCCAATGTTTCTGCAAATCCACACCCTTATCCAAGATCAAAAGCAAAAGTGGGGCTCTTGCACCTCAAGCACTAGTTGCATCCGAAGATCCGTCTTTAGTTCAACTCAAGAAGACTCAAGAAAGCATGCCCATTTGGGGACCTATCACACCAATACCTTATCATCCGCGACCTCGATGACACCACAAGATACTACTGCATCTTTTGGCATAAACTTTCCGTCATTTGGTACCGACCCCAATGAGGGCATTCACTCCCCAGTAAGACTAAGAAGAGATCTCTATCAAGAATTCTACCTGACGGTGCATCTCTCTTAATGCCAAGCCGATTCCAAGATAATTTGGGGGATTTACATCGAAAGGTCTTCACATTCCACCGTCTCCAAGCCCGCAAACAACAAGTACATGACAGTTGGGGCTTGGCAATCTCTCGAAGCTTGGTATCAATAATTTTTCTTGGGGCTTTCTCACGTCAACAAAGGTGATTTAGTTGAATGGGCCAAGAACTGATTTATCTTGGGGCTTCACGAGTCACTCAATGTTTGGCATCAAGGCATTCTAGGGCTTTACAATCAGCAACCCTTATCTTGGCATCAAAGGTTTTGAAGCCCCATAATCGATAAATCGCTTGGGGATAGACATCCATCTTCGTTGGGCACAGCGATGACAATAGAATTCAAGCGAGGCATTCCGGACTTCGATTGAACATGACTTGATCTTGGGTGGCCTTACAAACACATAATGGTTAAAATGGTTCACCCACGAAATTAAAAAAATGAAAATGACAAAAGATTTTTTTTTCTTTTCCTTACTTTGTGCAAAAAGTATATGCTTCATTTGCTTTGCTCCTAGCTTCCTCCCCAGCGTTCTCCATCATCTCGAACTACGCTGGTCTGATTCTCTTCAAGAGATACGTAGGAGCCTTTTTGGCGCGACCAACCCATCATTCAGAGTCATCTCACCAACATTCCATCGAAAGCAAGAGCAATTCATCTTCTCCATCGAAGCCACAATATCTCCATCCCGAATCAAGCGGCCATGGTAAGTGAAGGTATGAACATCATCCATCAAAGCTCCTTCAAATCACATCGCACACAAAAGTAATTTTCTCCATCTTTGCAAAATATTTCTCTCATACAAATCTCCTGCTTTTCAAATCACATCACACCACAAGCACATTTCACACACAAGCATATATATCTACAAATCAACACATAACAGGTATAAGCATTTGGACTCACAAACGGGTTCAGCAAATGGATTCACTAACGGATTCATCAAGCGGATTCACTAACGGATTCGTCAATAAGGGTTCACCAACGACTCATTCAATGGATTCACTAACGGATCATGAAGCAGATTCCTAACGGATTCGTCAACAGGTTTCACCAATGGACTCATTCAATGGATTCACTAATGGAATCATCAAGCGGATTCACTAAAGGATTCGTCAACAGGGTTCACCAACGGACTCATTCAATGGATTCACTAATGGATTCATCAAGCGGATTCACTAACGGATTTGTCAACAAGTGTTCACTCAACGGACTCATTCAAATGGATTTACTAACGGATTCATCAAGCGGATTCACTAACGGATTCGTCAATAAGGGTTCACCAATGGACACATTCAATGGATTCACTAACGGATTCATCAAGCGGATTCACTAACGGATTCGTCAATAGGGTTCACCAACAGACTCATTCAATGGATTCACTAATGGATTCATCAAGCGGATTCACTTACATATTCGTCAACAAGGGTTCACCAATGGACTCATTCAATGGATTCACTAACGGATTCATCAACGAGGGTTCACCAACGGACTCATTCAATGGATTCACTAATGGATTCATCAAGCGGATTCACTAACGGATTTATCAAGCGGATTCACTAACGGATTCATCAACAAGGGTTTTACTAACGGAATCATTCAATGGATTCACTAACGGATTCGTCAGTAAGGGTTCACAAACGGACTTATTCAATGGATTCACTAACGGATTCATCAAGGGGATTCACTAACGGATTCTTCAGCAAGGGTTCACAAACGGACTCATTCAGGGATTCACAACGATTCATCAAGCGGATTCACTAACGGATTCATCAGCAAGGGTTCACAAACGGACTCATTCAATGGATTCACAACGGGTTCAAGCAAATGGATTCATAAACGGATTCATATTACTAACACCTCTTTTATTACAAAATTCGCTCACACAGGGAGCGCACATCTATCTCTCGCAATTTCAAATTCCTGCATTCATTGAGTCTTTGCTTTCTTTTCTTTCTTTTTCTTTGTAGATGTCCTCGGCGGTGTCTTTCTTTCGTCGACGCGTTTTTCTTTTAAATCCACATCACCGAGGGCTCTGTAGACACCCCGACTTGGACCTTTCACCCCGATTGCATACATAGTATTTTTATTTAACTTATTTTCGTTAATTTCTGTTCTTCAGTTAAGTTCCTAGCTGATTCCGTTAGTTTTTGGACTAAACTGCATAACATAGTTAACTTTAGAGTCTTTCTGTCATCCTGCCTTTCTCACCCGCAGGCGCCTCCGTAATGGTCATGGGACGTGCACACGATTGTCCAATAGGACGGACTCGCGCGCTCTTCCACTTTGACTGTTACGGATTGCAGCCTTTCCCCTCCATTTTTTAGAGTACAAAACAACCTTTTCTTCACATGTTTTATTCTTACATTAACCCATTTTATTTTGTAACTCCCAATCCCCATTTCTAGCCTTCTCTTAAAATAATCATTTCTTCTTGGGTCATTTCAGAGGACTCTCTCTTAACACAAAAGGACTTCAACTTTCTCTACACCAAACTCTACACAAATTCTCCCAACAACATTTCTCTACAACACTCCATCTCCAATCAAGATTTGAAGTTCTTATTTTCTAAAAGGTACTTGATTCTTCTTCTCTTATTTTATTTGTCTTAGTCAATGTATGAAATCCCCATCAATGGGACATGACTAATGACCACTTTATTACATTAAAGTTGGTTAAGGTCATCTTCCTACATTTCAATCTTTACTTCAATTTACTATTCTTCTCTAATGTAATCTTTAGCATAAATTAACATATAAAATAATTCTCTTTTATTTTCCCTTGCAATTCCCCTCTTCTTTACATTATAATTTTAGCACTTTTCTCACATTAAAATAAGGACATTTAGCATTAGAACACCATAGTAGCAAGACCCGCGTAAGCGGGGCGGAGTAGGTGTTTAAGTACTTCCACTCCGTCACCTAACCCCCGAACCCTTCTCTTCCTGAATCTCTGGTTTTGTATATAAAATTAGGCTATTTCTTTAGGTTTTTCTTATGTTACCTTAATAACATAGGTGGCGACTCTATAAATTAAAACAAGTTAGACATCCTAGGATAATTCACCACTCTAGCCAAGTAGTGGGCTCTCCCGAGGTATCTACAGATACGAGCAGAAGTCAACCTTCTCACAAGATACGGATAGGTTTATCAATCCGATCCTAAAGGTGCTAAGAAAATCTTCAGCAAAGAGCCAAACATATTGACCGAGAGGACCATATCCTCACCCAACTTAAACAAACTCATGCGCATATTTCCCTCTTGTCATTACTCATTTCATTCCTTACTCACCGTTTGATGCTGGAAAGAACTTGGCCGCTACTATGGTTCCTTCAGATATCTGTGAGAGCCCGCGCCCGAAAGCTCCGAAACCGCGAAATGATCGCTCGTGAGGGCGATTCGGGTCCGTTTCGTGCTGATGCGCTTTTGAAATGCGCTCGGTTCCCACACAATGGTTTCCTCTTGTGAGAGCCCGCGCTCGAAAGCCGAACCGCGAAATGATCATCCCGCGAGGGCGATTCGGGTCCGTTTCGTGCTAATGCACTTTTGGAAATGCGCTCAGTTCTCACACAATGGTTTCCTCTCGATGGAGTCAAAACATCAAGAGTCGCCACCTCATTTTATTTTAGGAAAAACGAAGATAAAACCTTTTTTAGAGAAAGTGGGTTCGGGGGCTAAGTTACGAGAAGAGAAGGGGTTAGGCACTCTCCTCGCCCGTGATGGTCTTTAGTATGCATGCCACGTAGATTCAATTTTATGCCTTTTTTTATTCCCTAACAAAATGGTGAATAATATAAGAGGAAGTCTTCCTATTCTAGGAATGTTTGCTTTAATTCACAAATGAGAGTCGGTTTGGGTAGACTCTCATTTGGTTTTGAAAATGGTTTAGCATTTATATCCAGTAAAAGAAACACACAAAGGGGTGGAGTATTAATATTTACAATGGTGAACAAAAAAGGGAAACAAATCCCATAAAAAAGAATGTCCAAACTCCGTCCCCAAAGATTTTAGGGACTGCTGTCCCTTCCTTCTTTGTGTACCTGCTCTTATGCTTGCACAATATGGAAAGTGAATGTTAGGAAAAGTCCCTAACACATCAAGTATCAACCATGATTTTTCTTCTGATTTTAGGATCATGTTAAGGTGTCCAAACAAGGCATGGAAGATAGAACATTCAACAGACAGATCTGACAGACATTCATACATCCATAAAAGACTCACTTTTTTCATCATGAAAACGGGGGAATCATGGAAAACACTAAAAATGAAAGTTATTCCTAACATATCAAAGTTTAGATCTGGAAAGTTTAAAGGCCATCAAGAAAGTTTAAGTCACACAAAAAACCTCTGACATTTTGGTGTCAGAACAGGAAGTATGCTAATATGAGAACAGAGAGTTGAAACAAAAAATGGAAAGAACCTCTTACACTAATGGTAAAAATATTATATTTGCATGCTCATATTAATTTGTTTGTCTAGAACGAAATACCTTTTGTGGTCTAAGACCAAAAAAAACGTTTGCTATGCATAAATAGAGCAACAAGACAGAAAGGTGCAGATGGACAGTCTGCTGGAAATCTACAAAAGGGATGAAAACACCCATGAAAACTCATCTACATGAAGTGATGTGGGCATGAAACTTTGTGTGTGCATATATATACATACTAACAACACAAAAAAACAGCCATTGAAGCATTTGATCAAGATCTATCATCATTTAGAGAGAAGAACAACAAGAGTATCAACATTACATCTTTTAGAGATCAAATGGGGGTCTAGCCTAACAAGTGGCTAGACCCTTTTCCAAATCACATAAGGATCTACATTTTACATGGATGAACTTTACAAGAACAAGATATTACCTAGATGTGCTTCCTTTGCTTTCAAGGGAAGACTTTTTTGTTGCTTTTCTTAAGGTGTTTGCCTTAGATTGAAAGAGTGTTTGAGTGAGTTGTTTTGCTTGTGTTTGGTGTGTGTTTTGGGGTGGTGCTATGGTGGTGTATGGGTGGCTTAGTGGCTGAGATTTGAGGGGGTTGTGAAGGCTTGAGAGGGAGCAAAGGCTGAATATGAGTGAAGTGAGTTGGAGAGTTGTGTATGAAGTGTGTGTGTTGCTCTCTCTTGAATAATGGATGAGGGAGGCAAGTATATGGAGGAGGGAGGTTGTAATGATCATCTACTACCCTTGTCTAGGTCTAGGAGTCAGTTTTAGGGGTCAATCCCCGTCCATTTGCAGCTGGGAATGATCAAAATCATGACTTTTGGCCAAGTTGCTGAAGAACAAACTGCTGGTCTGATCTTCCCAAACCAGCCGTACGGTTGGATCTGGCTGCCAGGGGGATCTAATTTTGCCACGTGTCGCGCTCTGGTTGGACCATGGCATATTTGATTGACCACCCACTTGCTGCCATTAGCTGGATGGTGGTTGGTCATCATCATTTATGCTTTGATTTTTCAACGTAGATGATCACAATTCCTGCTCCGGTATTGGTTCCGCAACAGTCCAAGTTTTGTCCGTGTGTGCGCACAACGGTGTCCCGGTTGTCCGCGGTCCCAACATGAAAGTTGCTTGAAATAATCTTGTGGTCATGTACGTCTATCTGAAATATGTTTAAGAGCAAGGAATGACAATTATACATTTTTTATGCACAGAATGGATAATAACGAGCAGTTTTAAGGGTGCGGCCCCATTTCGGGTCCCGCAGCTCAAAAATTGAAGTACATGCTTGTTTACTTGTTTTTTTCGCTCTGATCATGAATTTGAAGTCCGTTAATCCATTCGATGCACCGATAAGGCTCACGGCACTTCCGCATAGCCAAATCGAGGGCTCTAGGTCAATTTTAGGGTTTAGACCAATAAAAGGGGTTAGATATGGGGTGCGAGATCGGGGTATCTACAGAGCCCCTCGCCGAATCTCCTTGTAATGTAAAGGGGATTATACGATTCACTAAGAGACACACGATATTGTCTAGTGTGTAACGGCTGGGTCCCAGGTAGGACTTCCTACGTATCTCTTTCGAGAATCAAGCGTCCGTAGTTCTAACTCAAACAAGCAATCAAACAAAGACAAACAATGGTCGGTACCAGATTCCTAGTTTACCTACGTATCTCTTTCGAGAGTCAGACCAATCGTAGTTTAGGTTTATTGAAATTTAAAATGCAGGGGGTTGCATTGAGATGCGCTGTCTCTTTGCTGGGGAGGAAATCGACACGAGAAAATATTTATGAGAACGGGCGACTGAGTTCACCGGGGTGAACTGCCTACGTATCCCTCCATGAGAATCAAGTCAAAACGTAGTTCGGGGAGGTACAACTCGGGCAGGCGAGAAGACCAAGGTGGAACAACAATACTCAAGGAGTGACGCAAGGTACAATCGGAGCGGGGGGTACATCTCAGAATCCGGGAGATGATGTCGCGACCAGAAATCTAGGCTCTATGTTATTAGTAATAAATAATTAGTATTTATTTATTTGCTTATTTATTTATTTAAATTATTATTTATTTATTATTTATGTGTGCATTTTATGAGTTATAATAATTTATACCTAGCATTTTAATTGGGTCATTTGTGCTAGTGTAGAAATGTTGAGTCTTATTTGTTAGTGGGGAGTATTTGTGTGTAGTGTAGTGGAGGGGGCCTAAGTGTAAATCTTTTAAAATCATTTCCCTACTCCTTCCCTTCTCCCTCATACACTCCACCTCCATCTCTCCCTTCCCAGCCAACTCTCTCTCTCTCTCTCCTTGTTATGGTAAGCTTTTTCTTCTCTTTCTTCTCTCTTCATTTTCTTCATCTTCTTCTTGTTATCTCTCATTTCTTAAAACTCGAAATGTGTTTAGATCGTCGATAGGATCGCGTAGAACCAAAAAGAATTGAATTCCGTCATCTTTGAGAATTTTCAAGTAAGTTACTTTTCCCCATTTTTTATGCTAAAATGTTCATATCATGTTTATATAATGCTTGATGTGTTATATTTGAAGTTTGGTTGAGTTTAGAATCCATTTGGAATTTATTTGAGTTTTTGGTTAAAATGGTGAATTGATGAATGTTGGGTTTGATTCTTGGTTTTGGGTTGATAAATGGTGTATTTGGATCCCCACCCTAGTTATAAGTGGTTTTGGTACATTTTGGAACGTGTAGAAAGAGTTGAAATGGAGTATTTTGTGTTTTGGTGAAATTTGGGTCGAAATGAAGAACCCAGCTCTGTTCTTCCCGGCCAAAACCCAGGCTGAGCGCCCGCCCGCCTTGACCCGAGCGCCCGCCTGCACCCCCTTTTCCAGCGACCTAAACCTTCTGTTGAAATAAGCGCCCGCCTGCCTATGCCCAGGCGCCCGCCCGCCCGCCTGTTGGGGATTTTGCCCTTTTGCTTGGTTTAAGACTTAAGGCTTAACTAGTTGAGGTTTATTTCTTCTAATCAACTTAAAATAACACCGTGGAACACTTATTTAAGTGGAATTGATTTTTTTGTTAATAAATGTGTTATGAAATTTATTTAAGTACCGTTTTGGGAATATTGCGCATCTTTGATGTGCTGTTTGGATTGGTTTACCTTTGTGGTAATTTAATTGGAATGGTTCCCTACTTTGGAACCTTAAGTTGTTTATTTAAGCTAGTATTTATTACTTAGCCTTTACTTGAATGTCCAGCTGGTATTTTGTGTGTGTTTGGGCGATGCGAAACATTATGATGGCACGGCCAAGTCCATTGTGATGTTGACCATTGTTTTGCCCCATTATTACCCTCCTCCAGATTGGCCTTGGATGTGAGAAGAGCTAGCTCCTTTGTGTGCATTTTAGCTTTACTTGGAGCATGACTTTGTGGCATGTCTCCCGTCCCTTGTGGCACTTCATTTGGTTATTGGTTCCGGTACCGGGGGTTTCTCTTCGGCTTTCATGCTATTATGAAGATGATGATTTGTTGATTATTGAAGCTGTGCAGCGAACCTTTATTTGGTTATTCGGTTTGGAAAACCTTGGCTATATCCTTTGTTATGTGTTTATTTCCGCTGCTATCTGTTATGTGATAAATGCTATGTGCTAGCTATGAATTATTATTGTATATTGCATCATAGCATGTCATGTAGTTGCATTAGTAACTTATTGAGATTTATCTCACCCCCTTTTCTTTTTATCTTTGTTTTTCCTTAACCCCCCCAGGTGCTAAGGATTAGTCTCGCTGATCACGAGAAAGAGGTCGTCGAGTGTGGATACATTCTTTTGGGGAAAGTTGTATAGGTTGGTTTACATTATATAAATGTTTAACCTTTTGGGATATTTGTACCAAACATTGACGTCATTAGGATTTGTGTATTTTGTAACTTTGGTGTATAAACTTATGGAGTTTATACTAGTTTTACCTTGTTGTTCAAGATGATTTTCAAAACCTTGTGTTATCACCTTTTGGTATCAAATGGAATTTTTAACTTCGGTATTTCACAGTTTTGGTTTTAAGTCGACGTCCAGATCGCGGTCTCGGGCCCGCGGGGTCCGGGTCGCGACAGTTGGTATCAGAGCTATGGTTTGGCTCTAAGTATAAGTCTAGGCGGACTAGTATGACCTAGGAGGGTAGTAGTGTGCGGAGTGATTAACGGTTGATGTTTTATGCAGGTACTTGTTTACAATGGTTCGTAGAAGGAGTGGTGAAGGTAGTACCGGTAATGCAAATCAGAATGATACAAGGGAAGAAGCCCGTGCCATGTTTCAAGGCATGTTTGAGGCGGCCATGAAGGCCATACATGATCAAGGTCCGAGGGTAGAACAAGCACCACCCCGCTATGGATTGGAGCAATTTCTGAAGTTGAAACCGGTTGAATTCAATGGGGAACCCGATGTAAGGAAAGCTGAGTTGTGGATTGAGTCGATGGAGAAGATTTATGAGGTATTTGGTTGTACGGATGAGGACAAGGTCCAGTTCGCGGCTTATAAGCTTGTGGGTGCCGCCGAGCATTGGTGGAAGGGTGTTAAAGCTAGTTGGGATGATACTCACACGGTGTATGCGTGGGAGTTGTTTGTGCGCAAATTCAAGGAGCATTTAATTCCGGTTGTTGATCAAAACCGAAAGGAGATCGAGCTACTCAACCTGGAGCAAGGTGTGTTGTCTATAGCACAATACTCGGCTAAGTTCATAGAATTAGCCCGGTATTGCGACTATTTGGTGAGGACCGAGGAACAAAAAGCTATGAGATTCATTCGGGGATTGAAGACCTCCATCCGTACTCAACTTATTTCCCAACGGATTGTGACTTTCCAAGATGCGATAGACCGAGCCTACTTGATAGAGCAAGATATTGGGGAGCATAAGAGGAAGACCGAGGTAGCTAACCCGAGCAAGCCGGGAGGACAAAGCAAGCCACAACACCGTTCCGACAATCGAGGTAACTTTGGGGACAATCTCAGTTCCCAGGGCAACCGATCCCAAAGAACCCGGGTACCACTTCCGGGAACCAAGGGAACCAAATTAGGAGGCTTTGTTCGTATTGTCAAAAGGAAGGTCATTCTGAGGACCGGTGTTGGAAGAAGCAAGGAAGGTGCACCAATTGTGGTCAAATGGGTCACTTTGTAAAAGATTGCCCGAGAGGTAGAGGACAAGCATCCGGGTCAGGAGTTGGTAATAATAAAGGTCAAAAAAGGGATGCTACCGGGAAGCCCAAAGTTCAAGGAAAGATATATGTCATGAATCAACAACAAGCGACCGATGACCCTTCTGTTATTGGAGGTATTGTTTCTGTGTCTAATGTGAGTGCACGAGCATTAGTAGATCCAGGATCATCTCATTCATACATTTCTGTGCAATTTGCTTCCATGTTAAATGATGCATTCGAGTCTTTACCGTACGTGCTAGAGGTGTCGACCCCTATAGGAGAATGCTTGATTTCTGAGCGAGTCTTTCATGCTTGTGATGTGGTTATTTGTGGTCGTGTCCTTTGTGCGGATTTGGTAGTTCTTCCTATCCAAGACTTTGATGTCATTTTGGGTATGGATTGGTTGAGCAAGTTTCATGCTTCCGTTGATTTCCGTAAGAAATTGTTACATTTTCTATTCCCGATGTGCCTAAATTTGTGTTTGAGGCTAGTCCTCTGAGTAGAAAGGTTCGCTTAATTTCTTATTTGAAAGCGAGAAAATTATTGCATAGTGGTTGTGAGGGGTATTTGGCTAGTGTTCTTGATACTAGGAGGAATCCCCTAGTTTCGATAGTGTTCGGGTAGTTTGGGAATTTCCCGATGTTTTCTCTACCGAGTATGATATGCCGCCCGATCGTGAGATTGAATTTTGTATAGATCTTTTGCCGGGTACGGCTCCAATTTCGAAAGCACCTTATAGGTTGGCTCCCGCAGAGTTGAAGGAATTAAAGGTTCAATTGCAAGAGTTGCTTGATCGAGGGTTTATCCGCCCTAGTGTTTCCCCGAGGGAGCACCGGTTTTGTTTGTGCAGAAGAAAGATGGTTCGTTGAGATTGTGCATCGATTACCGGAAGTTGAGTCAGGTTACGGTGAAGAACAAGTATCCTCTACCGCACATTGATGATTGTTTGATCAGCCTCAAGGGTCCGTGGTTTTCTCTAAACTTGATTTGAGGAGTGGGTACCATCAGTTGAAGGTTCGATCGGAGGATATTCCGAAGACTGCCTTTCGCACTCGTTATGGTCATTATGAGTTCTTGGTTATGCCGTTTGGGTTGACTACGCTCCGGCCGTGTTTATGGATTTGATGAACCGAGTTTTCCATCCTTATCTGGATTCGTTCGTGGTGGTCTTTATTGATGATATACTCGTCTACTCTAATCTAGAGAGGAGCACGAGCAACATTTGAGGACAGTTTTATCCGTTCTTGCGAGGGAGAAATTATTTGCGAAGTTCAGTAAATGCGAATTTTGGCTCGAGAAGGTGTCATTTCTGGGTCATGTGATTTCTAAAGATGGGATTTCGGTGGATCCTTCAAAGATTGAAGCCATAGTTTATTGGAAGAGACCCGAATCAGTGACAGAGATTAGAAGCTTTCTAGGTTTAGCCGGTTATTACAGAAGATTTATTGAGGGGTTTTCGAGGATCGCTACTCCGATGACTCAGTTGACCCGGAAGAATGTCCCGTTTGTGTGGACCGAGAAATGTGACAAGAGTTTCGAGGAATTGAAGAAGAGGTTGACTACCGCACCGATCTTGACTTTGCCTAATGGGAGCGATGGCCTAGTGATTTACAGTGATGCTTCGAAAGAGGGTTTGGGTTGTGTGTTGATGCAGAATGGGAAAGTGATTGCTTATGCTTCGAGGAAGTTGACCCCTTGTGAGCAGAATTACCCGACTCATGATATGGAGTTGGCAGCAATAGTCTTTGCGTTGCACAAATGGAAGCATTACCTTTATGGAGCGAAGTTTGAGATTTTTACGGATCACAAGAGTTTGAAATACCTTTTCTCCCAGAAAGAGTTGAATAATAGGCAACACCGATGGATGGAATTATTGAAGGATTATGATTGTACGATTTCTTATCACCCGGGAAAGGCGAATGTGGTAGCCGATGCGATTAGTAGAAAATCTTATGTGGCTTCGATGATGGTCCGTGAATGGAAAATGCTTGAGGATGTTCGAGATTGGTCTCCTCATGAATCGAGACATGGGGCTATTTTTGCGAATATTAGGGTGTCTCCGACCCTAATTCAGAGGATAAAGGAAGCTCAGAAAGAAGATCCTGAGTTGGTCAAGATGATGGGTAAATTGAAGGAAAAGAATTTTGAGGATTTTTCTTTGAGTCCGAGTGGAGTTTTGACTTTCCGTGGTCATTTGTGCGTACCCGATGTTGGTGGAATAAAGAGGCAAGTTTTAGATGAGGGCCACAAATCGAGGTATACTATTCATCCGGGTAGTACGAAGATGTATCAGGATTTGAAGCAACAATTTTGGTGGATTAATATGAAAGGGAAATAGCCTAGTATGTTTCTAAGTGTTTAACTTGTCAGCAGGTCAAAGCCGAGCATCAGAGACCCGCGGGATTACTTCAGCCGTTAGAGATTCCCGAGTGGAAATGGGAGCATGTGACTATGGATTTCGTTACGGGACTACCTCGTACCCGTAGGAAGTATGACAATGTTTGGGTAATAGTGGATAGATTGACCAAGAGTGCCCATTTCTTGCCTATTGACATCAGATATTCGATGGAGAAGCTTGCGACCCTTTATATCGATGATATCGTTAGATTGCATGGGGTTCCGGTTAGCATTGTGTCAGATCGAGACCCGAGGTTTACTTCTAGATTCTGGAAGGCGTTTCAGGAAACTTTGGGTACAGACTTGCGATTCAGCACAACTTTTCATCCTCAGACCGATGGTCAATCCGAGAGGACTATTCAGATTTTGGAGGATATGTTGCGAGCGTGTTCGATAGACTTCTCCGATTCTTGAGATTCGCACCTACCGTTAGTGGAGTTCTCTTACAACAACAGTTATCAGGCTAGTATCGAGATGGCACCGTTTGAGGCCTTGTATGGAAGGAAATGTAGAACACCTATTTGTTGGGACGAGGTCGGTGAAGCGAAGATTGTGGGTATTGATTTACTGCGGGATTCGGTTGAGAAAGTTAGAGTTATTCGGGATCGATTGAAAACAACCCAGAGTCGACATAAGAGCTATGCAGATAACCGAAGGCAAGATCTTAGTTTTCAGACCGGTGATTTGGTATTCTTGAAAGTGTCTCCGAAGGTGGGTATTCGTAGGTTTGGGAAAAAAGGCAAATTGGCTCCGAGGTTTATTGGCCAGTTTGAGATTTTAGGAAAGGTTGGACTTCTAGCGTATCGTCTTGCGTTACCGTCATCCTTAGACCGGTTGCATAACGTCTTTCACGTTTCTATGCTTCGGAAGTATGTTCATGATCCATCTCACGTGTTACCGAGGGTACCGGAGGATATTGAGCCCGATATGACTTATGAGGAACGACCGGTTCGGATCTTAGATTCCAAGGTTCAAGAGTTGAGGAACAAAAGCATTGCGTTGGTTCGAGTTCTTTGGAGGAATCATAATATCGAGGAGTCGACTTGGGAGCTTCGTGATGAGATCGAGAGGAAATTTCCGTGGCTTTTTTAATTCGGGTAAGTCTCGTTAAAATTCGGGTCGAATTTTCTTAAGGGGGAGTGAATGTCGCGACCCGAAATCTAGGCTCTATGTTATTAGTAATAAATAATTAGTATTTATTTATTTGCTTATTTATTTATTTAAATTATTATTTATTTATTATTTATGTGTGCATTTTATGAGTTATAATAATTTATACCTAGCATTTTAATTGGGTCATTTCTGCTAGTGTAGAAATGTTGAGTCTTATTTGTTAGTGGGGAGTATTTGTGTGTAGTGTAGTGGAGGGGGCCTAAGTGTAAATCTTTTAAATCATTTCCCTACTCCTTCCCTTCTCCCTCATACACTCCACCTCCATCTCTCCCTTCCCAGCCAACTCTCTCTCTCTCCTTGTTATGGTAAGCTTTTTCTTCTCTTTCTTCTCTCTTCATTTTCTTCATCTTCTTCTTGTTATCTCTCTCATTTCTTAAAACTTGAAATGTGTTTAGATCGTCGATAGGATCGCGTAGAACCAAAAAGAATTGAATTCCGTCATCTTTGAGAATTTTCAAGTAAGTTACTTTTCCCCCATTTTTATGCTAAAATGTTCATATCATGTTTATATAATGCTTGATGTGTTATATTTGAAGTTTGGTTGAGTTTAGAATCCATTTGGAATTTATTTGAGTTTTTGGTTAAAAATGGTGAATTGATGAATGTTGGGTTTGATTCTTGGTTTTGGGTTGATAAATGGCGTATTTGGATCCCCACCCTAGTTATAAGTGGTTTTGGTACATTTTGGAACGTGTAGAAAGAGTTGAAATGGAGTATTTTGTGTTTTGGTGAAATTTGGGTCGAAATGAAGAACCCAGCTCTGTTCTTCCCGGCCAAAACCCAGGCCGAGCGCCCGCCCGCCCGCCTTGACCCGAGCGCCCGCCTGCACCCCCTTTTCCAGCGACCCAAACCTTCTGTTGAAATAAGCGCCCGCCTGCCTATGCTCAGGCGCCCGCCCGCCCGCCTGTTGGGGATTTTGCCCTTTTGCTTGGTTTAAGACTTAAGGCTTAACTAGTTGAGGTTTATTTCTTCTAATTAACTTAAAATAACACCGTGTAACACTTATTTAAGTGGAATTGATTCTTTTGTGAATAAATGTGTTATGAAATTTATTTAAGTACCGTTTTGGGAATATTGGGCATCTTGATGTGCTGTTTGGATTGGTTTACCTTTGTGGTAATTTAATTGGAATGGTTCCCTACTTTGGAACCTTAAGTTGTTTATTTAAGCTAGTATTTATTACTTAGCCTTTACTTGAAAGTCCAGCTGGTATTTTGTGTGTGTTTGGGCGATGCGAAACATTATGATGGCATGGCCAAGTCCATTGTGATGTTGACCATTGTTTTGCCCCATTATTACCCTCCTCCAGATTGGCCTTGGATGTGAGAAGAGCTAGCTCCTTTGTGTGCATTTTAGCTTTACTTGGAGCATGACTTTGTGGCATGTCTCCCGTCCCTTGTGGCACTTCATTTGGTTATTGGTTCCGGTACCGGGGGTTTCTCTTCGGCTTTCATGCTATTATGAAGATGATGATTTGTTGATTATTGAAGCTGCGCAGCGAACCTTTATTTGGTTCTTCGGTTTGGAAAACCTTAGCTATATCCTTTGTTATGTGTTTATTTCCGCTGCTATCTGTTATGTGATAAATGCTATGTGCTAGCTATGAATTATTATTGTATATTGCATCATAGCATGTCATGTAGTTGCATTAGTAACTTATTGAGATTTATCTCACCCCCTTTTCTTTCCCCTTTTCTTTTTATCTTTGTTTTTCCTTAACCCCCCCCCAGGTGCTACGGATTAGTCTCGCTGATCACGAGAAAGAGGTCGTCGAGTGTAGATACATTCTTTTGGGGAAAGTTGTATAGGTTGGTTACATTATATAAATGTGTAACCTTTTGGGATATTTGTACCAAACATTGACGTCATTAGGATTTGTGTATTTTGTAACTTTGGTGTATAAACTTATGGAGTTTATACTAGTTTTACCTTGTTGTTCAAGATGATTTTCAAAACCTTGTGTTATCACCTTTTGGTATCAAATGGAATTTTTAACTTCGGTATTTCACAGTTTTGGTTTTAAGTCGACGTCCAGATCGCGGTCTCGGGCCCGCGGGGTCCGGGGTCGCGACAGATGACCTAATTCAACAATACTCAAGGATTGACGTAAGGTAGAATCGGAGCGGGGGGTACATCTTAGAATCCGGGAGATGACCTAATTCAACATCAAAATGAGTTGCATCTGACTCTGGGGATTGGTATTTGACCAACAACTTGTAAAAACGGGCGACTGAGTTCACCGGAGTGAACTGCCTACGTATCCCTCCATGGGAATCAAGTCGAGCCGTAGTTCTGGGAGGACCCGACTCAGCCTTAAGAGAAGGTTTTAAAATCAACTATTTATCAAGGATTGACGAGGTACAATCCGAGTGGAGGTACATCTCAAAATCCGGGAGATGACCTAAGTTCAACACCAAGACGAGTCGCATCTGACTCTTTGGGGGAAAGACACCTCGAAATCTAGGAGGTGACCTAATTCAACATCAAGTCGAGTCGCATCTAACTCTGGGGGAAGGAACAACATAATTTTGATGGCGAGATCTAAATTTTCTCAAACCGAAATTGACTTTGAGAGCTTTAAGAGGCGTCTCGGCCTAGAATGATTTTGAGAGCTTTAAGAGGCGTCTCGGCCGAAAATGATTTTGAGAGTTTTAAGAGGCATCTCGGCCTAAAGTGATGAGAACTTTGAGACTACTATCATGAAGGTAATTTCAAGGATACGCTGCATGTTGAGCTGTGTCCTAGTGCTTCTGCTTCTGAGTTGCTGTGTGATGAGATTTTTGTGCTTTATCAAGCAATAAGCCATCGCTTCGCGTGGCCTCTTGGCATTGTTTTGAGTGTTGCAACCTCATTTTGGATTCCCGTTCACCCTAAAAGGGTTTTTGATTTTTTCACAATCAAGCTTCTCCACTTTTGGATTCGCTGAAACATTACTTTGCGTGGTCCGTCGGCACCGTTTTGAGTGCTGCAACCTCATTCTGGATCCCTGTTCACCCAAATAGGGTTTTTGATTCTTTCATAATCAAGCTACTCCGCTTTTGGAGTCGCTGCGACTCTTGGCAATTGATACCAGGTTGGAATCATTCAATTTTGACTGAAGTCTCACGTATATCAGGAGAAATGACACGATCAACATTGTCTGTTGTGACCTGCAAGTTAGCTCTTTGGTTTTGCCATTGTTGTGGGATTTTGATTGCTTGCAATGAGCAACCTCTTTGTGAAACCAACGTAGTTCGACTTTGTCAAATCAAACTGATTATTTCTCAAAAAGCCATTGGGGAATCTCATTTCCTGAGCATCGCTGTTGACGAGGAACTTTTTGTGAAGACCATGATGTGGTTCGTTGTGATGTCAACTTCGTACATGCATAAGATTTTTTGCAAGTATGTGGTCGTGCCTGAAAATTCAAGCTGCCTACATATCTCTTTCGAGAATCAGACCAACATAGTTCGACTTTAGCAACTCGAACTGATTTTGCAGAAAGGGTATTAGGAAATTTCATTCCCTACGCAGAAACATGAGCGTCGACTTTGTCGAGGATCCTTCTTGTGAGGACCATGATGTGGCAGAATGGATGATTCATACCTGCAAGAGATTTTCAAGAGCAAGCAGAATATATCTTGATGTCGATGAGGGACCTTCTTGTGAGGACCATGATGTGGCAGAATGGATGATTCGTACCTGCAAGAGATTTTTAAGAGCAAGCAAAATATATATCTTGACATTGATGTGCTCGAACGTGTCATTCATGTGCAACAAAAGTTTTAGAACACATACATGGGTTGAAATATTTAATATCGAGAGATTCAGAGAAAGATTGGGACAAGAATACATTCTCTTTTCATTTTGCAACCATTTTTCTTTTGAAGGGTGAAAGTCAAATTTCTCCTTTTATGCATGATGGTTTTCTTTTGCATTTGATTTTTCTTTTATTTGACACATGTGCATTGCTTGCATTTCAAACTTCGTTTATTATGAATGAATGAGTGAAAGTTTATGAATGAATAGAGGGAGAATCATGAATGAAATGGATTGCACTTTATTGTGAATTTTGCATTTTTGTGAAAATGAGGAATATGGATATGTGTATGGTGAAGCAAAGCCTAGCGCGAACACTCAAAAGGTCAATTCCGAACACCCATTTGATCAAGACCACTCAACGGTATATCTCCGGATGCCATGGTTGGGTCAGCCCCAGTCGTCGGCTGAAGAAACCCCATTTGTTCTTTCTGACATCGACCCCTAACATTCTTGCTTCTGAAGCCCCAGTGTCACTCAAAGATCAACCTCAGATTTTGGATATGGAAGCCCCAGTCATGTTTAGGATGAGCCCCTGAATCTGGCATATGAAGCTCTTGTTTCACTTGAAGGGTGAATCTCATGTTGATCCAAACTGTCGTATCGAGACCACTTCATGTTTAGGCATTTCAACCTCTGGGGGCCTAACTGTCATTGAGAGTTATTCAAATGTTCGATGTCTCGCTGTCGGAGGCAATTCACAATTTCTGACATGCAATACCCAATCGGTAGGGAGTCAACTGCCTTTGAGAGTTGTTCAATCATTCGATGCTTCTCTGTCGGAGGCAATTCACAATTCCTGACACGCGATACCCAATCAGTAGGGAGTCAACTATCTTTGAGAGTTGTATTATCATTCGATGCTTCTCTGTCGGAGGCAATTCACAATTTCTGACATGCGATACCAAATCGGTAGGGAGTCAATTGTCTTTGAGAGTTGTTCAAGCATTCGATGCTTCTCTGTCGGAGGCAATTCACAATTTCTGACATGCGATACCCAATCGGTAGGGAGTCAACTGTCTTTGAGAGTTGTTCAATCATTCGATGCTTCTTTGTCTGAGGCAATTCACAATTCCTGACATGCGATACCCAATCGGTAGGGAGTCAACTATCTCTGAGAGTTGCTCGGCGGGACACAATCCCGATGTTGCTAAAGAAAGAGCTTTGAGCTTTGCGGGCCATACTGACAATCTGAGATGGCACTTTGTTTCTATTGATTCTCACATTAAGGGTCCGACTGTCTATGAGAGTCATCCCACATTCGATGCTTTGCTGCTGATCATAATTCACGTGTTATGACATTCAATACTCCTTCTTTGAGAAATCAACTGCCTTTGAGAGTTATTCGGCGGGACACAATCCTGATGTTGCCGAAGAAACGAGCTTTGAGCTTGGTGGGCCATACTGTCAATCCGAGATGGCACTGCATTTCTGCCGATCCACACATTAAGGGAGCTAACTGTCTATGAGAGTTGTCCCACATCCTTGATATCCTCGATTTCGAGAGTTACTGAAACTGATGATGATTCTCAAAAGTTAATCTTTGCATTTCTGAGTCCCTTCAAAGGATCAACTGTCAATGAGAGCTGCTTTATACTCTGGCATTTTGCTATCTGAATTTCCATGTTACCCGGAGCAACCATTCTTAACAAATCATATTGTTATGCAACCACATCATTGCTCTTGAAACAAAACCCAAAACTCTGACATGCAGCCCCAGTTTGTTGTTCATTCATTCGACATCACTTGCCGGCATTTGAGATTATGAGAAATAAAGAATAGCATTCCTTTGTTTCTTTTGTTGCGACAACTTGCAGGATTTGGCAGGGGAAGGCACGAGGCCGGTATTTTGGGAAGCAAAGGAAATCCCAGTGGGATCTCCGACATCGTGTTTGCACAGAAATGAGATGACGGAAGGAAGAGAGTAGGGGGAATCCCTTAGACTCGGGAAAATATGCTCACACATTGAAATCAAAGACTCAAGACTTGAACAAGCGTTAGTGGTCAAGTGCCTCAAAATCAAATGGACCCTTCTAAAATTGGATTAGCATTTTAATTCTGATTAAATAAGCTTGACAAATCATTTGAACACAAGTTAAACCGTGACAAATCGACATGAGAACATCGTTGGGCAAGAGATATGATTCGCGCCGCTGTTTGACCTCATTCGGTGATAGACCTTCGTCGTTGTCTCCTTTTCTTGATTTTGATCACACCATTTGGAGGCTGCACGATTTTTTGGTTCTTGGGCTACCTCAGTGTAAGGAGTTGGTAGAGCACGTTGGTCTCCAACAAAATCCACCAGTTGTTGTCGTTGATGGTGCTTTGCCCAAAGGTGAAAGATCGAGATCTTCTTTAGTGCAGATTGGCCTCGCATGCGCGGTGCTCCTTGAAGCTGATGATGTCACATAAGATTGTCTGACCCTCGGTCTACGTCTCGCCTTTGTGATATGAGCGATGAAGTCTTCGGTATTAATTGCCAACTGCCGTCGTTGAAGGCACACACATGAATTTGTAGTGTCGCGATATCCTTTCTAAAACAATTGAATTAAACAATAAAGAAAATGGAACATGTACCAAAATAAATGAATAATGCTTCTTTTTTTTTTTTTTTGACCTCCCCTTTTTTGCTCTCTTTCGATTTTTTTTTTTTTTTTTTTTTTTTGCACTCAAGAAGAAACATCATAGCGTACTGAATACAACAAGTTTTACAAAAACATAAACATACAATATGTGAGAATTTACAATGCATCATACATTAAAGGAAAATCACCGACACTTGCACTTGCATCAGTGTGATAGTCTTCAACCATTGCCATTTGATTGGCCTCTCTGATCATGCCCTTGATTGCACCCTGAAATCTTCGTTCGTCGGGTGACTTTGTCGATCTCCTCCGTGAACTTCGTTGATTGCCTTCGGCCCTAGTTCCCATCTCATTTAATCACAGTCTAATTTTTTTTCAAATTTCATTGATTGCTTTTAATTAAGTGAGATTTAATTGTTTGCGGGTCCAGATCTACAAGATACGCGATTTAGAAGGCACTTGGTTATAAGGCAAGTTCATTGACTGAAAACATATATTACATGACAAGCAATGAAATAAAAGCACGAAGACAATGACACACTCTTAGACTTAGAAGACAAAGAAGATGTGTGAGCACATTACTAAGCGATACGAAAAAGGGGACAGGAATAGGAGTGGGCGGTGATCCCAGTCACAAGCAAAAAGAGATCTAGGCACTGGAAGCTAGAAATCTCCAAAAGGGAGCAAAAGTGTTGTGGCCTTGCAAGCTAGCAAACCAAAAGTCTGTCCTTTTATTACCTACGCCATCGGAGTGAAAAGCAGTGGCCTTGGGAGTCAAGTGAGCCCCATGGATCAAATATCTGGCTCGGGCTTCCGAGCCCCCATGAGATTACGGACTTTATCCTTGAGAGTGTAACATTCATTAGTAGCATGTGAGACTTTTCCATGATATTCACAATACTTGCTACGGTACGGTGCTGGATGTGATGGGCGGAGAATCTTGCATTCTTGTATAGGCCACAGGACCCCATCAGGACCCATTCTAAAAAGTGGCATCGTTAGCCTTTGGGACGACATGCCATATGGAACATCTACATGGCTTGAGTGTTGATCATTTCTTTTCCTTTTCATTCGTGAAATACCCGGGGCATCTTTCAATCTGGAAAATACATCGGCGGTAGCCATTGGGCCGCCCTTAGAGGAAAATGATGAGCTATCGTAGACACAAATAGATTTACCCGATCGAGGGGAAGTAGGAACACGCCCAGTCATCTTGAGAGGTTTGCTGAGCCTCTGTTGTAACTCCTTGCTTATGGATGAACTACCCTTGAGGCTGATAATTCTTGTTCTTGGAACCACATGAGAACTTACTGGAGGGTCATTGAGCCTTACATAATTTTATGGAATAGGAGGATCCACCCTTTCGCGATCGGATTCTTGATCAGGGGACATGACTAAAACATTCTCATCCTTCATCAATTCGACTACAAAGCAATCTGATAGGGGATCGATGAGCCCCTGCTGGCTTTTAAACTTGGGAGACGCATCATGCTTTGTCTCATCATCTTGATTGGGGAGCGTGACTGGAAGAAACTCATGTTTTGCGAATTCTTGAGTGATGATCGGGCAGCAAATTGGCAGAGGGCCGCCGAGCCTTCGGTGGTTTTCTGGATATGAAATTCGTTCTGGGAGTGCATCATGGCTAAAAGGGACCATTGTGGTACTGAGTCTTGATGTTTCTAGGATGGCTGGAGGGGAATGAATCACCATATGATTGTTAAGCATTGGTTGCATCTCTGAAAGAGGTGACTCGTCATTCTTCACATCTTGATTAGGCATTTCAAACGACGCTCCTTCCTTCGGTGCTTCTGGACCAGGACAAGTCTGCATAGCATTCTTAAACTTCGGTTGGTCAGATAAAAGAGCCATAACCCGGTTAGCCATTTCCTTTTGACATTCTTGGAAGTACCTTAACTTAAGATCTGTATGTGCCTCCAAACGCTCTTTCAACCACTATTCCATTCGAGGGTTGGGTTCAAAGTTAGTCATCCTTGCACTGATTCGGGCTTCCAAACATTGTGTCCACCACTGTTCCATTTGAGGATCGGGTTTGAAATAAGCCATCTTCGCACTGATATGGGCCTCCAATCGGTAGGGAGTCAACTGTCTCTGAGAGTTGCTCGGCGGGACACAATCCCGATGTTGCTAAAGAAAGAGCTTTGAGCTTTGCGGGCCATACTGACAATCTGAGATGGCACTTTGTTTCTATTGATTCTCACATTAAGGGTCCGACTGTCTATGAGAGTCATCCCACATTCGATGCTTTGCTGCTGATCATAATTCACGTGTTCTGACATTCAATACTCCTTCTTTGAGGAATCAACTGCCTTTGAGAGTTGTTCGGCGGGACACAATCCTGATGTTGCCGAAGAAACGAGCTTTGAGCTTGGTGGGCCATACTGTCAATCCGAGATGGCACTGCATTTCTGCCGATCCACACATTAAGGGAGCTAACTGTCTATGAGAGTTGTCCCACATCCTTGATATCCTCGATTTCGAGAGTTTCTGAAACTGATGATGATTCTCAAAAGTTAATCTTTGCATTTATGAGTCCCTTCAAAGGATCAACTGTCAATGAGAGCTGCTTTATACTCTGGCATTTTGCCATCTGAATTTCCATGTTACCCGGAGCAACCATTCTTAACAAATCATATTGTTATGCAACCACATCATTGCTCTTGAAACAAAACCCAAAACTCTGACATGCAGCCCCAGTTTGTTGTTCATTCATTCGACATCACTTGCCGGCATTTGAGATTATGAGAAATAAAGAATAGCATTCCTTTGTTTCTTTTGCTGCGACAACTTGCAGGATTTGGCAGGGGAAGGCACGAGGCCGGTATTTTGGGAAGCAAAAGGAAATCCCAGTGGGATCTCCGACATCGTGTTTGCACAGAAATGAGATGACGGAAGGAAGAGAGTAGGGGGAATCCCTTAGACTCGGGAAAATATGCTCACACATTGAAATCAAAGACTCAAGACTTGAACAAGCGTTAATGGTCAAGTGCCTCAAAATCAAATGGACCCTTCTAAAATTGGATTAGCATTTTAATTCTGATTAAATAAGCTTGACAAATCATTTGAACACAAGTTAGACCGTGACAAATCGACATGAGAACATCGTTGGGCAAGAGATATGATTCGCGCCGCTGTTTGACCTCATTCGGTGATAGACCTTCGTCGATGTCTCCTTTTCTTGATTTTGATCACACCATTTGGAGGCTGCACGATTTTTTGGTTCTTGGGCTACCTCAGTGTAAGGAGTTGGTAGAGCACGTTGGTCTCCAACAAAAGCCACCAGTTGTCGTCGTTGATGGTGCTTTGCCCAAAGTTGAAAGATCGAGATCTTCTTTAGTGCAGATTGGCCTCGCATGCGCGGTGCTCCTTGAAGCTGATGATGTCACATAAGATTGTCTGACCCTCGGTCTACGTCTCGCCTTTGTGATATGAGCGATGAAGTCTTCGGTATTAATTGCCAACTGCCGTCGTTGAAGGCACACACATGAATTTGTAGTGTCGCGATATCCATTCTAAAACAATTGAATTAAACAATAAAGAAAATGGAACATGTACCAAAATAAATGAATAATGCTTCTTTTTATTTTTTTTTTGACCTCCCCTTTTTTGCTCTCTTTCGATTTTTTTTTTTTGCACTCAAGAAGAAACATCATAGCGTACGGAATACAACAAGTTTTACAAAAACATAAACATAGAATATGCGAGAATTTACAATGCATCATACATTAAAGGAAAATCACCGACACTTGCACTTGCATCAGTGTGATAGTCTTCAACCTTTGCCATTTGATTGGCCTCTCTGATCATGCCCTTGATTTCACCCTGAAATCTTCGTTCGTCGGGTGACTTTGTCGATCTCCTCCGTGAACTTCGTTGATTGCCTTCGGCCCTAGTTCCCATCTCATTTAATCACAGTCTAATTTTTGTTCAAATTTCATTGATTGCTTTTAATTAAGTGAGATTTAATTGTTTGCGGGTCCAGATCTACAATATACGCGATTTAGAAGGCATTTGGTTATAAGGCAAGTTCATTGACTGAAAACATATATTACATGACAAGCAATGAAATAAAAGCACGAAGACAACGACACACTCTTAGACTTAGAAGACAAAGAAGATGTGTGAGCACATTACTAAGCGATACGAAAAAGGGGACAGGAATAGGAGTGGGCGGTGATCCCAGTCACAAGCAAAAAGAGATCTAGGCACTGGAAGCTAGAAATCTCCAAAAGTGAGCAAAAGTGTTGCAGCCTTGCAAGCTAGCAAACCAAAAGTCTGTCCTTTTATTACCTACGCCATCGGAGTGAAAAGCAGTGGCCTTGGGAGTCAAGTGAGCCCCATGGATCAAATATCTGGCTCGGGCTTCCGAGCCCCCATGAGATTACGGACTTTATCCTTGAGAGTGTAACATTCATTAGTAGCATGTGAGACTTTTCCATGATATTCACAATACTTGCTACGGTACGGTGCCGGATGTGATGGGCGGAGAATCTTGCATTCTTGTATAGGCCACAGGACCCCATCAGGACCCATTCTAAAAAGTGGCACCGTTAGCCTTTGGGACGACATGCCATATGGAACATCTACATGGCTTGAGTGTTGATCATTTCTTTTCCTTTTCATTCGTGAAATACCCGGGGCATCTTTCAATCTGGAAAATACATCGGCGGTAGCCATTGGGCCGCCCTTAGAGGAAAATGATGAGCTATCGTAGACACAAATAGATTTACCCGATCGAGGGGAAGTAGGAACACGCCCAGTCATCTTGAGAGGTTTGCTGAGCCTCTGTTGTAACTCCTTGCTTATGGATGAACTACCCTTGAGGCTGATAATTCTTGTTCTTGGAACCACATGAGAACTTACTGGAGGGTCATTGAGCCTTACATAATTTTATGGAATAGGAGGATCCACCCTTTCGCGATCGGATTCTTAATCAGGGGACATGACTAAAACATTCTCATCCTTCGTCAATTTGACTACAAAGCAATCTGATAGGGGATCGATGAGCCCCTGCTGGCTTTTAAACTTGGGAGACGCATCATGCTTTGTCTCATCATCTTGATTGGGGAGCGTGACTGGAAGAAACTCATGTTTTGCGAATTCTTGAGTGATGATCGGGCAGCAAATTGGCAGAGGGCCGCCGAGCCTTCGGTGGTTTTCTGGATATGAAATTCGTTCTGGGAGTGCATCATGGCTAAAAGGGACCATTGTGGTACTGAGTCTTGATGTTTCTAGGATGGCTGGAGGGGAATGAATCACCATATGATTGTTAAGCATTGGTTGCATCTCTGAAAGAGGTGACTCGTCATTCTTCACATCTTGATTAGGCATTTCAAACGACACTCCTTCCTTCAGTGCTTCTGGACCAGGACAAGTCTGCATAGCATTCTTAAACTTCGGTTGGTCAGATAAAAGAGCCACAACCCGGTTAGCCATTTCCTTTTGACATTCTTGGAAGAACCTTAACATAAGATCTGTATGTGCCTCCAAACGCTCTTTCAACCACTATTCCATTCGAGGGTTGGGTTCAAAGTTAGTCATCCTTGCACTGATTCGGGCTTCCAAACATTGTTTCCACCACTGTTCCATTTGAGGATCGGGTTTGAAATAAGCCATCTTCGCACTGATATGGGCCTCCAAGCGCAGTTTTAACCACGCTTCCATTGCAAAGGTATGCCCAAAGCCTGAGTTCCCACTCTGATTTGCAGATCCCTTTCCTTTCTTACCCGTAGCTCGAAGGATAACCGGAGTAATGTTTGATCAAAGTGGCGCTTGAAATGGACCTTGAATGTCGCGCTAGAGAACAAGAAGAATTCTCCCTCTACAAGATGAATGAAAAATGAAACCTATTTTAGATTCCCGTGGAATGAAGCTTTATGTACAAAAGAAGCTAATTTTTTTTTTTTTTCAAAATTTGAAGTGCAAGCAACGCACAAACCCATGAATGCCGGACAAGCACCTTGCTTTGTTTTGACACATTTTCGCATGAAATCTTGGAATAGTGGATACCGTCTCCAAAGTATAGGACCAACGTTTTTCACCTGTACTATTGGCCGTCCAAGACCCTAGCAAAGGGCCTATACTCTTTCGGGGATCCACCATTCGGTTACGGTCTAAGGGAGGGTCTTGACAATTTAAAGTCAATCCGAGCATTTCAATGAATTTCCACAATGTAGGTTGTTTATGACCTTTTTGGGAAATGCATAGGATTGAGGTGAAATTGCTAGACAAAAACCGGCATGAAGTCTGGGACGTGTCATTTTTTTGAAAAATTTGGACCTCGTGGCTTGGTAATGGGAAGATTGGCTTACACCCATCGCAACGACTAATAGGCGTGCTTTGGGGTGAGAATGTACACCGCGGGCCCTATAGGGAAGTCGATGAGCTCCCTTATACCCTCGGGTTACCTTCTCGGGTTTGTATGGTTCTACGAAACGTTATTTTCAAAAACGTGCATGTGTGTGAGGTATCTATACATTTGAAAAATGATTTTGAAAGCAAGTAAAGAAAACAAGAAAATCTTTTCTCTTTTTTTTTTTTTTTTTTTTTTTAAGGGAATTACCCACCACGCATGCATATATATAAATAAGAGGGTGAGGGAAAAAGAATGCCCCTACAAAACAAAGGTTAGGGCATAAATATATACAAACCAAGCAAGGCAAGTAAAGCATGGCACACACAAAGATTAGAGTCTAGCCCACTTTTAAGATCTTCCCCAGCGGAGTCGCCACTGTGAGAGCCCGCGCTCGAAAGCCGAACCGCGAAATGATCGTCCCGCGAGGGCGATCCGGGTCCGTTTCGTGCTAATGTGCTTTTGGAAATGCGCTCGGTTCTCACACAATGGTTTCCTCTCGATGGAATCAAAACAGTCAAGAGTCGCCACCTCATTTTATTTTAGGAAAAACGAAGATAAAACCTTTTTTTAGAGAAAGTGGGTTCGGAGGTTAAGTTACGAGAAGAGAAGGGGTTAGGCACTCTCCTCGCCCGTGATGGTCTCTAGTATGCATGCCACGTAGATTCAATTTTATGCCTTTTATGCCTTGCTTTTATGCCCTAACAAAATGGTGAATAATATAAGAGGAAGTCTTCCTATTCTAGGAATGTTTGCTTTAATTCACAAATGAGAGTCGGTTTGGGTGGACTCTCACTTGGTTTTGAAAATGGTTTAGCATTTATATCCAGTAAAAGAAACACACAAAGGGGTGAGGGATTAATATTTACAATGGTGAACAAAAAAGGTAAACAAATCCCATAAAAAAGAATGTCCAAACTCCGTCCCCAAAGATTTTAGGGACTGCTGTCCCTTCCTTCTTTGTGTACCTGCTCTTATGCTTGCACAATATGGAAAGTGAATGTTAGGAAAAGTCCCTAACACAACATGCTCATCTTAATTTGTTTGTCTAGAATGAAATACCTTTTGTTGTGACGACCCCGACCCCGCGGGCCGGGAACTCGCCAGCCGGACGTCGACTTAACACACAATTACCAAAATACTGAAGATAAAAATTCCATTTTATACCAAAAGATGATAGTACAAGTTTTATAAATCCAATCTTGACAACAACAAAATACAACTAGCATAAGCTCCACAAGCTTATACCCAAAAATACAAAATACACAATTCTTAATGACGTCATTGTTTGGTGACACTATCCCAAAGGTTATACATTTAAATAATGCAAACCGAAACAACCTTCCCAAAACTACTACCACACTCGACGTCCTTCTCGTGATCAGCGAGTACTAATCCTTTCCTCCTGGGGGGGTTAAGGAAAAACAAAGATAAAAGAAAGGGGGTGAGATAAATCTCAATAAGTCACTAATGCAACTACATGACATGCTAAGATGCAATAAACAATAATAAGTCACATATAGTACATAGCAATTAGCAGTTAACAGATAGCAGCGGAAATAAACAAGTAACAAAGGATATTGAGCCAAGGTTTCCCAACTGATAGAACCAAATAAAGGATCGCTGCGCAGCTTCAACTATCAACCAATCAACATCTTCATAGTAGCATAAAAGCTGAAGAGAAAACCCCGGTACCGGAACCAAGAACCAATAGTAACAAGGGAAAATGACACAAAGTCATAACCCAAAACCAACTAGCTAGAATACTCACCAAAGGGAGCTAGCTTATCTCAACCAAGGCCAATCTGGAAGAGGAAAACAAGCGCAAAACAATGGACAACACTATAATGGACTCGACTCGTTGCCATCATAATATTCCCCATCGCCCGACACAACCACAAATACCAGCTGGACTTTCAAATAAATGCTAAGTAATAAATACTAGCTTAAATAAACAACTAATGATTCCAAAGTAGGGAACCATACCAAATAATCACCAAGAAGATGAAATAAAACCAACCACACATAATAAAGTGCTCAACCATTTCCAAACAATAATTTATCAAATCCCATAACACATTTGTTCACGAAGGAACCATTTTCAACACTAGAGTATCCCACAATGTCTATTTAAATTAATTAGAGTGACACCCAAAGTCTATACCTAATATACAAACCAAGCCTAAACCAAACAAAAGAGAATGCCAGGAAACAGAGGCGGGCGGGCGCCTAAACAAGGGCGGGCGGGCGCTCAAACAAGGGCGGGCGGGCACTCATTTGATCAGAAGGTTGGCAGAAGGGAAATGGCCAAGTAGGCGGGCGCCTGGCTCAACCCGGGCGGGCACCTGGCTCAACCCGGGCGGGCGCCTGGTCGACGAACTGGGTATGATTTTCAGCTGGGTTCTTCAATGTTTCTTACCATTTTCATACCATTTTCAAAATACCCAAAATCAACACTTCCAACAAGCATAACAATGAACCAAAACAACTTATAACTTGAATAGGACCTAAATGACAACATCTAGAAACCCAAATCAAGGTTTAAATCCCAACATTCAAAATATCACAAAAATCAATCAAAATCCAAATGAGTTCTAAACTCAACCAAAACACCATATATATGAACTAAAGCATTACATAAACTAAAGATGAACATTTTAGCATAAAAATTGGGGAAAGTAACTTACTTGAATTTTACGGAATGAGACGAAATTCGAATATTTTTGGCTCTACACGATCCTATCGACGATCTAAACACATTTCATAAAATGAGCACCAAGAAATGATGAAAGATAGATGGTCAAAATGAAGGAAATGAGAGGGAGGATTTCTTACCTTTCTAGCAACAATGGAGAGAGAGAGAGAGAGATTGAGTGTGTGTGTGTGTGTGCAGGGAAAAGAGAGAGAGAAGGTGAGGGATAGGGAAGGAGTAAGTAGGATGATTTTGAAATGTTGCACCTAGGCCCCCTCCACTACTACTACCACCACTACTACTACTACTACTACTACTACAACCCATATTTCCCCACTAACAACTAAGACCCACTAACTCTACACTAGCACAAATAATCAATTAAAATGCTAGGCATAAAATATTATGAAACACAAAATGCACACATAAATAATAAAATAAATAAATAAATAAGCAAATAAATTAATAAATAATTATTTACTACTAAGAAAATAGAGACGGGTTTTCGGGTCGTGACATTCACTCCTCCTTAAAGAAAATTCGACCCGAATTTTAAAGGTACTTACCCGAATTAAAAAGCTACGGATATCTCCGTTACATCTCTTCTCGAATCTCCCACGTTGATTCTTCGATCTTGTGATTCCTCCATAGCACTCTAACCAACGCAATGCTCTTATTCCTTAACTCTTGCACTTTGGTATCAAGAATCCGAACCGGTCGTTCCTCATATGACATGTCAGGCTCTATATCCTCGGGTACCCTCGGTAACACGTGAGATGGATCATGGAAATACTTCCGAAGCATAGAAACATGGAAGACGTTATGCAACCGGTCAAGAGAAGATGGCAATGCGAGTCGATAAGCAAGAAGTCCCACTTTTTCCAAAATCTCAAACGGCCCTATAAACCTCGGAGCCAATTTACCTTTCTTCCCAAACCTTCGAATACCCACCTTCGGAGATACCTTCAAGAACACAAGGTCTCCGGTCTGAAAATTAAGATCACGTCTTTGGTGGTCCGCATAGCTCTTATGTCGACTCTGGGCTGTCTTCAATCGATCCCGAATAACTTTGACTTTCTCAACTGAATTCTGAACCAAATCGATACCCCATATATTCGCTTCCCCGATTTCATCCCAACAGATAGGCGATCTACACTTTCTCCCATACAAATCCTCGTAAGGAGCCATCTCGATACTAGCCTGGTAACTGTTATTATAAGAAAACTCGACTAGAGGTAAATGAACATCCCAAGAATCAGAAAAGTCTATCGAACAAGCTCGCAACATATCCTCTAAAATCTTAATAGTCCTCTCGGATTGACCGTCAGTCTGAGGGTGAAAAGCTGTACTGAATCTCAAATCGGTACCCAAAGCTTCCTGTAACGCTTTCCAGAATCTAGAAGTAAACCTCAGATCACGATCCGACACAATGCTAACCGGAACCCCATGCAATCTCACAATCTCATTTATATAAAGGGTCTCCAGTTTCTCCATCGAGTATCTAATATCAATCGGTAAGAAATGGGCAGTCTTGGTCAGTCTATCCACGATTACCCAAACACTGTCAAACTTCCTACGGGTACGAGGTAGTCCCGTAACAAAATCCATTGTCACATGTTCCCATTTCCACTCCGGAATCTCTAATGGATGAAGTAGTCCTGCGGGTCTCTGATGCTCGGCTTTGACCTGCTGACAAGTTAAACACTTCGATACATACTCAGCAATTTCTCTCTTCATGTTGTTCCACCAAAATTTTTGTTTCAGACCATGGTACATCTTCGTACTACCCGGATGAATAGTATATCTCGATTTATGACCCTCATCTAAAACTTGCCTCTTTATTCCATCAACGTCGGGTACACACAATCGTCCATGAAAAGTCAATACTCCAACCGGACTGATAGAAAAATCCTCGAAGTTCTTCCCTTTCATTTTACCCATTATTTTCACTAACTCGGGATCTTCTTTCTGAGCTTCCTTTATTCTTTGAATTAGAGTCGGAGATACCCTAATATTCGCAAAAATAGCCTCATGTCTCGATTCACGAGGACACCAATCTCGAACATCCTCAAGCATTTTCCACTCTCGAACCATCATCGAAGCCACATAAGATTTTCTACTAATCGCATCGGCTACAACATTTGCTTTCCCGGGATGATAGGATATCTTACAATCATAGTCCTTCAAAAGTTCCATCCATCGACGCTGTCGGTTATTAAGTTCCTTCTGAGAGAAAAGATACTTCAAACTCTTGTGATCCGTGAAAATCTCAAATTTCGCTCTGTAAAGGTAGTGCTTCCACTTCTGAAGCGCAAATATGATAGCTGCCAATTCCATATCGTGAGTAGGATAATTTTGTTCACTCAGACTCAATTTCCTCGAAGCATACGCGATCACTTTCCCCATTCTGCATTAACACACAACCCAAGCCTTCCTTCGATGCATCACTATAAATTACTAAGTCGTCGTTCCCATTCGGTAATGCAAGAATCGGTGCAGTAGTAAACCTTTTCTTCAATTCCTCAAAACTGTTATTACATTTCTCGGTCCACTCAAACGGAACATTCTTTCGGGTCAACTGTGTCATCGGTGTAGTAATCCGTGAAAACCCTTCTATAAACCTCCTGTAGTACCCGGCTAACCCCAGAAAACTCCTGATCTCAGTCACTATCTCGGGTCTCTTCCAATCAACAATAGCTTCTATCTTCGAAGGATCCACAGAAATCCCATCTTTAGAAATAACATGCCCCAGAAATGAAACTTTCTCGAGCCAAAATTCACACTTACTAAACTTCGTGAACAACTGTTCCTTTGCAAGAACTGATAAAACTGTCCTCAGATGTTGCTCGTGTTCCTCTCGAGATTTAGAATAGACAAGGATATCATCGATGAAAACCACTACAAACGAGTCAAGATAAGGATGGAAAATTCGGTTCATCAAATCCATAAACACAGCCGGTGCATTAGTCAACCCAAATGGCATAACCAAGAATTCATAATGACCGTAACGAGTGCGAAAAGCAGTCTTCGGAATATCATCCGATCGAATCTTCAGTTGATGGTACCCACTCCTCAAATCAAGTTTAGAAAATACTACCGACCCTTGAAGTTGATCGAATAAATCATCAATATGCGGTAGAGGATATTTGTTCTTCACCGTTACCTGATTCAACTTTCGGTAATCAATACACAACCTCAATGAACCGTCTTTCTTTCTCACAAACAAAACCGGTGCTCCCCACGGGGAAACACTAGGTCGAATAAACCCTCTATCAAGCAACTCCTGCAACTGAACCTTCAATTCTTTCAACTCTGCCGGGGCCATTCTAAAAGGTGCTTTCGAGATCGGAGCTGTACCTGGTAGAAGATCTATAAAGAACTCTATCTCTCGATCGGGCGGCATATCGTACTCAGAAGAGAAAACATCAGGAAATTCTCTAACTACCCGAACACTTTCCAAACCGGGTGATTCTTTCTTGGTATCAAGCACACTAGCCAAGTAACCCTCACAACCACGATGTAATAATTTTCTCGCTTTCACATAAGAAATTAAACGAATTTTTCTACTCAAATGACTAGCCTCAAAAACAAACTTAGGCACATTGGGAATAGAAAAAGTAACAACTTTCTTACGACAATCAACATAAGCATGAAACTTGCTCAACCAATCCATACCCAAAATAACATCAAAGTCTTGAATCGGAAGGACTACCAAGTCCGCACACAAGACACGACCACATATAAGCACATCACAAGCACGAAATACTCTATCGGTCACCAAACATTCTCCTATAGGGGTCGACACCTCTAACACATAAGGTAAAGACTCAAATGCAACATTAAGCAAAGAAACAAATTGCACAGATATGTAAGAATGCGATGATCCTGGATCTACTAACGCACGAGCGCTCACATTAGACACAGAAACAATACCTCCAATAACGGAAGGATCATCGGTAGCTTGTTGTTGATTCATGGCAAATACCCTTCCTTGGACCTTGGGCTTTCCCGCAGCATCTCTTTTCTGACCCTGTGGAGCACCAGCTCCTACCCCCGATGGTTGACCTCTGTTTCTCGGGCAATCTCTAGCAAAGTGTCCCAATTGACCACAATTGGTACATTTTCCTTGCTTCTTCCAACACCGATCCTATGAATGTCCTTCCTTCTGACAATAGGCACAGAGCCTCTTGTTTTGATTCCCCTGATTCCCCGGAGTAGTGCCCGGATTCCTTTGTACCGATTGTCCCCTGAACTGAGACTGCCCTCCTGAGTTACCTCCTCTGTTATCAACACGTGGAGGTGGTTGTGATCTTCTCTGAACTCCTTGTTTACCCGTACTAACTGCCTCGGTCTTCCTCTTGTGTTCCCCGATGTCTTGCTCTATCAAATAAGCACGGTCCACCGTATCCTTAAAAAGTTGAATTCTCTGGGCTATAAGCTGAGTCCTGATAGCTGTCCTCAAGCCTCTGATAAACCTCATTGCCTTCTGCTCTTCAGTCCTCACGAGGTAGTCACAATACCTAGCTAATTCTGTGAACTTAGCCGAGTATTGAGCTACGGTCAACAAGCCCTGCTCCAAATTTAGGAACTCAATCTCCTTCCTATTCTGATCAACCAAAGGAATGAAGTGTTCCTTGAATTTCCTCACAAACAATTCCCAAGCATAAGGTACAAGAGTCGCATCCCAACTTGCTTTAAGTGCCTTCCACCAATGTTCAGCAGCCCCAACTAGTTTATACGCCGCAAACCGAACCCTATCCTCGTCCGTGCAACCAAAGACATCATAGATCTTCTCCATTGACTCAACCCACATTTCAGCCTTTTTCACATCAGGCTCACCATCGTACTCAATCGGTTTCAATTTCAAGAACTGCTCCAAACCATACCGCGGAGGTGCTACATGTTCCTCTCTTGGCCCTTGATCATGAATTGCTTTCATAGCCGCTTCAAACATACCCTAAAACATCGCACGGTTTTCTTCCCGTAGATAGTTATGATTCGGAGTCCCACCGGAACCTTCACCAGCTCTTCTTCTAGCCATTTTGAACAAATACCTGTATAAAATATCAACCGTTACTCACTCCGAAAACAACTACCCTCCTAGGTCATACTAGTCCACCTATACTTAAACTTAGAGCTAAACCATAGCTCTGATACCAACTGTGACGACCCCGACCCCGTGGGCCGGGAACTCACCAGCCGGACGTCGACTTAACATACAATTACCAAAATACTGAAGATAAAAATTCCATTTTATACCAAAAGATGATAGTACAAGTTTTATAAATCCAAGCTTGACAACAACAAAATACAACTAGCATAAGCTCCACAAGCTTATACCCAAAAAATACAAAATACACAATTCTTAATGACGTCAATGTTTGGTGACACTATCCCAAAGGTTATACATTTAAATAATGCAAACCGAAACAACCTTCCCAAAAGCTACTGCCACACTTGACGTCCTTCTCGTGATCAGCGAGTACTAATCCTTTCCTCCTGGGGGGGTTAAGGAAAAACAAAGATAAAAGAAAGGGGGTGAGATAAATCTCAATAAGTCACTAATGCAACAACATGACATGCTAAGATGCAATAAACAATAATAAGTCACATATAGTACATAGTAATTAGCAGTTAACAGATAGCAGCGGAAATAAACAAGTAACAAAGGATATTGAGCCATGGTTTCCCAACTGATAGAACCAAATAAAGGATCGCTGCGCAGCTTCAACTATCAACCAATCAACATCTTCATAGTAGCATAAAAGCTGAAGAGAAAACCCCGGTACCGGAACCAAGAACCAATAGTAACAAGGGAAAATGACACAAAGTCATAACCCAAAACCAACTAGCTAGAATACTCACCAAAGGGAGCTAGCTCATCTCAACCAAGGCCAATCTGGAAGAGGAAAACAAGGGCAAAACAATGGACAACACTATAATGGACTCGGCTCATTGCCATCATAATATTCCCCATCGCCCGACACAATCACAAATACCAGCTGGACTTTCAAATAAATGCTAAGTAATAAATACTAGCTTAAATAAATAACTAATGATTCCAAAGTAGGGAACCATACCAAATAATCACCAAGAAGATGAAATAAAACCAACCACATATAATAAAGTGCTCAACCATTTCCAAACAATAATTTATCAAATCCCATAACACATTTGTTCACGAAGGAACCATTTTCAACACTAGAGTATCCCACAATGTCTATTTAAATTAATTAGAGTGACACCCAAAGTCTATATCTAATATACAAACCAAGCCTAAACCAAACAAAAGAGAATTCCAGGAAACAGAGGCGGGCGGGCGCCTAAACAAGGGCGGGCGGGCGCTCATTTGATCAGAAGGTTGGCAGAAGGGAAATGGCCAAGTAGGCGGGCATCTGGCTCAACCCAGGCGGGCGCCTGGTCGACGAACTGGGTAGAATTTTCAGCTGGGTTCTTCAATGTTTCTTACCATTTTCATACCATTTCCAAAATACCCAAAAACAACACTTCCAACAAGCATAACAATGAACCAAAACAACTTATAACTTGAATAGGACCTAAATGACAACATCTAGAAACCCAAATCAAGGTTTAAATCCCAACATTCAAAATATCACAAAAATCAATCAAAATCCAAATGAGTTCTAAACTCAACCAAAACACCATATATATGAGCTAAAGCATTACATAAACTAAAGATGAACATTTTAGCATAAAAATGGGGGAAAGTAACTTACTTGAATTTTACGGAATGAGACGAAATTCGAATATTTTTGGCTCTACACGATCCTATCGACGATCTAAACACATTTCATAAAATGAGCACCAAGAAATGATGAAAGATAGATGGTCAAAATGAAGGAAATGAGAGGGAGGATTTCCTACCTTTATAGCAACAATGGAGAGAGAGAGAGAGAGATTGAGTGTGTGTGTGTGTGTGCAGGGAAAAGAGAGAGAGAAGGTGAGGGATAGGGAAGGAGTAAGTAGGATGATTTTGAAATGTTACACCTAGGCCCCCTCCACTACTACTACCACCACTATTACTACTACTACTACTACAACCCATATTTCCCCACTAACAACTAAGACCCAATAACTCTACACTAGCACAAATGATCAATTAAAATGCTAGGCATAAAATATTATGAAACACAAAATGCACACATAAATAATAAAATAATTAAATAAATAAGCAAAAAAATAAATAAATAATTATTTACTACTAAGAAAATAGATACGGGTTTTCGGGTCGTGACATTTGTGGTCTAAGACCAAAAAAAAACGTTTGCTTTGCATAAATAGAGCAACAAGACAGAAAGGTGCAGATGGACAGTCTGCTGGAAATCTACAAAAAGGATGAAAACACCCATGAAAACTCATCTACATGAAGTGATTTGGGCATAAAACTTTGTGTGTGCATATATATACATACTAACAACACAAAACAACAGCCATTGAAGCATTTGATCAAGATCTATCATCATTTAGAGAGAAGAATAACAAGAGTATCAACATTACATCTTTTGGACATCAAATGGGGGTCTAGCCTAACAAGTGGCTAGACCCTTTTCCAAACCACATAAGGATCTACATTTTACATGGATTAACTTTACAAGAACAAGAGATTACCTAGATGTGCTTCCTTTGCTTCCAAGGGAAGACTTTTTTGTTGCTTTTCTTAAGGTGTTTGCCTTAGATTGAAAGAGTGTTTGAGTGAGTTGTTTTTGCTTGTGTTTGGTGTGTGTTTTGGGGTGGTGCTATGGTGGTGTATGGGTGGCTTAGTGGCTTAGATTTGAGGGGGTTGTGAAGGCTTGAGAGGGAGCAAAAGGGCTAAATATGAGTGAAGTGAGTTGGAGAGTTGTGTATGAAGTGTGTGTGTTGCTCTCTCTTGAATAATGGATGAGGGAGGTAAGTATATGGAGGAAGGAGGTTGTAATGATCATCTACTACCCTTGTCTAGGTCTAAGAGTCAGTTTTAGGGGTCAATCCCCGTCTATTTGCAGCTGGGAATGATCAAAATCATGACTTTTGTGGCCAAGTTGCTGAAGAACAAACTGCTGGTCTGATCTTCCCAATCCAGCCGTACGGTTGGATCTGGCTGCCAGGGGGATCTGATTTTGCCACGTGTCGTGCTCTGGTTGGACCATGGCCTATTTGATTGACCACCCACTTGCTGCCATTAGCTGGATGGTGGTTGGTCATCATCATTTATGCTTTGAATTTTCAACGTAGATGATTGTAGATACCCCGGGGAACCACGGCTTGGCTAGAGAGCATGAATTACCTAGGATGTCTACTTGATTTTAAGAGTCGCCACCCACGTTTTAGAAGAACGCAAGAAAGCCTAAGAAAATAGCCTTTTTATTGATTACGAAACCAAAGATTCTTGAGATGAGGGGTTCGAGGGTTAGGTGACGGAGTGGGAAGTACTTAAACACCCACTCCGCCCCGCTTACGCGGGTCTTGCTACTTTTGGTGTTCTTATATTTACATGTCCTTCAATTGATAAAATATGCTAACAACTACAAAGTAAAGATAAGGGGAGAATGAAAGCTAAATGGTTTTATTGATTGAATGTCTAATGGTTACATGTTGAATATTTGCTAAACAATTACATTAAGAGATGAAGTGGAATTAAATTAATGTTGGAATGTTGGGATGTAACCTTGGCCAAACTTCAATAGTGAAGTGGCCCTTTGGTTGTATCCCTTTTTATGGAGATTTCATACTTAGTAGGACGCAAATAAGATAAGAGAATAGAAAAGTGGTACCTTTAGAAAAGGAACTTTGAACTTGGACTTGAAAATGGTACTGTTGTAGGGAAATTGTTGTAGAACAATTTGTGTAGAGTCTTGTCATGAAGAACTATTGTAGGGAGAATTTGTGTATAGAATTGTGTATAGTGTGTGTGTAAGAAAAGTTTCAAGTCTAAGAAGAAGGTCCAAGAGAGGTAAAAGAGAGATGAAAAGAGATAAAAAAAAGATGAAAAAGAGACCCCCTTCCAATGGTGGATTGGAGGGGTTTTTATAGTTGAAAGGGGATGTTTTTGGTGCCAAGACGGAGTCACAAAGATCAGTTTCCTGGGCAAAATCATATAAAATGAGCAAGGGAGAGATTCTTGGACAGAAATCAGTAACTAACACGCCCAGACGCGCGCGCATCCCGTATAGTCGGCGGGAGGCGCGCACTTCCGGCCCCAAAGGGATGAGGCGCGCGACTTTGAAATGGCGATTTTGACAGAATGGACTAGAAAGTTAACTCTGTTGTGCAGTTTAGTCCAAAACTGACGGAATCAGTTAGGAACTTAACCGAACTAACAGAAATTAACAAAAACAAGTAAAGTAAAAATACTATGTATGCAATCGGGGTGAGAGGTCCAAGGCGGGGTGTCTACAGAGCCCCTCGGCGATGTGGATTGCGAAGCAAAACGCGTCGACGAAAGAAAGACCACCGCCGAGGACATCGACAAGAGAAAACAAAGACTCGATAAAGCAGGAATTTGAAATTACCAAGGATAGGAGTACGCTCCCTGTGTGAGCGGCTTAATTGATATAGAAAGGATATAGTGTGATCCGTTTGCTGAAGCGGGATCCGTTTGTTGATGCGGGATCCGTTTGCTGATGCGGGATCCGTTTGCTGAAGTGGGATCCGTTTGCTGATGGCGGGATCCGTTTGCTGATGCGGGATCTGTTTGCTGAAGCGGGATCTGTTTGCTGATGTGGGATCCGTTTGCTGAATGCGGGATCCAAGGCGGGATCCGTTTGCTGAAGCGGGATCCGTTTGCTGAATGCAGGATCCGTTTGCTGATGTGGGATCCGTTTGCTGAATGCGGGATCCGTTTGCTGAATGCGGGATCCGTTTGCTGAATGCGGGATCCGTTTGCTGAATGCGGGATCCGTTTGCTGAGGCGGGATCCATTTGCTGAATGCGGGATCCGTTTGCTGAGGCGGGATCCGTTTGCTGATGCGGGATCCATTTACGGATGGCGGGAACTGAGGCTCCGTCTGCCTATATGTGATATTGTTGTGTTACTTGATGGAAAGGTGGTAATTTTGCGGCTCACCATGGACCAGTTGTTGTTATTGAACTATAATTGTTTGACTCTGTGGGATGCAGGCATAGTTAACGGCGGATCACTTTCTGCTGGGAATGAAGTGCCTTGAGTTGCAGATGCTGTTGACCTTGTGGTGGTACCTGTTAAGTATGTGCTTTGTAGGTATATGTGCTTGTGGAAGAAAATGCATGAAGTGTGAAGATTGAGCGAAATCGTGCTTGTGGTGTGATGTGATTTTGAAGCACTTTTGCATGAGGGAGAAGTAAAGTGATTTTGTGTGTGAAGTGATTTTTGAAAGCAGAGATTTGCTTGAGAGAGATGAATGATGTCCATACCTTCACTTACCATTGTCGCTTGATTGGGGATGGATTGCTGAAGGATGTTGATGCTTTTGATGAAGAATGTCCATGCTTTGGATGGATAATGATGATATTGATGGTGATGAATTGTTCTTGCCTTTGAAGGAGTGTCGGCGAGATGGTATTCTGGATGGTGGGTTGGTCGTGCCAAAAGGCTGCCTACGTATCCCTTGGAAGGAATCAGACCAGCGTAGTTCAAGGATGTTGGGGAATGCTAGGGAGGAAGCTAGGAGCAAGATAAAATGATGCACACATTTTTGCGCAAATAAGGAGACAAAGGAAAAGAAAAAGAAAATTCTTTTTGTCTTTTTGTAGGAATAGAATATGTACACACGTGAGAAAAATATTATTTTTAGTTCGTGGTTAAACCATTTTAACCATTGTGTGTTTGTAAAGCCAACCCAAGATCAACTCATGTTTAATCGAAGTCCGGATTGCCTTGCTTGAATTCTGTCGTCGTTGCCGTTGTATCCAACGAAAAGTGATTTCTAGCCCCAAGAGATGTGTCAGTTATGGGGCTCCAAAAAACATTCGATGCCGAGATAAGGGGTTGCTGATTGTAAAGCCCCTAGAATGCCTTTGATGCCAAACTATGAGAGACTTGCATAGCCCCAAGGTGAATCGACTCTTGACTTTTTCAAATAAATCGCCTTTTGCTGTTGACGTGAGCAAGCTCCAAGAGAAGATCATTGATACCAAGCTTCGAGAGATTACTAAGCCCCAAATGTCATTGGCTTATCAAGTTTGTAGATGGCAGGATGTGGAGACCTTTCGGTGTGAAGCCTCACATTTTCTTGGAATCGGCTTAGCATTATGTTGGGAGCGGATGGTGCTATTGGGAAGAACTCTTGAAGGCGATCTCCTTCTTCCTCTTGCTTGGAGATGGATGGCCCTTTTTGTGGTTGATACCCGAATGTCGGAAGGTCCATGTTGAAAATCTAGTACCTCCTTCGGGAGACTTCTCGTGGGAGATGGTGATGTTGTTGCAGATGATAAGGTGTTGGTGTGATAAAGTCTTGAACGGTATGTTTGCTCGATTCTTCTTGAGTTGAACCGACGGCGGATCTTCGGATGCAGCCTGTGCTTTTGATCTTGGAGAAGGGGGTGCTGTATTGCAGAAACATTGGGATTGGCCGTAACTCTGCTTATAGAGTTAACATATGGCATTGCCCGCTATAACTCAGCCGGGTGAGTCTAGCATATTGAATCTTTTTCCTTTTCTCTAAGACTTCCTTCAGAATCTCGCTGTGAGTTCTAACAAGAATCATCAAATTCATTCATATCATCGGAGCCTTCATTTAAAACCAAGAGACCTTTTGACTGGAGGTGTTGAGGGACTATTGAAGTTTGATCCTTTTCATGGAGCCATAAGACTACTCCCAAATTGCATTTCTCGGGTACCACTGACCAAAAAACTTGTTAATTACGAAGCCCCAATATTTCCCTTTGCTTGAATTACTGTAAAGCCGTGGCCCAAAAGATTGTAGATTGCGAAGCCCCTTGAGACCTTTCGGTATAGAGCTTCAAATGTTGCTGGGGACATTGAAGTGAATTGCTTCTTGCCGAGGGAGCCTTTAAGACTTGACCGTAGCCCCTAGAGTGCCATCATTGATTGCAAGAAAGGTCCATCCTTGATTGGGGGAACGAGTACGGGCACACATGACAAGAGGGTTTTTTGACATCCCTTTTGAGAGACTTTGAGGATAGTCTAACACATCTTTCTCGAGCATAGCCCCTAGGGCTCATTGATTGTCAAATGAAGCAAAAGAAGCCCTTGTTCTTGAGTCACATAGCCCCTAGGGCGTCATCATTTGTTGAGCAAAGCAAGAGTGACTCATCCTCGTGCGAGGGAACAAACATGAGAGGACATGGCAAGAGCTACTCCATTTCTCGGGAGCCTTTCGGCGTACTTTAGAAGCACATACTTGCAGAAGCTTTGAAAACTGAGACACATGTTGTTGCTATTTGCTGCCCAAGCCAATTGAATAGCTAGGGATTATTTGTGCAACCTCGTGCCCTTTTATGATGGGCTCGTTCTCAGATGGGTCTTGGTTACCACGGGCCTTCTTTTCATGAACCCAAAAATGCACACTGCTGGAGAATGATGCCGATAACCCAAGACAACCTTTGATGGTGCCATATCTTGTCGAGCCTTTTGCAATCCAAAGTTGACTCGGTGGGGAATTGATTTGTTGAGGAGATCCAATGTAGAGCTTGTGCAGTTGTCTTCCTTAGAGCCGGAGATCTCCATTTCTCTTTCCCTTCTCTCTCTCTCACTCTCTTATTTTTTTTTTATGACGCACCCTGTTTTTTGCCTAGACCGCCCTTTCAGGTTTTCAATCTAGCGGGCATCTCTTTTGCATCTTCATTTTTTACTCGATTAATGAGGAAGTGTGCATTGACTCTGGCTGAGGAGATAAGA
Organism: Campanula takesimana; assembly: GCA_026119855.1. Taxonomy (NCBI): domain Eukaryota; kingdom Viridiplantae; phylum Streptophyta; class Magnoliopsida; order Asterales; family Campanulaceae; genus Campanula; species Campanula takesimana. Next base: position 3,416,115 of record JAOWBW010000007.1, read on the forward strand.
TATGTGATTTTGTGGTGGAGACCTTTTGTCACTAAAGATGAGTGACATTGACTCGACTAGGGAAGTGTCCCTAGTATTGACTTCATGTATGTATATTTTTTGAATGACTCACGAAGGCAAGTAAGTCATTAAGAGAGAAGAGAAAGAAAGCCCCAGTTTGATTGCAAGAAACTAGGAGTATCGCAGAAAGAAGAGAAACCCCTAGACTCGACAAGGAACGAAAAGCGTTTCCAAATCTAAGAAAGTTGTTCAATCTTTTGGTGATTAATTCATTGGCAAATGAATCGTACAAAGATGTCTTAACATGTTCGAGAGGAGGCCGATCACCATAACGCGCTAGGGCTAAACATATCTTCTTTCTTGCATGAGACCGGACCCGAAGGTTGCCTACGTTCCTCCAGTGTAGAGGCTCAGGTCACCGCAGTTCTTGTGGATGCTCCATTCGTCGCGATGGTTGATGTTGATTCGTCCTTCGTTGGTGGAATGATGTTGATCTTGTACTCCTTTGATTGAGGGGGATTTTTTTTTTTTTTGTGCTCTAACTTTTGCCTAGGTTGATTTGAAGATTTCAACCTAGCGAGCTTTTTTTTTTTTTTTTTTTTTTTAATCCCCCTTTGAAACATTGCTTGATTTTTCTCCATGGTTGTTGCTTCACCTTTCTTTGGCTTGATTTTGCCGTTGATGTTTTGATGTCTTCGTTGTTGATGCCGTCGTCGATGTTTAGCCCCTAGGCGTTCAAGCGATGGCCTTCGTTCTAAAACTTGTTTAGACATCTTTTCATCATTTTGCCAAGAATTAAATTGAACAATCTTGGAGGAGTGTATGAGGACAGAACGACTTTTATTTATTGATTGACTCCAAATTTAACTTTGGACGAGAGAAAACATTAATGCACACATTAGAGGACTTTTGACTCTCTTTTTTTTATCCTATTTCTAGGTAGAGAAAGAGAAATGGAGATTGTCGTCGTCATCCCCCATGTCGTTGTAGTCCTCATTGTCGTTGTAGTCTTCCATGTCACTACATTCTTCCATGTCATTGCTTGGGAACCTTTTGTCGTTGAAGCTTGTGTCATAGGAGGACTCGGCCACTTCTCGGAGCAAATTGTCAATTCTAACCCCCGCATCATACATGCTTGAAAAATCGGAGTGAAAAGCCCCACTAAGATGAGTGCGGTAGTCCATTTTCAAACACTTCAAGAAGATGTCCATTTGTTCCTTCTTGAAAGGCCTATCAACCATCTCAGCTAGATTGTCATTCCAACGGCGATAGAAGTCCCCAAATGATTCATCACCATTTGCACGGTGCTCTCCAATTCCTTCTTGGTTGGGCAGAACATGGAGTTGCCTTGATATTGTGACTTGAAGGCAAGCATAGCGACATCCCAATTGAGGCGGGTGGAAACTGGAAGACCCATATACCAATCTTTTGCGACCCTCGAGAGTAAGCATTGTGCCATTATTTGAGGAGACACTTTCTTTGGTAGCATGGCCCAAATGTAGGAGTCGACATGAGCGTCGGGGCAAGAGTTGCATTGAACTTGCCAATATCGGGCATCTAGAACTTTTCGGGAGATCCTCCACTGTGTTCATGAGGATAGAAGCTTGATGAAGATCGGTGCTTGGGCCCTTGTGCAAATTTGGCCCACTAAGCCTTTGGTCAATGTAGGACATGAGAGTGTTGACCAAACCGGTATCAATGCTTTGGACCTTTCTTTCACTCGTGAGCCCTTTCAATTGGTTCTTGATTGAGCAACTTCTTTCCTGTGGGCCGTTTTCACATGATCGTAACAGGCTAGCCATAAATCATCCTTGCGGCGGACATTCTCGGCTAGTGTATCAACTTGTCCTTTCAATGCTTCCACCATGAGGAATAACCCTTCGTTGGACACGGGAATGCCGTTGTCGTTGCCGTTTGAAGCCATTGGACCTATGGAGAGAACACGGTTGATCTTAGGATGGACCCACAAACACCTTTTGGATAAAATTATTTCACCCACAAACAAAAGTAAAGACTCAAACCACATAAAGAAAAGACTTTTTTTTTTTTTTTTTTTTTTACAACAGTCGGAAGGACATGGTCCTTTTTGGGGTTCTAGAAAAATAGTGGAATCGTCACACTAGTATATAGACCTTCTCGCGGTTCCCATATACTCATCGGATTCCACCACGCTAGTGAATCCTACATGTGTCGGGATTAAACTAAATTAATGTAGTAAAGCATACATGCGGGGACGGATTTTTTATGGCATCCATTATGACCACTTGGGGACGGATTTTATTCGTCCATAACAACGAGTGGCATGTATGATTTGAAGACATTAGTTTAGGGAAATCTCGGCATATGGAACCGACTTGAATCACGGAGTGTTAGACCCTACTAGAATTGTGGTGGTTTGTGTTCGGCTAAAGAGAGGCTTAAAGGTCACCCCCGGTATGTAGTCGTGAACTACGCCACGGGCTGAGGTTACCGCTTCGGAATAGTCAAGGTCGAGTGGAGCTTGAAACTTCCTAGACGGGCCTCGACGGGTTTGGGGTTGGACTTTGCGACTCGATAGTGAGCAGTTGATAAGAATTGTTGCGCGTAGTGTGAGGTCTAACAAGTGACAATTTTTTTTTTTCAAAGGAAATAAAAAAACAAATAAGCACGTAATTTACACTTTCGAGAATCACCCGTGTGACCGATAACAATGAACAGGAAATAAAAGTTGTTCCTGTGCAGGCCCGGGTTCCTAGACACTGTCAATACTGTCCATTCTGTTCACCGTTTCTGTTTCTGGAAATGGCCGAAGCGCACGCATTCAGATGCCTACTTGGGAGGCGCACGCGTTAGACTGAGAGAAGTAAGGCGCCCGCTTCTGGGCAGTACCTGCAAATTAGCGGGTTCAAGGGATTGCCTTGACCCTAAATTATAGAACTTTTTCCCCTGCAGTAAACGTTAGCACAGAAACATGGAATTGAAGGACAAGATGGGAGGCGGGCGATTCTGGTAATAAGGGACGGACGCGCGCGCTTCCTACCCTTTTTTACCAAAATGCCCAGAAAACAGATATAAGAACACTAAAGCAGAAAATGCAAGTTTAACCCTCTATGTCCCCAGCGGAGCCCGCCACTGTAGATACCCCGGGGAACCACGGCTTGGCTAGAGCGCGTGAATTACCTAGGATGTCTACTTGATTTTAAGAGTCGCCACCCACGTTTTTAGAGGAACGCGAGAAACCTAAGAAAATAGCCTTTTTTATTGATTACGAACCAAAGATTCTTGAGATGAGGGTTCGGGGGTTAGGTGACGGAGTGGGGAAGTACTTAAACACCCACTCCGCCCGCTTACCGCGGTCTTGCTACTTTTGTGTTCTTATATTTACTGTCACGCCCCAGAAATTCTAAAAACCCATAAATATAAATTTACATAATAAACATCTCCTCAATGCTAAATACCAAACCGGGCACGTGAATTCGACTATAAAACCAAAACCATCACACGACACCTCAACGAGATTATAACTCGGAGACTAAATACAACGCGAAAGCAAGAGCACTTAAAATAATGTAATACCCAAAAGGTAATAATAGTTACATAACACTAAACGACCACAAATCCCGCTACAATGATACATAAGAACTCCGAAGGTCATACTACCCCCAAGAAGGTCAACCTGCTCAGAAGATTTCCCGCTACAACGGACCTCATAACGCTACCACTTGCTTCCCTGGGGGGGGGGGTTAAGGAAAGCAAGGATAAAAGAAACGGGGTGAGATAAAATCTCAGTAAGTTACTAATGCAGCTACATGGCATAATATCATGCAAATCAACGATATAACTGAACAAGTAAATCACATAACAACAAATGAGAAAGCTCCCTATCGCCCACTGTCCATACCAGTTGGAAATAACGACTAACTCATCATGCAGCACATAAGACTGAAATAAACACGTACAAAGGATACTGAGCCAAGGTTTCACCAAACGAATATAACAAAGAAGCCTCTACGCAGAACCAACCAATCAACCAATCAATCAATTTTCGTAGTAGCACAACGGCTGAAGATAAGAACCCGGTCAGAACCAACCAATCAATCCATCAACCATAGCAGCATAACAGCTGAAGAGTACCTCGGACAGAACCGACTAATCAATCAACCAACCAATCTTCGTAGTAGCATAAACAGCTGAAGATCACAACCCCGGTACCGGAACCATAACAATGTAACATGTCACAAAGGACAGTGGGAGATGACACAAAGTCAAAACCCAAAAAGTTAGCTAAACTACTTCCGAAGGAAGCTAGCTCATCCTAACCAAGACCAATCTGGAAGAGGAAAATAAGGCCAAAACAATGGATCACATTATAATGGACTCAGCTCGTTGCCATTATAATCTCCCCATCGCCCGACACAACCACAAATGCCAGCTGGGCTTTCAAATAAACGCTAAGAAATAACACTAGCTCGGTAAACAATTAATGATTCCAAAGTAGGGAACCATACCAATTAATCACCATAAGATGCAAGCGATTACTCATGAAGAGTTCAACAACAATGAACACAAGAAGTTTCTCATAAAAGAGTCCAACAACGATAAACGAGATTGCTCTAGAGAGCCCCAATAACATTGACCATTAAAACATGATGACTCCAAGATAAGGCACATACCAAACACATCCTAAAGATGATACTCACAGTTACTCATAAAGAGCACAACTCAAACGGTCGCTCACAATATTACAATGACTATTACCAAACTTTCCCTAAATGTTTACTCATGAAGATGTACTAAGATTATTAACTCCCTATATTTTTCCACCCTAGAATTCCAAATAGAATGTCCGAATGACTACACCTTAAGGTTAATCAAACGCAGGTACCCAATCGCCATTTCAAGCTATACATCCGTTCATAACAAACCAATTCTAAACACCCCAAAGAATCCAAAAGGTTACACCTATTAGTACATGATCATAACCGGACCAAACTCTACAGTTTAGTGTTCAATAACAACCCTCTAGGTACTATAGGATATCGCCTAAAACCTAGACCAAGTCTTATCCAAAATCAATTCGATTGGAACAATCACGAACACATCATAAGATGCCCAAACATTCCCAACCAATACTTAGACTAATTCCATAACACAATTGCTCACAACGGAACCACTTTACAACCCTAGAGTGTTCCACTATGCTCATACAAGTTAAATAGAATAGTACTCCAAACCTAGACTAAGAATGCAACCTAGTCTTAAACAATAAAAGGAAGATTTCCAGAAACAGGGGGCGGGCGGGCGCTCATTTAGACAGAAGGTTGGTCGAAGGAATTTGGCCAGGTGGGCGGGCGCCTGGCTAAATCCGGGCGGGCGCCCGGTCGGCGATCTGGGCAAAATGAAGCTGGGTTCTTCACATCTTCTTACCAATCCACAAATTTCTAAAAATCAATCCTTCCAACACGCCTAACAATGAACCCAAACAACTTATAAACTCATAAGGGACCTAAATAACAACATCTATCAACCCAAACTAAGATTTAACCCCAACATTCATATTATCACAAATTTAACCATAAAATCCAAATAAATTCCAACTCAACCAAAACATCATATAAATCACTAAGCATCATTCAACAAGTGATGGACATTTTAGCATAAAAATGGGGGAAAAGTAACTTACTTGAAATTTATATAAAAGATGACGGAATGCGAATTTTCTTAGCTCTTCGATCCTATCGACGATCTAAACATTTTTCATAAAATGAGCATTAAGAAATAATGGGAGGAAGATGGTCAAAATGAAGAGAGAAGGAGGAGAATTCTTTCCTCTTCAACAATGGTGGAGAGAGAGAGTTGATTGAGTGGTGTGTGTGTGGTGAGGAGAGTGTAAGAGTGAGGGAGGAAGGAGGATGATATCAATTAAAAGAAAAGTTACACTTAGGCCTCCTATTCCACTATCTAGCAATTAATTCATTTCTCCCCACTAACAACTAAGACCCAATATTCTATACTAGCACAAATGATCGATTTAAAATGTTGGCATAAAATATTATGTAACACAAAATGCACACATAATTATTTAATAAATAAATAATTTAAATAAATAAAAAGACAATAAATAAATAATTAATTCTTTATTACTAAGAAAATAGAGACGGGTTTTCGGGTCGTTACAACCTACCCTCCTTAAAAAGAATTCGCCCGCGAATTCACTTATCAAAATCATAACACGCAGTCATAACGAGACTACAAAATATCGATTCTCAAATAGCACTCATAACCCCAATCAAGTGCTTATGAAAAATCCCAGACGTCGTATCCAAGACTCCAATAAACCAACACATATTGAATGCATACATATCTCAAGTATACTCGTATTAAACATTCTAAAGTCAACTTCTTCTTTCATCCGGATTTCAAACTTCCCACGACTATCACTTGATCACCAATTATGAAACATAACTAATTTGATCCTGATTAGCGTTATGTTCTCAATCAACCCTTAAATCACCAACATTCATCAGTTTTATTTTTCATTATCCCAATAGTATTTGGAATCACTCCACTACAAAAGTCATCTTCCTTATGTAATACAACTAATACAATCATAATCTTTGTATTTCTCAACACTTGCACTAACTCATTTTTATCCTTTCGAAGAACATATAACCATCCGACATTGATAGCCTATTATCATCATTTCTAAACTTGGTCCCATAACAACAACTATAATTTATAAAGGCGATATCAATAAAATCACAATCAATCCCTAGTTATAGATAGCTTTATTTATTAACCGAATCTTGGAAATACTTACCCGAATTATCCAATAGCCACGGATATTTTAGTTCCGTCTCTTCTCGAATTTCCATTTATACATTCTAAACCATCATATAGTAACCTTAAATAATGCTTACATCATAATAATCTCTCGTACAGAACCTTCTTCCATCACTATCTTCACTACTAGCTAAATCCATACCCAAGGCCAAAATCAAAGATTCCAAATTTCTCTTAAACATAATTCTCGAGATACTACAAACTGTCTTACTCCCAACCTTAATTACACTGCAAAGATACTTCCTTTAGAAATCGCATACTTAGTATTACTTCCCAGAAGTTCAAAACATTAGACCATCTCGAGCTTAATCAACTTCTAACTATGAAAAGTTAAAGGGATTTTCCCATCCTCCAAGTGTTGCACACCAAGTGACTATACCTCCAAGGATTACCATTTAGTAGCACTGTAACGATCCGAATTTTCACAATCTTCACCTTCATATATATTAACATTTTACATCTTACAACTCTAAAAATAAATACGAAAGATCACTAATAATCCAAAATATTCGATAGACTGTTCCGTCCCAATTCTTCGATCTTGAACACCTCGATCAAATGGTTAACCCATTCAGTGTTTTCACGTATACACTTATTAACCCGATGTTACTTAGGCCTCAACAATATTAACTAACATAATAATCCAATTAGCTAGCCAACATTTCAACTGACCCATACAAAATCATAGTATCCTTTAATATGCCCAAGTATCTATACCCACTTTCTTTACAACTCCTTAATCCAGACGAGAACGCCACCAAGAAAAGATTCAGAACCATGTGACAACTGTTT